>OZ038483.1:3889959-4199959 GCA_964036315.1 Acanthosepion esculentum | reverse complement strand
ACCAGTCTATGAGAAGGAAACTGAATATAGCAACGGAAAAATACTCAACTACATTTCCCAATAAATCATAGCTAAGCGATTCACAGATAAGGAAAAGAATCTAGATCTGATATAAAATAAAAAGCAAGCCCCCCAAAATGTATTTTATTACCAGCATGGTCTTCCCTACTTGGCGTTCAACATCAGACAAATATGCACCACGTGAATTCAGACATCTTGATTATCTGATTCAGTTTATATCAGACATACGTTTTGTCAAAGGAACCGAAAACATCCCTGCAGACATCATGTCCCGCGGTATTAATGGTTTCCTGCTAGATCTATGCATACCAGTCAACGGTGGAAGAATAAACAAAGAAACAAAAACTTAAAGAGCTTCTTTGGAATAAATCAGCATCCTTAAAATTTTTAAAGATACGGGTTCTGAACTGATTTCGAGATTGTGTGTGACATCAGCATAGGGCGATTACACCCCTTTGTTCTAGAAACATTGCGGTGGACAGTTTTCTTCACTCTGCATAACTTATCTCATTCTGGTGCTAATGTTTCAATCAAGATAGTTACAGATAGATTTGTGTGGCTTCAAATGAAGTTTGACATTCGATTATGGTCAAAAACCGGTCTACCATGTCAAAAGGCTAAAGTCGGAAGACACGCTCGACCATCTCCAGCTCCTTCCCATCACAGGATGAGCGGTTTGCTCAGGTACATAACTTTTAGTGAGGAGTATTCTTATTTGTTGACATGTATCGATCGGTTCTCTCGCTGGTGTAAAGTTCTTCCTATGTCAGACATTACAGCAAAGATTTTTTTTATCCAGATGAGTAGCCCGTCTCGGTGTTCTGGCTGTCATCACCACAGACAATTTGAGTCTGGCCTATTCAAACGGTTGATGAAACTTTTAGGGTGCAAGATAATTAGGGCCACTACATATCATCCAGAGGCCAATGGTTTAGTGGTAAGGTTTTGCCGAACATTAAAATCAGCCCTGAGAACATTGACAGACCAGTCAAAATGGCTGGAACATCTACTATTAGTTCCCCTTGGACTACGTACAACTGTAAACGATGATATGCAATGTTCACCTGCCGAACTGGTGTATGCCACCACACTAAAACTCCCTAAATAGTCTTTCCTTCAGCCTCCACAAAAAATGATGGACATCACCTCCTGTGTTGACCGGCTGAGAGACAAAATGGCCAATTTGGCCTACAAATCACCTACACTGAATAAAAACCTATATCCATACCTAATCTCATGCAATCATGCACACACTGAATTAACTGAAGTCTATATTTACGAAGTAGAAAATTGAAAAGCTTAATAAAATTCACCAAAATTTTTAAAATAATTTTAAAATTTTGTGTCGAAGTATTCATTTTTTTTTAAGTATGATGTTTCATACGTGACATTATCGTAAAAAGGTGATGTGTTTCTAGGGTTGTCCCCCTGATGGATAAACATTTTCGGCTGGTGGCAATTGTTTCATTTCACCTCCGAGGACGGCACCTGATAAAAAAACTGCCCTTTTCAGGTCCACAAAATATTCCGAAAAATCTTATAACTCTTATTCATGATGTAATTCTCTTTATTAAAAATCACGATACTTTTCTGAAAATTTATTTGAGGAATATTAGCTGATAAAGTTTAATCAGTTTCTTGAAACAAATATTACTTTAAGTTTTAAAATATCAGGAAAATGCATTTTTAGCGCGGCGATACCTGTTTATTTAAGGTGTTGACAGGTTGATAGCTTGACTGACAAACGGAAGTTTATCTAAATTTTTTCTATATTTGTAAAAATTACTTGAGGAATAGCGTGAATGCCTTTTTTATATAATGTTTCACACAGTAATTTACCTCTTTTCGAAATGTTTTGACAAAGATACTTGTAACGAGAACCTCTTACCACCACTCAATTTAAGAGTAACAAACACAACATGCATGCAATAATAGATGCACTCGCTGAACACTTCCGTTTTGCATTCATTTGGGGTTTTTTTGGCGATCATATGTTTATCATATAATTTTTAGTTTACGCTTATGAAAGATACATTTCTTTATCTACTGCATCATTTTGAATTCGATTAAATGAGAAAGGCTATTTTCGATATAAAAACTTAAAAATCTTTAAAATATTCCACAATCTCTATTCAGCATTTGTCATTCAGGGAAGCGAAATATTTCTAATTATTCAGTGGGTGAGGCATGTAATTCTATTCACTTTGTGTAAATGTGATCTGAAGTGACCGCATTTTGTCAAATCGGAGACAGTATTGCAGAAACGAAACTTGCCACAAAAGACATGAATACTAAAAAAAGGAAAAAGTCAGATTTTAATTTATTGCGTAGGCAACTAGAAAAATAATAATAAAGAAACGTCAATTTGTGTCGGTAACTGTTTTATTAACTCGCAAAGCGCCCATCTCCTTTCCATTCGCATACAATGCACCAGTAACACAGAGTAATCATGAACGAAAATATTTGGATAAATGGACGCAGGCCATTCTCAAGTTTGGCAATATTTTTGATACGGACTCAATGTCGCCTTTTCTCCCGATTTGTAAATTGTTTAATTTGAAATGTATTTTGCAGCAGAATTATTATCATCAGTGAATCTGTGTCAACCATTATTATTAATTTATAATTCTTAATTACTTTCATTTTATTTTTAAGTTGCTTTGAAAATTAAAAACATGTTTTGTTGTATCCGGACGAAGTTGTTTCAATATCCAATCATAAAAATGAAATTTATACTACATCATCTAATTCACATTTAATGTAAAAAAGAAGATTTTTCCGATGAATAATGAATTTTTACAAGAATTATTTTCAATCATTTAAATTTTAAGTTAGAAAAATTTATAAAGCTTTAAAATTCTGTATTTGTAACGGTCAAGTGATATTGTTATTAAATTTTAAAAAAACTAATCTTAACTGGAAAATCTCATAATTCAACGACGCGTAGTATTTTAAAAATAATTTTGAATTTATTAAATGTGCGCATAAACGTATCAATTTTTCTAAAATCAGACATGTATACAAGACATTATCAGAAAATAAGAGCGGTACATATAGTCAATTCAAAATTTATTGGCAATTTTCTAACATTTCTTAAGCGATTTAGCAATCTAATATTTTATCGAATTTAAAGGTACTTTGGTTTTATAGCATAAGGCTATAAAGCCAAAGTACTTAAAATTCATTAAAATATTAGGTTGCTTGGAATATTTCTTTGTTTTTAAGCTTACAAAAAAATTATTAAAAAAAAAGGGGTTTACGTTACGTTATTTCCTTTTTAAAGTTATGTACCCTTTCCTAAAATTTCAAACATCATACTGTAGATAGGACTCTCAACAGCTAAAAACATCAATGTGTTAAAAAACGGTTTTCTGCTGTATTTTAAACTAATATTTATTTCAATGAAGATTAATTAAACTTTAAATTAGTTAATTTTCCTCACATAACGTTTCAGAAAAATGATTCCAATCAATTTAAATTTGTTTCGAAATACAAGTACCTTGTTTATTTGCTATATTAAATTTAATTCATTATATTGGAATGTTAAAAAACTAAAATAAAAGCTTCAAGATTTGTTTCTTTTCATTTTAAAAATTTAGGTATCACTTAAATAAAAACATCAAAGTCAAGTAGCTCATCATAAAAAGCGCCATTCTTTAATTTAATAATTTTATTAACACATTTATATTATTAGCAAATTTAAACATTTATACAATGAAAATGTTTAAAATATAAAACTGTATTTGTTGAAACACAAAGACTTCAAAATAAAGTTAGTTGCCGAACATTCCCATTTTACTTTCATTAGTCACCGGGCTTGCATTTTGAAACTGAGTTCCCGCCTACGACACGAACACAAGTCCCGAGTTCAAATGCCTCTTCTCTGAAACTTTTGTTCTGCCTCATTAAAACTAAACAGAGTGACCGGGTTATCACACTCAGATGACACTGGATTTCCCCTGCCCAACCGAAATATTTGTTTGAAACTTTTCAATTGAATAAATAAAGATAACAGAGAAAAAAATTCACCTCACTAGATTTGAAGCTGAAAGGCTAAAAAATATTTTTTTTACCGAGTTATAAATATTTTATTGTCAGATTCCTAAAAATGGGAGTGTGGGCATTACAGTAATTTTGCAATTGGATCAGTGATATTTTTATGCATTGGTAATTTATTCCCAAGAAATTATTTATAGTGAAGCGATTCATAAAGGGAAAGAATGTGAGGAAACAAAATTGCGAACGTTCTGAAGTGATGTGATATTAAAGAAAAAATATCCAAAAGACAAAATGCATTAATAAAAATGTATATCCGTAGAGCGTACATCGAAACCATCTTTAACAAGACAGACATGAAATTATTGTTGGATTTTTAAAAACAGTAATTAGAAGTACATTAATAATCTGGAAGACATTTATATTTCCTTAACAACGCCATGTTATGGCATTTGTTATATTTTACTTTAAATTAATATATTTTCATTAAACAAAAACGTTTTTAGTGTCTTGAACAAACTATTTTCCAATAAAACAACGTATTTATTAATAAATAAATTACTGAAGAAATGCTTGAAACAATTTCGTTACTTTTTAACAGGTTCAGTCAGTTTATGTGTCATGCCTGTTTTAAGCGATCATGTATCTTTCGATACATAACTGGCAAGGCAGATATTTTCCCCCGCAGTAGTTTGCCATTCCCTTCTGCGGTAGACCAGTCGCCATCCAAGGCTATAGAACCCGGTCTGTCATGCTATTTGCCCAAGGGATTCATACCTTTCCCAAATGAATGTAATGGATGCGACTGGACTTCGAACTCGGCTCTCCGATTCCTTAATGCGAGCCCCTGTCCATTACTCCACCGTGCCTCCCTTAACATGTCCATATTTTGGATAAAGGAAAAAATTGTAATTTTACTATTAGTAGTAACAGTAAAAAAAAAGAGAAACATACTTGAAAAATCGAAACGATCTCAAGAAGTTCATATTTATAACAACGTACACTAAAAACTTTGTAATCTACTCACCTCGAATGAATTCAATTAAAACACGCGCGAAAGCACAATGGCCTCCCTTTCTTTAATCTTTTTAATAAGAAATTGTTGAAAGAGAAAGCATATCATTAATCGTAAGAAAAAAACATTTCAAATTATTTATTGGCCCTAAAAAGGGCCGTTTTCTTTAGTGTAGCATCTGTAGATAAAAAAGGGCGAATTTAAGCTCTCTCGCCACGGATACGGCGGGCAAGCTGGATATCCTTGGGCATGATGGTTACACGCTTGGCGTGGATGGCACACAAGTTGGTATCTTCGAAAAGACCCACCAAGTAAGCCTCGCTGGCCTCCTGTAAAGCCATCACGGCAGAACTCTGGAAACGGAGATCGGTCTTGAAGTCTTGAGCAATTTCACGTACCAGGCGCTGGAATGGAAGCTTTCTAATCAGAAGTTCGGTGGATTTTTGATAACGTCTGATCTCACGCAGGGCAACGGTACCAGGCCTGTAACGATGGGGCTTCTTCACTCCTCCAGTGGCGGGAGCGCTCTTACGAGCGGCCTTTGTGGCCAACTGTTTACGAGGAGCTTTTCCTCCAGTGGATTTACGAGCGGTTTGCTTTGTACGAGCCATAGTGTTTGTCAAGAAAAGGGCTAGCGTATACAGGTTTTATATACAGGGCCACTGCGGCTGCTGCTGGTTTACGAAAAACAAAAATCGTTTTGGCAGCCACCGAATCTTCATTGGCCCTTTTTCATCACGTGATACGCTCTCTACTACGTCCGCGCATAATCAGATTATGGCTGTATAAATTTATATGTTTCATTGCTTCGAGTAATTCAATTGATTGAACTCATCATGTCTGGACGTGGAAAGGGAGGAAAAGGATTGGGAAAGGGAGGCGCCAAGCGTCATCGCAAGGTGCTCAGAGATAACATCCAGGGTATCACCAAGCCCGCTATTCGCCGTTTGGCTCGCAGAGGCGGTGTCAAGCGTATCTCTGGTCTCATCTACGAGGAGACACGTGGTGTCCTTAAGGTTTTCCTTGAGAATGTTATCCGTGATGCTGTCACTTATACTGAGCACGCCAAGAGGAAGACTGTTACTGCCATGGATGTAGTCTATGCCCTGAAGAGACAAGGCAGAACTCTCTATGGCTTCGGAGGTTAAATCTCAAAATCTTTACTTTCAACGGCCCTTTTTAGGGCCACCCACTTTCTACGAATTTATTCAAACGATTGCAAGAAATGTACCACTTCTATTTATGTTCACATCATCTCTATAGGTTTTCAAATACATTTTTAAAATTGAGAAAGTTTTCTTTTCAGCTTTAATTTAAGGGTGAAGAAATGAATTTATTATGTTCAGTAAGTAAAACCGGATTTATATTGATTGGAATATACTTTGTTCCGAGTTGTAACGAAGATGTGTACCATTTTTGAACCATCTGTGAAGAGGGTTAAATTCTCCGTTTTAAAAATTTTGAAAAAATAAAATCCAACTTTTTTTAGGTGTTGATTGATGGTATTATTGTGACAGCTGAGGTCAGAAATCATAGGACGGACGAACAATTTACGATTTTTACACTACCCAATAATTTTTACAAATTAACAAGTAATATTTTATTGATATTTATGCACGCAGAAAATTCGTCTGAAGATTCTTTCTTGAAAAATAATAGTAAAACAAAATTAATATAATGAAAATTCATGATTTTTTCATGAAGTTTTAAACAACTCTTGTAATACGTGACTTTCTGATAATGTCGTGTGAACTGAACATCCGCATAAAAAGCTCATTCCTTTTATGTCTTCGCTTTATTGGGTTTTTTGTATTTTACAATTCGGGCTGATTTCGATTTTGCCAAAAAAAAAAATTTAATTCTTAAAAGACTTCTGCTTTTAACTAATGTAAATAAATTTTGAATTTCTCGAGTTTTCATAAAATTAAGTGGGTAAGGGTATCAGATGTAAAAAAAAAATATATTTTCACAGACTTTCTAAAAAGAACATTTATAAAATAATTTCATTCATTCGTGAATAAATTCGGATAGTTTCATTAAAATCCAACAAATATTCTATTTTTGCAAAAAATTCTAGATTACTTTCACCTCAAAAAAATCCTAAAATTTGCTGTTAATTTCAGTCCATCCAATGTTCTAAAAAGGATGAAAAAATTACTAAAATAATCAAAACATTTTGGTCTTTTATCTTAATAATAACGTAAAATTTTAACGATATAACATTTTTCATTAAATTGGGCATTTTTCAAGCAAATATGCAAAGTCTCTTTTTTTTATCCCTTACTGGACAAATTCGTAACATAATTTTTCTAGTTTGAAAAATAAAATAAATATGAACAATTTCCAATTGACTGAGGCTGAATTTAATTAAAGTGTGTCCGCTCGCTATGAATTAATCTTTCATTATCATCTGTTTTTGCATGAAATCGAGGGAAATCATACCTGATTCGAATGACCCGGTTTGAAAAATCTATCAGTCAGTCAACGTGTGTGAGAAATGAAAATCCTTAATTGCACGGACGATTGACCAAATAATTTAGTTGACACGGATGAAAAGAACATTAAAAATAGATCTTTTGACATAATTTGTCGAAGCAAATTCAAAAAGCATCATTTAATGTCAATAACTGATTTAATTAAATGTCATAAAAAACACACTAAAGTATACAGATTGTTAATTAAACTGGATTAGTATAAATAATTAATACTTTTGTTTAATAATGCCCATTGATGTAAATTTAGTAAAATTTGTTTAAAAAGCTAAAGTAAAATTTATCTTACGCTGTTCAATAATTTTGAATCTTTTTAAAAACATTGTTAATATATCAATATGAAATAAGTTTTGTAAATTATTGTTTTTTTTTTTGCTTTCATTCATGAAAAAAACGAATCAATTATAAGAAAAGAATTTTTGAAGTGTCACCCAATCAAGCGAATATTTCATTAGAAACGATTTTTCATTGATTTTAAAATTCTATAGTAAATCCCACATTGTCGAAATTTTAAAAGTAAAAAGTTAAAAAATAAAAATAAACGTCTCGATCTTATCTTATCTCATGTAATCAATTGAAAAAGGTCATGAAAGTTTGAGTGGCCCTGAAAAGGGCTTTTTGTTTTTTCATTTTTTGTGTTTACTTGGCGGCTTTCAGGGTCTTCTTGGGCAGAAGAACAGCTTGGATGTTGGGAAGGACACCACCCTGGGCAATGATGACTCCAGACAACATCTTGTTCAATTCTTCGTCATTACGGATGGCCAGTTGCAAGTGACGGGGGATGATTCTGGATTTCTTGTTGTCTCTAGCAGCATTTCCTGCCAATTCAAGAACCTCAGCGGCCAAATATTCCATAACGGCTGCCAGGTAGACGGGAGCACCGGCACCGACTCTCTGGGCATAGTTTCCTTTACGTAGGAGACGATGGATACGACCAATGGGGAACTGAAGTCCGGCACGGGATGAGCGTGTCTTGCTCTTTCCCTTAACTTTACCTCCCTTACCACGTCCAGACATATTGAAGTTACTATCAGGTCATCCCATAAGTTCTGTCCGAATTTTGAATAAAGAAAACAAGTGACCAAATGTTACATTTAATTACAGATTCAATCAACAATGTATTTTCTCTGATTATCTATGACTTCCTTCCATCTATTAACAAGCTTACTAATTCCATTACTGTAAAATTCTTTTGGCTTTGATTCGAAGAACTCACAAATGTCAGTTTTAACCTCTTCCTCTGTTACAAAAGCTGTTTCTTCCAAATGGTTTCTGTAAACTATGAAACAAATGGTAGTCTGAAGGAGCAAGGTCGGGAGAATAAGGTGGATGAGGAATTTTCTCCCAACCAAGTTCTTCGATCTTTTGTGACGTGATTCTTGCTGTGTGTGGTCGCGCATTGTCCTGATGAAACATCACCCGTTTTCGATTCACTAGAGCAGGTCTTTTTTTCCTCAAAGCTTGGTTCAAACGCTCTAATTGCTAACAGTATATTTGAGCATTAATTGTTGCATTAGGTGGTAAGAATTCAAAGTGGATTATTCCTTGGCAATCCCACCAGATTGAAAGAAGAACCTTTTGCCCATGAAGTTCCCTTCTCGGCTGTGGTTGGGGTCCTTCCCCTTTACCAAGCCACTGTCTACGACGCTTAACATTTCGATAAAAGATCCATTTTTCGTCGCCAGTCACAAGTCTATCCAAAAAAGGTGAAACAAGTTGGCGAGAGTGGAGAGAAGAGCAGATGTCAACTCGGGATTTGAGGTTGTTTTCAGACAATTCATGAGGCACCCATTTTCCAAGTTTAGGAACTTTTCCAAGTTGTTGAAGATGACGATGAACAGTTGTATGGTTTGAACTGAGAACCACTGCCAATTCCTCAACTGATAAAGCAGGATTTTCTTCAAGGTCTGCTTCAAGAAGCTTTTCATCAAACTCAACTGGACGTCCGGTTCGATCTTCATCTTCAAGGGTGAAATCTCCACTTCTGAATTTTGCAAACCATCTTCTGCAAGTTCTTTCATTCACACATTCCTCTCCATAAACTGAGTGAATGTTTCTAGCCGCTTCGGCTGCTAGGTTTCCTTTCTTGAACTCATAAAGCATTAATTGCCTCAAATGATTCTTGGGTACTTCCATGTTAGCAAGGTTTTAATCAAACAAAATTTAATTTTATTGTTCTCTGAAATAAAATTTGATCAGTTTAAATGCATCTAAACATAAAAATAATGTTAAGCTCCATTAGACATTATAAAATACTCTTTAAATTTCGTTCATTTTAACAAAAAGTTAAAATTCGGACAGAACTTATGGGATGACCTAATACAATCAGGGATACAATGTTAGCTAAAGCCTGAAACTAGCTTTAAATAGGCTCCTGTCAGCTGCTGATATTTTACCGCTCACATTTTAAAAAAAAACTCCCTTCCCTTCGTATTATTTTGACCAATCAGAGAACCAGAATATGTTGAGCCTCGTTGACCATCGCTATGAGCCTGCTGCATATGTATATAAGGAATACGAACTAGATTGTTATTACTGAAAATCCCGTACATTTGCAAACATGCCTCCCAAAGCTAGCTCCAAGGGTGCTAAGAAAACTGTAAAGGCTAAGCCAGTCCGTGCCGATGGCAAGAAAATGAAACGTAAGAAGAGGAAGGAAAGTTACTCGATCTACATCTACAAAGTGATGAAACAGGGTCATCCCGATACTGGCATTTCCAGTAAAGCCATGTCCATCATGAACAGCTTTGTCAACGATCTGTTCGAGAGAATCGCCGCTGAATCTAGTCGTCTGGCCCATTACAATAAACGTTCAACCATCGCCAGCCGTGAAGTTCAGACCGCTGTCCGTCTTCTTTTGCCAGGAGAATTGGCTAAACATGCCGTTTCTGAAGGCACCAAGGCTGTTACCAAATACACCAGCGCCAAGTAAACCTGATATGGTTTTCATCATACAAACGGCCCTTTTCAGGGCCACTCACATTTTCACGAGAATTACTTGACGTTACATATTATGCGGTTTTGATTTCTTTCTTTTCTAAATGTATATTTCATGATTTTTTTATGCATCATATGTAAAAGGAAAGCCATTTGAAATGATTTAAGCGAACGTTTTCCTTTTTAATCTGCAGACTTGTGTTTTGTAATGTCATGATGCAGTGTTGTTATTTCTTTATTTATAAGCCATTACGGTGTATATTTCTGTTAGTGTGAAACCTGGGCTTTGGCAATGTTTATGTCTTATGTGATATACTCTTTTATTTCTTCATCAATGCATTCAGTATTTGATTTAATGTTGGAAATTGCAGAAAATTCACAGGCATGTGAAAGATTGCAATAAAATATGAAATGCTTTACTGACAGAAGGATTTTCTTTTTTAAAATAGAAATCCTAAATTAATGGATATTTTTATGCTTGATTTTTAAGCCACAATCAGCAGATATAGTGACTGAATTCAGTTGTCAAATCATTGTTTACTATCAAACTGAATGTGCTCATTGCCGAAGTTGTAAATAAATCAGCATCAGCGTTTGCAAATATCTCAAATTCTACAGATTATGTAGAAATTAAGAAAAATACGTTTAAGCAAAGTTTATTTAAATTAGAAAAGATCATTCTGACAATATGTCCTTGGCAAGCAATTTAATGTGTTTTATTTATTTCACATCTAGGTATCACTTTTTTAAGTCGATGCGTTTTATTCGGAAATGAAGAAAAGAAAAATAAACCGCTACATTATTTTGAAAATTTACCAAAAATCAGGGAATTGACCGGTTTAAATGAAATATTCAGAACATTCATTAGTGAATGGTTTGCATACTAAATAATTTATTTTTGTTTATGTCTTGTGTGTGCTTGTCATAAAATAAAATAGAGTATTTCCTCTTCTTGTGATTGTATTTTTGATCTGTTTTTGTTTGTAAAACATAAATAAAACGTTTGAACCACTTGTGAAAATTTCTTTTTCATTTTAGCAACGTATTTCTTATGGGTATTCAAACAGGAAATAATTCTGAAGCCCATTACCAAAGAAAGTGATAGTCCCTACTAATTGCCCCCGCAGTTGAACATTTATTTCAGAAAAATGATAACTGCCTGTTTAAAAGGGACTGTGGAAGATTTAAGCAGGCAGTATAAAAAGTTGTTCACCACGGTAGAGGCTTCTTCTAAGTCAGTGTTAATATCGGTGAGACAGCACACCAAGAATTTCCTATCTTACGACTATGTGCTAAGACTTGTGTTTGGAAAAACAGCCCAGCGATGAGAACAGTTGAAGAGTCAATGGAAGATAAAAAAAACGGTCCTTTTCAGGGCTACAAAATATTCGCAAACGTCTTTTTATTGTTGCACATAACAGCAATTTTTTTATATATTGTTTAGAGTATTGAATTAAAATAATAAAAGCGTGAACAATTACGGAATTAATAATAAAACATTTTATAACCATCATGATAACAATTAATAATAAAGAATAAAATGAAAAAAAGGTATTAAAAAACAAATTAATAATAAATAAAATACCATAGCATTTCATAAATTATTGAATTACCTTTATCATGGTATTTCATTAATATCTCAGTTATGAAATTTTTTAAAATTATAGTATTTTAAATTTTATTATTTTTTTCAGAAAGCATCTTCAAACGTAAGGCTATACAGCTAAAGTAACTGAAATTCAATAAAATATTAGATAATTTCTGAAAATATTATGTTATTTTTTTTTAAATTACTAGGTAGCTAAAAACGAAAAACAAAGTGTTCTCTTATATTTCATAATTTTATGTCAGTTCTGGTCAACTATACTTAGCTGTCGACACGTTAGGCTGTCAATACATCAATGAGTACGTCAGAAAAGACATTGTGGTTAAGAAATGCTTGTATGTTTTATGCTATAAGTAAATAATATTTTTTTCAGATCAGATTAATTTAACTTTAAATTTGGTAGTTTACATCAAATAACGTGTCACAAATATATATTTTATTTTTGGAAAATTTTCAAAACTGAGAATTAACTTTAGTTTACGAATGTGAGAAAATGGCCGAGTGTAATCGATTTTGTGAAAGCGACCAAAAAATTGAGATTCCAATTAATATAATTTCTACTCGAAGTACACCAGAGTATTTTGCTTACTGGAAGTAGTAAATTTAATCATTTAGCTAAAAGAAAACTTCAAGAATGCCTTTTCATTTTTTTTAAATTAATTTTAAACGAATCAAACATTTAGTGGAAGCTCCGACTTAAAATTTTATTTTTATTTTTTCGCACGTTTGTTTTTGTTTTTGATCTCTGCCATCACATGCTATCGTGCATAAATCAATGTTATTTTTTTTTATGTTTCAAGTAAAATATAAGCATTATTATTACTAAATCAAGTTAATTAATCCATACATTTACTGATTGACTTTGAAATACATCTCCAGGAGAGATTTTACATTTTTCGTTTATAATGGCGCTTCAATGAGTGAAGCCTAAAACATTATTTATGTACGGAAATTATTTTTTCTTTTAATACAGATTAGCTTTTTAGTTTATTATCTTTGAAATAAGAACAAACTTTAACTTCAAATAAGATATTTAAGTAGGCACCCCCAAAGAAAACGCTACCTAAGGTGTAAAATACATTAAAAAAAAATGAAAATCTCTTTGTTGAAGTTTTTAATTCTTATTTAGATTAAATTTAATATGTATAATAAGCAAAATACTTTTGTTTTTCAAACCGAATTTAAATTGATTGGAATATTTTTCTGACAAAATGTAAAAATACATTTGAAAAATACGAAATAGAAAATATTCGCACGATACATCTTCAATATACCTTTTAAGTTACTGTATTACCACCAAAATGGATGCTTTCTTCCTAAATGAAAGCAAAAAATAAGGGAATCAGCCGATTCAAACAAAAAGTTCAGTCCATCCAATTTTTATAGAAAGAAAAATCCCTGAAGATATTATTTCAGTAAAAATGTATCAAGTGTGAACATACAGAAAATTTATCCTGCATCTTACAAAAATAATTCAATAAAACTCGAAAATTATTTTGTTTTGAGAATTGGTGCTTGCATAATTTAAAACACGTCATTTTTGTTCAGATTGGACAGGAAAAAAAACCTGCATTTAATATTCATTGTGAAAAATTTCAAACAGAATATCTGTGAAAGGACAATATGACTAAAGACAAAAGGAAAACTTATTTTAGCCGACTCGTTTCGTCCTTTGATAACGTCCCTCAGAGGACGAAACGCGTCGGTTAAGATAAGTTTTCTTTTCGTTTTAATATTAATTTAAAAATTGTCATTTTTCAGAGAGATTTTAAAATTAATCCCGTTGCTGTTCGTCACAGAAGTTTAATTTATTAAATTAAAACATGTGTAAAATTCAAAAAATGTAAAGTTTAAGTCTCTTTTCGAATGTGAACATTTAAAAGAATTTTATTTTATTTTTATTTTCAACAGTTTTTCTGTCTTGAATTTCAATCCATCGGTACGGTTGTCTGTTTTCTTGAATATCTGCGAATATCCAATAATTCACCAATTAAAAAGTTGTTATTTTAAGTTCTTACTTTGGAAAAAATTCTTTCTTAATCATAATCTGTTCCCTTAGACACCAAAATCATTTTCAGAATTACGATGAAACTAATTCATTCGTATAAAAAAATACTTTATTTTTTTCTAACATTTACTCTTAGAATAAATATATATTTTTTTTAGAAATTAACAAATTAGCGCCCTCATCCCTTCAGATTTATTCATAAGCGTGTAGAATAGAAAAAATTATATTATTAAAATATTGGTTGAAGAAGAATATTGCACTGCATCTATATTTCTTTTTCCAACACGGGTGGAATGATAGTAATTTACTTTATTCTTTATTATGCTACGTTTGTTAAAGGTGGGTGAATACACTTGAATACGGCTTTCACATGGTTACTGTGATTACTACTGGTTTACAAAAATCAATTTTGATACCTACCCTAGTTTCATTGGTCAGGAAATCGCTATTTTCCATCACTTATCCATTTATTTATTTTTTAATACAAAAAATACTCACTCTGCTGAATTTAGTAGATAAAAATGATCTCTTCTGATTGTACGAATCCAAACATCAGATAATTCTTTATCTTTAGTTAAAGAAAATACATGTATTTTAGGGCCGTTTTTATAATTCCCTTTGCAATTTGGGACAATGCATCTATAAGGCATTGTTTTTGTTTTAAATTAATTCAATATTTAAAAGAAAATATTAATAAGTAATTTAAAAATGTCGCCGTAAAAAATCTGCTACACAAAACAAACGACACACTTCTTGAAAGTCGGACTCAATGTGATGACGTCACATTTCTCCGTAACCCAATGAGGTAGGCCTTATCTTTCGGTGGTCACGTCTATGCTCTGAAGAGACAAGGCAGAACTCTGTATGGATTTGGAGGTTAAATCTGAAACACTTGATTCAACGGCCCTTTTTAGGGCCACCCACTTTCTACGAACATCTTATTCAACCATTACAAGATGTGCGCCATTTTCTTTATGACTTTTATTTAATTTTAAATCTCTTCGAATGAAATCTAAAAATTTGTATATTATATATTCATTTATATTCCCTTAATGACTTCACGAAAGACCCGTTGTATCATTATTATTATTAACCAATAAAAATAATAGCTACAAAGCAGATCTTTCAATCCTTTAATTGCTTTTATAACCACAGTTAAATGGCTATTATTACGCACAAATGATGCTTTTCAACGTGCGAATTTTAAAAAAAGTGTACGGGTGATATAGGTACCTTCAAGAAAATCGATAGTATGACAAGAACGGCCTGAAGCTTGATGAAATTTTTTCTTTTCATCTTAAATATGTATTTCATTATTAAGAAGAAATACCAAAGTATTTTTTGAGATTTTTTACTCCTTCTTAGCATGTTCGAAATTCTAGTTAAAAATTGCTAAAAAGATCTCATGTCAGCCATTTTAAAAAAATTTTGTAAACTAAGTTGAATTCCTCGTTTAAAACTTATCCAAACATCAGTTATACATTTTTCAAAATTTACTCCACGCGTCTATAAATTGAAATGTTTAGGTTGTGGAGAACAACCCTTAAATGCTAGACAGAAACTAAAGCCACGTGACGATTTTTTATTGCATTCATGATACTTCTGGTTTTCCGTAGATTAGAATTACAGTCGTATTATGAACACAAAATTTATATTTTTATATACTGATGTTCGTTAAATTGTGAGAAGCTTTAGACATTATAATCTGAAATTATAGATCTACTTAATATAAATACCTCTACAAAATGTAAAAAAAACAGTATAGCTTGACAAGAAAGGCCTTAAATTTGATGGAAAAATTTTTTATCTGCTTAAGTATATATATCATTATTAAGAAGAAATACCGAAGTATTTTCTGAGTATTTTTAAAAAAATTTTACTCATTCTAAGCATGTCCGAAATTTTAATTAAAAATCTTGTTTTTTTTGTCAGCGAAATTATTGAAAAAAAAATCGATATCAGCCATATTTAAAAATTTTTTTAAACTAAGTTAAAATCCGAGTTTAAATTTCTTTTAAAAATCAATTATAGGTTTTTCAAAGTTTTTTTAACGAAAATTATCTAATTTAAAGATTATTTAATATATTTCTAAGGAAACTTTTACTTACTTCCTTCGAAAAAAATGTGGTTTAAAGTAAAGGGAGGCGATCTTAACATCTTTCGCTATTGACAGGCAATGAGTGATGTATTATAATCACATATCGACAGCTAACGTGAGATCCGAATGATCATACGGAAGGACATAAATGACGTCACGTAGCTGTAGCCTCCTAAAGTCAATACATATCTGCTTGATAAAACATTTCTATCCTAAGTAAAAATCATCACAAACATATCAATAGTTATTTTGTTACACTCTGCAGCCTATTTGCCCTGAAATAAATATTGAAAAATTACTTATGTCATCATCTGAACAAAATATCAAGGAAACTTTTGATCTGCACCCCATGAAACTAAGTATTTCCTGAAAGCAAAGAATGCTCTTTCATTTCTGAGTGAAATTGGTTGGTGAAATGAAAATGATTATAAAATTTTTTTTCTGGGCATAAAATATGAAAAAAAATAGTTAAAATTACTATACCTGAACATTAGAAACCAGGTTTTTTTTTTGCATGTTTTTTATTTGAAATCAGCATTGAGGAAATCAGTGTTGAAATTAAGCCAAAAAATGACTTCGACATTGCTGGGTCAAGGGCCAGCCAACAATAACAAGTTGTCATCACCTTGTAAAAAAACCCATTTTTTCTTTTTATAATTTAAGTTTGAGAAATGGCTTGATGTATTTTTGTTTTTTAACACATTTTGAGCAGGGTGATGACAATGAATTTTTATGAGCTGCAGACAGAATGGACCAAGGACTCAGAGGCAATACTGGATAGTTTGTTTGAATTCACAATGATCACCGAGATAGTTATATGTTTTTTCTTTATGTCTAGAAATGAAACAAACTAATAAGGAGCAAAAAAAAAAAAAATGTAAATTTATAGTAGTATTTTGATAAATAAATGATGATGACAAAAATTAAATAATATCAGCTATTGCTAGGTAATTTTCTTTTCTTTTTCTTATTTATGTGAAAAATATGTAAATGAAATGAATTAAAATCTCAATGAAGACTATTAAAACTAAATCAAAAAATATAAAAAACGAAAAAAAAAAATTGTCGAAAAATATCTGAGTGCGCCAAATTTCAGTGCTCGGTTGGATATGTTATCTTTCTTATTTCATAACAAAAAAATATATATGAATTAAAAAATCTATAAAAAGAATTTCACAAATTCAAGAAATATATTGAAAATGTAGCTATATAAAAAAATTTAAAATAAATCAAATGGTACAGTATGAAAATGAATCGTAATTGAAAAATTGACAGACGGCTCACTGAAAGAAAAAAGTGAAAGCTGTAAAACAACTTCAAAAAATTGAAATTGCAATGAAATATGTAAAATGATAAATGAAATAAATGGTATTTTTAAAAATGTAGCAATGTTGATGGTGAAAATGGCTTAGGATGATGTTCAAATTTTTGTAATGAGTAAAAAACGCCAATTCAAAATGCACAACATTTGTCTCGCTAAGAATTTGCAACACCATTACAATCAAGTCACGTGATCTTTTAATACTTGTTACCTCCCGTACATTTTAATAACAACCGTTTTAACGATTTTTTGAAGACAAAATTACATTTTTTAATTACAAGCTTTGTTCGGAGTAGTCAAAACGATACAATTTACAAAAAACTAAAACAAGATCTATATCATAAGGACACTTAGAAAACCCGACGCGGCTTTTAACTAATTTTAAAATATTTTAACAACTTAATGTAAAAAATGTATTATAATTAATTAATTTAGAAATAACTGTATTAAAAATTTATTATTCATCGAAAACATTTTTTGCTTTCAGAAAATATTGTCCATATTAATAAAAACAGCTAAAAGCAAATAAAAGCATTTGAAATTAAATAATATATTTGTTTTATTGAGTTTTGTATGTTACAGTTTGGAGCTGATTTTCAGGTACGGGTGGACCAATTACAAAAAAAAACAAAACGTGATTTGCATTCTTCAAAGCCTTGTGCTTGTAACTATTGTAATCACTAAACCCGACGCGAGCGAATTTCTAGAGTTTTCATAAAATTAGTTATGGTGGGGGGATAATAAATATAAAAAAATATTTCTGTCATGACTTTAATTAAAAAAAAATATTTATAATAATTTCGATCATCTGTGAATACTTTCTGAAAGTTTCATTAACATCCGACAATTATTTTCATTTTTGCAAGATTTCCAAAAATAATGTGTGTCATACAAAAAAAAAGTGATAAAAATTGTATATGTTATTTCACACGTGACGGTGATACAAAGATAAACAAAGTTTTTTAATCAAAATTTCGAATATTCTAAAAAGAAGGAAAATTTTTTTTTAAATAATGAAAAAAAACTTTGGTCTTTCCTCTTCCAGATAACATAAGCATTTAGACGATAAAATTTTGTTTTCGTCAAGTTTGGCGTCTTTTTAATCATGCTTATGCCATTTTTTTAGCGATATCGTAGAGGTACCTAACTTAATAACAAATTGGCTAAATTGTACAAACCTTTCACTAATTTTAGAAGAATTAACAACAGTTGATGTAAAAATAATAAAATATTTTCAGAAATACAAATAATTGTTTTAAAAATTCATTTTTCAAAGAAAATGTTATGCTTTCAGACAATATTATCAATATTCATGAAAAGTAATTAAAAGATTTGAAATTATATAATATCTTTTTATTGAGTTTTGTATGATACAATTCAGATAATTTTCAGGAGAGTTCAGACTAAAAAAAAAATTGAAATTAGTTTTCGTAAAATTAGTTAGGGTGGTGTAATAAATGTAAAATAAAAAATTGCCATCAGTTTCAAAAAAAATATTTATAAGTTCCATCATTTGTGAATAGTTTCTGCAGGTTTTCATTAAAATCCGACAATTATTTTTATTTTTGCAAGATTTTCCAAATTAATGTGTCATACAGAAAGTGAGCGCGTTGAAATTTGATGTTATTTAAGTAGTTCCGCTGACACAATGAGAAACAGGTTTTAATCAAAAGTTAGAATATTCTAAAAAGAAGGAAATTTTTTTAGAAATAATTAAAAAATACTTTGTCCTTTCCTCTTAATAATAACATAAATATTTAGACAATAAAATTTTGTTTTCGTCAAGTTTGGCGTCTTTTTCATCATGCTATGCTCATTTTTTAGCGATTTCACGCAGGTATCTACGTAATGTGAATAAAAATTTTGAGGTACAAAAATACTATACTTCGGCGATAACCGCATCGTTAATCTTAATAAAGTAAAATTATAACTTTAATTGGCTATGAGATTTAATTTTAAGTCTCGTTGGAATGAAATCTATATTCATTTTATTTTTCCCTTAATGATTGCACTATAGCTCCGTTATATATGGTATTGCCTTTATTTAACTCTGAATATGTCAGACCTTTTAATATTTCTCTTAACTGCTTTCTTAAAAATATATAAACCTATGATGAATGGTTATTTTATTATTACTTTGGCGTGAATTTAAAAAAAATGTACGTTTTATGTATGATGTCTGTGAATACATTGAATTATAAAAAAAGGAAAAAGTTATATTCTTAACCTATTGGTTATATAAGATTAAAGAAAAAATAATTAATTGATTATTGTACTACTGGTATTCCGTATTTTTTCCGTAATCTTAATTCTTTGCGCACTTTTTTTAAATGACTGTATGATTAACCATTTTTTTATTTTAAACTTCCAACCTCAAAGGCTACCGTAGATAAAACTAAAAGGTAACCATTATGTTTAGTTTACAAAGTCCAATTAATTAGCCTTTAAATTCATTAAATGATTAGGATAAATATTGGATTTTTTAATTTTTTTCTGCATTCATTTGTAATAGCGATTCAATGAATGACGAGAAAACCTGCCAATTTTTTAAGAACTCCTAAAAAATTATACAGAGATTAAATTTTCTGTTAATTCAGATCAGCTTTATTTCAAATAAAATCAAAAGTTTAAAGAAGACATGTGAGAAGCGTGAAACGGAAAGAAAACTCTGCAATGACGAGGGAAATACAGGGGAAGTAACTCAAACGATTTAATTATTAGATATTTTGTTCTGTTTCTAATAAACTGATAAAAAAATTATAAGTAAAGAAAAGAAGTAACTTTTATTACTAATGAAAAAATTATAATCATGAGATTATTTAATACTTTCTCGTTACCTGCGCACGACACTGTTTTTGATATGAGTAAGAGACAGCGTGAGAATAAGGAAGATAAAGTAAAAAAAGTAGGTACCTCCGCTTTTTCGCGGGAAAACAGCATAGCGTAATGAAAAAGGTCCCAAACTTAATAAAAATAAAGTTTTATCGTCAAAATGTTTATGTTATTATTAAGATGAAAGACCAAAGTATTTTTTAATTATTTTTTGAAATTTTTTAATCCTTTCTAACACGGTCGAAATTTTGGTTAAAATCTTCTTTTGTTTACGACGTCATCGCGGTGTCTATATTGACGTTTTTAAGCTTTTTTCCGTTGAAAACACATTGATTTGGAAATTCTTGTAAAAATCAAATAATACTCCGAATTTAATGAAATTTTCAGGACTTATTCACAAATGAATGAAATTATTTTTTAAATGTCATTTTTAGAAAATTTTCGTAAAAAATATTTTTTTTTAAAATATGTTACCCCTGACTTACTTAATTTCATGAAATTTCGCACAAAACCTTTCTATTTCCTGGTTTGTTTGTTTTTGTTTGCTAAAAGTAGGAGTCCTTGGAGATTGTAAATCACCTAGTTTCTTTTTCAAATTTGAGCTATCTAACTGAAAATCTGCTCTGAATTGGAAAATAAAAACTTTGACATTATTTAATTAGAAAAGCTTTTAATTGTTTTTGTAAATAAGTTATACTAATGACATTATTTCCTGAAGAAATAAAAAGTTTTCTGATGAATAATGAATTTTTTCAATTTTTTAAAAAATTTAATTATAATAATTTATAATAGTTTAAAAGCATTTATAAAAACATATAAACCTATGATAAATGGTTATTTTATTATTACTTTGGCGCGAATTAAAAAAAATGTACGTTTTATGTATGATGTCTGTGAATACACTGAATTTTTTAAAAAATTTAGTTTTCCGAAATCAGGAGCAAATAATCTTAAATTAATTCTACTATGATTAATAAAATTGTATAGAAAAAAATTATATTCTTAACCTCTGGCTTATATAAGATTAAATAATACATAATTAAACATAAATCAATATTGTACTACTGGTATTCCGTATTTTTTCCGTAATCTTAATTCTTCGCGCGCTTTTTTTAAGTGACTGTATGATTATACATTTTTTTATTTTCAACTTCCAACCTTACAGGCTACCGTAAATAAAACTAAGGTAATCATTATGTTTACAAAGTCCAATTAATTAGCCTTTAAATTCATTAAATGATTAGGATAAATATTGCATTCTTCGTTTGTTATAGCGGTTCGATGAATGACGAGAAAACCTGCCAATTTCTTAAGAATACCTGACATTATTTAATTAGAAAAGCTTTTAATTGCTTTTGTAAATAAGTTATATTAAGGACTTTATTGCCTGAGGAAATAAAATTTTTCTGATGAATAATGAACTTTTACAAGGATTTTTTAAAATTTTAATTGTAATAATTTATAATAGTTTAAAATCGTTAAAAATTCTGTTTTTTATTTTGTCTTTTAATTTTACTTAATACGTTCCTTATTTTCATGTATGGTAGGCTGAAATTGCCATTATTATGATCTAAAAGTTTTGTCCCTTTATTAGGTCGCTTCAATTACGTTTCTAGAGGTTTTCAAAATTTCCATTCAGCTTTAAAAGTTTAAAGCTTGAACTGTGTTTTACTTTTTTCAATTACTATTTCGCTAAATATTTTTATTTTATGTATTTACACTAGTGTGGGTCATACTTCAATTGAGTAATCATGGTATTTCATTTGTTATTAAATTATAAAATTAATTGAAGAAAAATTTATAGTACTTAAATTTTTTTAGTTTTGCATCTTCGAAAAGTAAATAAAAGTCAATAAAATATTAAATAATTGCAGAAAATATGTTCATTCGTAAAAATTAATAGGTAGTTAAAAACAAAAAAAACATGCGTTCACTTAGATTTCTGACAATTGGGTCATCCATATTAGCTGTCATCGCTTCGTCAATCAACACTCCATCAAACCTTGGATCAGATGAACAGGACCAATCGTTAATAATTGGTTATATATTATTTTGTTATGCTATAAGTAAGTAATATTTATTTAAAATCAGATTAATTTAACTTTAAATTTTCTAATTTTACTAAAATAACGTATCAGAGATATATATTTACTTTTTGAAATAATTTTAAAATAGAAAAATTTGTTTTGTTTACAAATTTCTTAAAATTAAGAAAATGTCCGCTTTTAAGAAATCTTTATAATTTCTATCTGAAATACACCAGAATATTTTACTTAATGGAAATAATAAATTTAATTAAGCTTTCAATTAAAGTTAAAATGAAATCTTCAAGAAAGATCTTTTCATTTTTAAAATTTAATCTTAAACCTTAGGTAACGAAAATTTATGCCAAAAAAGGTATTTTTTTTTATAATTGGTCATAATCCTAAAATGTGAATAAAAAATACATGAATTCTCCATAGAAATCGATATGATTATACCCGCTGAACTCATGACCCGGTTAACATAAAAAAAATTGACATGAAGTATTTCCCTCCCTATATATGTGTAAAGCGAAAAGAAAAACATTTGCTTGTAATTTTGAGTGTGCGACTCTCAAAAATGTTCAGGCACACAAGCATCAGTATTTTTGGAGATAAAAATTGTTGTAGTTATCAAGCTGAATCTAACACTGAATTGTTCATTTTCGATTTCAGGCAGTGTTGAGAAAATTAAAGATCACTGATAAAACATTTAAAGTCACTGACAACGGGTTTAATTAATGTCAAAAATTAATGCTCCTTCAAGAAAAAACTGTTGAAAACTGTTGAATTGGATTATTATTGTAAATAATTAAATTTTTCGTTTAATAAAGTATAACTACACAAGTAACAGACAAATAATGTAAAAAATGTGTCATTTATCTTCTTTTCAGTCTACTACAGAATTTAATGTAAGTTCAATCACCGCTATAAATTATTTAAAAAAGAACATCTCTAGCGCGTTTTTTAAATTATTTCTCAGAATTTCATATTTCATTTCAACTTAACAATTCAACTTGACACAAGAAATCTTGTATTGATATCTGTAGATAATACGAACAGAATTGCTTGAATTCTTACAGTTCAAGAATTATTGCAAATTATTAGGTTGGTGCAAAAATAATGTCGTTTTCTCACATGAAGTTGAACGTCAAAAAACGACATTATTTTTGCACCAACCTAATATTATATTTTTTCGTAAAATGAAGAAGGAAGCTAAAATTGTTTCGAATGTTCATAAATAAAATACTAAAAATAGAAAACAAAGAAAACAAAAACCGCATATAATTTTTATAAACCTAAACATTCTACATTTTCATTATAAAAATTTAACGAAATTTACAGTGGCCATAAATGGATTATTTAGGTATCTTTGTCAGCTGATGTTATAGGGAGACTGTAACTGATCACTAAATACATCTTATCGTGTATAAGGAGTGTGTGCGACCATAAGATATTTAGAACTCGATAAAATAATATTTTTTAGACTTTCTGCTTCAAAACTCTTTCAAATCTAGTGAGGAGACTGTTTTATTTTTATTTTCCAGTTATCTCTATTCAATTGAAAAAGATCCGAACAAGTATTTCTGTTGGGCGAGATAAGTTCAGGGTCATCTGGGTAGAGTAACCCGGTCAATCTATTTAGTTTTAATGAGGCAGAACAAAAGTTTCAGAGAAGAGGCATTTGAACCCGGGAATTGAATCCGTCGAGGCGGGAACTCAGTTTCATAATGCAAGCCCCGTGGCTAATAAACGCAAGTAAAAGAACGAAACAGGAAAAAGTTTGACAATAAATTTTGGAATGTTTTTGTTTCAACAAATAAAACCGTTTTATATTTTATTGTAGAAATATTTAGATTTACTAATAATATAAAATGTTAATATTAATGCATTTAGATGAAGTAATTTCTTTTTCCCTTTTTTCCTATATTGATATTTTTATTTCGGTAACTCGAAAAAAAATGCATTAGAAAATCTTCCTTGAAACTTTTATTTTTGTTTTAATCCAAGCTAATAGATTCAAATTAGTATTCTGAATAAGCAAAATACTTTGATATATATCGAAACATTGATTGCAATCATTTTTTTCTGATTATCTATAATCACATCTATAATGAAATATCTGCTAAGACAACAATCCCATATTAAAAAATCTTTCAAAAACAAAATATATTTTTCTGAAAAGTTATTTTTGATAAATTAGCAAATCTAACGTTTAATTACTATGAATTGAGACAAATATTAGCGTTACTTTAATATATCACAGAAAAGCATCTTTTTCTCATGGTGTGGATATGCTGACAGATCTATCGACAGCCTGATGTTTGCGAAATTTAAGTAGAAGTACATAATTGCAAAAATTATTTGATGGCTATGTGGTGGCACGGAGCAAGCGAAGGACCGGATATTAACCCTCAGAGGTTTAGACAGCAAATGACCAATACTGGTCTCTGCGCACCCGGCTCCACGCAGAATTTCCGGTGGAAAACTAAAAAGAAATAAAAAGAATGATAAGCAATTTTCCACCAATTAAACAGCTCCGCGCCATACCCAACAGTTTGTTTCAGCAGACTGACTCTGATCCGAAGGGCACACATAAATAGAGCGATAAATTCACTTCTAAGACAGAAAGCTTTGAAGTACCGTCAGTGAATGTCGCTACGCCTTTCTCACCCATCAAACCCGATGCCTTCAGCCTTCCTTCACCAACGGAGATATCAAAGGACTCCTACCAACCCATTGACCTCACCTTTCATCTCCTGTGACCAGCACGTCATGAACTTAAGTATTAACAAAAGACACTTATATTCTTTTAATAATCGGATTTCTCTTCTATGAATGAACATTTTGTAACGGACTTTGTGCGTGTAAATCAAGAAACATAGTACTATTCATTGATGTTGCATTTAAATACAAAGTGTTTTTGATATACCCTTCTCTTTCGTATGTTATTTTGTTTATGTTATGGTGACCTCAATTTGATCGCTTGTTGAACCTTTAGGCCAAACTAGCGGCTGTCCCGAAGGACTGCTACTATTTATCTACCTTCTGATACAAGCAACAATTAACAACGAGAACTCTACACCCCATCACCATAAGTGGTGACCAAGACGTGATTTTAACACATATATATACACGCACGCACAAAAAAAAAAAAAAATTGAACTGTCACAAAATTAGAATTTTTATTCAACACAAACCAAAAACATGGCAGATGACGCTGAAGAAACTACAATTAATCAAAACCAACCAATCCAAGCTGTTGCGATAAAACCACCAAACTTCATTGAATCAAACGTAATAGCTTGGTTTGCGATAATGGAGGCGCAATTTAATATTGCAAATATAAGACAGACCAGTCAAAAATCTTTTCACACTTTGGCAGCTCTCCCTGTGGACGTAGTAGGAAATATACAGCCAACTATACTGCAATCAAAAGATTACGACGCACTAAGAGAAGCAGTGACGGGCGCTTACGAGAAAACAAAACCAGAGATGCTGGACAAATTAATGTCGTCATCGACTGTAACAGGTCGTCCCTCAGTATACCTGAATGAACTTATGTCATTAGCAAGCCGAATTGGCGTAGGGGACGATATCGTACGTCACAAATTTATTCAAGCCCTACCTCACTCCATTAAACCAGTGGTAGCGGCACAAGTCGATTTAGACACAGATCACCTTGGAAGAATGGCGGATGACTTACTATTATATTTTAACAAACAAGACACCGCTCATATTCGACAGATTTCGGGGAAGCAAAGGGATGAACAGCAAAATAAAAATGAAACTAAAAGGATACATGGCTGTTCCCACAGTGAAAATAAATTCCCTACCAGTGTTCGCCCTTTTAACAAGGACCAAAAACCCCTAATTTGCCGAGCGCATTTATACTTTGCGGAACGTGCAAAATTTTGTAAGCCGTGGTGCAGATGGCCAAATAAACGGAATGTTCAAATGCAACCCAACTCTCGCCCAAATTCACCAGTTCCTCGTGAGATTTCGGAAAACTAACTAGGCGAGAGGTGTTAGCTTCCATTTCCTCGCCGCTTCTCATTGTAGCCGCACGGTTAGGAGCTCAAAGTTTAAATTTTATTGTGGATACAGGAGCTGCCGTATCTATACTTCCGAAGAGATATTTAAGCGGAGCTGTAACATACCCAACCAATATCTCTTTAGTGTCTGCCAACGGTCAAAAGATTGAATGCTCAGGACAAGCAGTACTGAATCTAACACTACGGAACCTCAGACGAGAATTTACCTGGACATTTATAATAGCCGAAACTGCTCAGCCACTCCTAGGATACGATTTCCTAAACCATTTCGGGCTAATGGTGGACTGCACAAACAATAAGCTGATTGATAAAATGACTAATAGACAATCCGATGCACATCCATCGTCTATTATCATGAATATAGATTTAGTACCGAATAAAGATGCTAACAAAATGGTACGAGCAATTCTGGAGAAATACCCAAACTTAATTTCTCCTCATCGCGACACGAATGCAACAAAACCAAAGATATTCCATAGAATAGAAACTGGTAGCAACCCTCCTACTTTCTCCAGAGCCAGACAATTATCAGCTCAGAGATGTGAAATTGCAAAAGAGGAATTCAAGAAACTCCTAAAGGCAGGAATAATTTCCCCTTCAAACTCTGAATGGAGTTCAGCCTTACATATGGTACCGAAGTCAGACGGCACATATAGACCTGTTGGCGATTACAGACATTTAAATGCCATAACAAAAGCCGATCGATATCAAGTCCCAAATATAAATTCCTTGTCTTCGAAGCTTCATAATAAGAAGTTCTTTTCAAAGATAGACCTGTCGTCTGCTTATCATCAGATACCTGTACATCCGGAGGATGTTTGCAAGACAGCCATCTCTACCCCTTTTGGGTTATTTGAATATAACTATATGCCTTTCGGACTGCGGAACGCATCATGTACTTTTCAGAGAATGATGGACAATATCTTTCGTGATACTGATTATACCTTTGTATATATCGACGATATCCTTATATTCTCAGAAGATGAAGAAACTCATTCCAAGCATATCGACCTAGTACTACAAAAACTGAGTGAGTACGATTTTAAAATTTGTCTCTCCAAATGCATATTTAGTGCTGATGAATTAGACTTTTTAGGATTTCATATTTCTGCTAGTGGTCTCAAACCCAGTGCTAAAAAGTTGAATGAATTAAGTGAATTTCCTCAACCAAACGATTCCAAATCACTACGCCGATTCATCGGAATGGCAAATTTTTACAGAAAACTTGTACCAAATTTCAGCGATATCATACTACCTCTCACGGAAAAAATACGTTTAAACCAAAATTCCAAGTCATTAACCCTAACAAAGGAAGAAATTGAATCTTTCGAAAATATGAAAAAGTCTTTATCAAATGTAACTGTTTTGGCTTTCCCCAGCTCGAAAGCTAACAACTATCAACTTGTAACAGACAGTTCGAATTATGCGGTGGGTGCAGCACTTCATCAAATGATTGATAATCAACCCATCCCCATAGGTTTCTTTTCAAAGAAATTATCCCAAACCCAACAAAAATATTCTACTTTTGACAGAGAACTACTAGCTGCCTATCTAGCAGTACTCCATTTTAAACATTTAATAGAAGGCAGAAATGTAATGTTACTGACGGATCACAAACCACTTTGCAGTGCTTTTAAAAGCCAGTCTTCCTTAAAATCAGATAGACAACAGCGTCACCTCTGTTTTATCAGCGAATATGTAAATGACATTTCACATATAAGAGGTTCACAAAATATAGTAGCTGATTGTTTATCACGACCTGTCAACGCGATCACTATTGATATATGTGACTTACAAGAAATAATGAAGCATCAAGCTACTGACAATGAAATTCAGGCATTCAAAGATCAACTGAAACCATACACAATAAATCAAAATGAAACCATATTATGTGACACGACATTACCTTTTCCACGACCTTTTGTGACTGAAAAGCTCAGAAAATCGGTATTTGACAGTCTGCATAATCTATCACATCCAGGAATAACATCTTCAAGAAAAATAATAAAATCCAGATACTATTGGCCGAAGATGGACAAGTCAATAAAAACCTGGTGCACAGAATGCCAACACTGCCAACAAGCAAAAATAATAAAACACACAAAGAGCAAAGTAAATCCATTTGAATTACCTTCCAGTCGTTTTGAAACGGTGCATGTGGATATTGTCGGTCCCTTACCACCAGTAAAGAACCAAACTGACCCTTATTTTTCACCATATCGATATTTATTAACATGCATTGATAGAAATACGAGATGGATAGAAGCATGCCCAATAACAGAAATTACGGCAAAATCAATATCAACGGCTTTTGTCAATCTGTGGATCTCCCGATTCGGGGTTCCTCTTCATGTCGTTACGGACAGAGGAAGCCAATTTGAATCCGAATTATTCTCAGAACTATCAAAAATAATAGGCTTCCACAGATTACGAACAACGGCGTACCATCCGCAAACGAATGGATTAGTTGAGCGAGCACACAGAACTTTAAAAACGGCTATTATAGCCAGGAAAGAATCGTGGTTGTCAGCTCTTCCTATCGTCCTTTTGGGAATGAGGATAACACCTAACGAATCAAACTATTCTTCATTTACTGCAGTAACAGGGAGTCATGCACAAGTCCCCCGATTGTTAATTGACTCTATCAAGAACGAGAATAGTGAAATGACAAACTCGCACGTTAAAATTCTAGCCGACGAGATGCAAAAATTTGACATGGACAAATTATCCAGGGGACACCTGCATACAATACCTAATTCTTACATTCCAAAAGATTTACAAACATGTAAAAGTATCTGGCTAAGAACAGACAGAGTAAGAAAGCCATTGGAAGCTCCATACACAGGTCCATTCCAAGTATTAAGTCGTCATGAAAAATATTTTACTATTAAAAGATCGGATGACGTACATAGTAATGTTTCAATAGATAGACTAAAACCTGCATATATTTCTGAAAATATAAAATCAAAAGATTCCATTGGATCAAGACCGGATTTGGATAACTCCCTATCTTGTTCCGAAGAAACTAATGATAACAAACCAAAAACTAGAACGAAGTCCGGTAGAACGGTTAAATGGAAGAAAGAAAACACATATTTTTATTACTAAAAAAAACAACAAAAAACAACAACAACAACAACAACTCCGTTTACTGGGGCGAAAGTTATGTGGTGGCACGGAGCAAGCGAAGGACCGGATATTAACCCTCAGAGGTTTAGACAGCAAATGACCAATACTGGTCTCTGCGCACCCGGCTCCACGCAGAATTTCCGGTGGAAAACTAAAAAGAAATAAAAAGAATGATAAGCAATTTTCCACCAATTAAACAGCTCCGCGCCATACCCAACAGTTTGTTTCAGCAGACTGACTCTGATCCGAAGGGCACACATAAATAGAGCGATAAATTCACTTCTAAGACAGAAAGCTTTGAAGTACCGTCAGTGAATGTCGCTACGCCTTTCTCACCCATCAAACCCGATGCCTTCAGCCTTCCTTCACCAACGGAGATATCAAAGGACTCCTACCAACCCATTGACCTCACCTTTCATCTCCTGTGACCAGCACGTCATGAACTTAAGTATTAACAAAAGACACTTATATTCTTTTAATAATCGGATTTCTCTTCTATGAATGAACATTTTGTAACGGACTTTGTGCGTGTAAATCAAGAAACATAGTACTATTCATTGATGTTGCATTTAAATACAAAGTGTTTTTGATATACCCTTCTCTTTCGTATGTTATTTTGTTTATGTTATGGTGACCTCAATTTGATCGCTTGTTGAACCTTTAGGCCAAACTAGCGGCTGTCCCGAAGGACTGCTACTATTTATCTACCTTCTGATACAAGCAACAATTAACAACGAGAACTCTACACCCCATCACCATAGCTACAGCGTGAACGCCTTTTTTACATTTTCTGTAACTGCCTAGTAATCTATCTATTAATTGTTATGGGAACTTACCCATAATAATAATGGACTATTCCGTACATCATAAATACTGCGCCCCAAGAGGGAGCAGCAGTTCAGAGTCAGAGTTAGTCAGAGACAGAGTCGAAGTCAGACGATTACTGTAAGACATTGGAATAGTGATACTTGCCAAAACAATATAGTTCACTCTAACCTTATCTGATTGTCATTACTAATACTTCTACTTCTTTTGTACATATTTCTGTTTGTAATATATCTGTGTTATTCCATACCAGTGTTCGAGTTATTCTTCATTGGTTCTACCTTGGACCATCACAGTGGTACAAGGAACTTGGACCATAACATTAATAATATTAATATGATAGAAAATTAAAATAAAAAAAAACAGTTGAATAAGAAAAATAAAGCAGATTTAACATCTTGCTTAACTGCTGAGAGCAAAATGAACCTCATGACGTTTCATTTCTCTCAAAAATCTCAACTACAGCTACAAAAATTTAGGTATCGTCAATAATCTGCCGAAATAATCAGCATAGCATCATGAATAAGCCTCAAACTTAATGAAAACGAAGTTTTATCGTCAAAATATTCATATTATTAAGAGGAAAGACGAAAGTATGTTTTGATGATTTTATTAAATTTTATTCATCCTTTCTAGCACGTTCGTAATTTTGGTTAAAAATCTTGTTTTTTTTTACGTCAGCGAGTCATGTACCATTAGTTTTTTAGTGCAGTGTTTTTAGGTGAAAAACACATTCATTTGGAAATTCTTCAAAACATCAAATAATTGTCAAATTTTAATGAAACTTTCAGAACTGAAATGAATTAAATTATTTTCGGTAAATGCTAATGGTAAAAATACATTTCTTTTATATCTGTTACGCCCACCCCTACTTAATTTTATGAAAAATCGAATTTGTGTATTTTAGTGACTATATTAGTTAACAGCAGAAGACTTTGAAAAATATAAATCATCGATATTTTTGTAAAATCAAATGCGCTCACTACCCAAAATTCAGCTCTAAATTGTAAAATACAAAAACCAATAAAACTAAGACATTATTTAATTTTAAAAATTTTAATGTTTTTTTTATGAATAATATGTTAAGAACCTTATTTCTGAAGCCAAAATATATTTCCGATAAATAATAAATTTTTACAAGAATTTTCTTTTTTTTCAATTTTAAACAAACAATTTAATAAAGTTGTTAAATATTTTAAAATTAAGTCTCAATTTGTGTAATTTATAAAATGCCTTTATTAATTAGAACTATTTTTATAGATCATAAATTTGAAAGCTTATTACAATCTGCGACACCTAGGTATTTTAAAAAGAATTGTACACTGTTTTTGAGTCTTTGTTTTTCCAAAATTTATGTTTGACCGGAAGCGACCTTAATGTCAAATGTTATAAGAGTTTTTTCACTTGACGAAAATAAATTGACCTCAGAAAAGTTTAGTTACTTTTCATACTACAAACATGTGACGAATTCTATGACTGACTTTGACATCATCGTCGCATTTTTAAAAGATTTTTTTTTTAATATAATTAATTTATTACTTTCTTTTTGTAGTTACAATTCTAAGGACAGAAACAAAAAATTAATATAAAAAACAAGGAAAATCAAATATTAAGACATTAAAAAAATAACATTTCATAAAAATGAGAGAGGTACCTATAATTATTAGGTACCCGTCTTGTTTATGAAATTTTATGGTATTATTTTTAATTATTAATTTTTATATTATTTCAGTTGTGAAAATTTTTCATAACCGCAACATTAAAATTAGCATAAATGAACGTAAAATTTAAGTACCTCTTTCATATTTTATCTCGCTCTCAGTTATGAAATTTTAAATTTATTTTATTGTTAGTATTTTACATTTTATTTTTCCAGAAATCCTCTTCAAACGGAAAGATAAAGTACCTAAAAATTCAATAAAATATTAGATTGTTGAAAGCATTTAATTTTTTTTAAATTACTGTTTTTGGTTGATTTAAAATTCGAAAAAATTGTCACTTCTGTCCGATAAATTCCCCTGGCGTTAGATGTCAATAATTGATGTAACCATCAATTCACATCTCCAAAACAAGTCACCACGATTAAGTTATGACATACTTGTATTATTTTCAACTAAATTTTTTCTACTAAAAATCTAAGTAATTTCTATTTCCAATTACATTAAATAAACTTTAAAGTTTCTAATCTTCCTTAAATAACTTTTGAAAAAGTTATTATTGATTTTTACAAGATTTTTAAACGGAGAATTTAACTTTTGCTTACGAAAGCCTAAAAAATGGCGGAGTTCACCGATTTTATGAAAATTTCGCTGGTTCAAAAATAAAAAACGAGATATTTAATTAAAATTTCGGACTTGCTAGGAAGGATTAAAAATATGAAAAATATTCAAAAAATAATTTGGTCTTTGCTCTTAATAACAACATAAACGTATAAACTATAAAAAATTGTTTTCACCAAGTTCTTTTTTTAGCGCCATCTGTCATCACAATGTAATTCTTTTTATTAAAAAAATAAGTATAATTTTCTGAAACTTTATTTGAGGAATATTAACTGATTTAAAGTTTAATTAATCTGATTTATAACAAATATTACTTACGTTAAGTTTAAAATATTGTAGAAATGCACTTCGTAACACAAGAGTAGTTAATTATTTAAGGTGCTGACAGCTTATCTGACAAACGGAAGTTTATCTAATTTTTCTAAGGTGGACATATGTTTCAAAATTACTGAAGAAATATAACATAACTGCATTTTTATCTACCCAGTAATCATAAAAATTATAAAAATATTCTCCTTAATCTAATGTTTTATTGAATTTTAAGTAATTTGGGTTTAAATTTACTATAGTTATCGAATTTATTTTTTGATACTGATGTGTATGGACATTATTCTTTAAAAAAAACCGGCACGTTTATGCACACACACACACAAAAAAAAAGATTTGGTGGGCGTTGTATTGGAGTAACCTTTTCCATTTATGATTAGTAAATATAGATTTTACTTTATAACAATATCACATATAACCGATACAAATTAACGCAGAAATTTAAAAGATTTAAAACTTTTTAAATTATTCTAATTAAAATTAAATAAAATGAAAACAATTCTTTGAAAAATTTTCTTTTAAGTAAATAGTGTCCATAATATATCTTATTCAGAAAAGCAATTAAAAGCTTTTCTAATTAAAGAATGTCTTTGTTTCATTACATTTTTTATTCTACGATTATATCATTTCACTAGTTTTTAATTATTTTCTGTTTATACTGTAGTATAAAAATAACTTTATTAATCCTAAGTTAAATAAAAGTATAAAAAGATGCTTTAAGCAAAATGCAATTCATTTTTCGTCTCTCATGGCGGTTCGATGAGTAAGGCAGTGACCGTGTCTGTGTTTTACGAATTGCCTTCATTTACATATAGAAATGTCTTTTTCTTTTCATATGTATTATTTTTGGGTAGGTACCTACAAAGATTAGCTAAAACAGAATACATGCTAAAATCATTGCAATAAAACTAAAACAATATTTAAGTAGAAAATCTTTTAACTGCTTGCGTTTTTTAATAAAATATATGAGGGAAATTGTTGTCTTAAGAAAAAAATGAATTCTTACATTTTCTTAAAAATGTTATTAGAATAGCTTATCACTTTTTTGCGTGTGTTTGTAAACGAGTCGAATTTTCTAAATACGGATGTCTGTACACGATATTATCAGAAAATAAGAAAGGTGTTTATAATAAATGCAAGATTTTTTGGTAATTTTCTAACATTCTCTCAACAGTCGTTTTCGTAATTAAGTATGTAAATCCAAAGTGTCAAAAATTCGATAAATTATTAGATTGTTTAAAATATTTAAATAAATAATATAATTTTAAATAATATTTCCAGTAGACGAGAATAAATAATAACGGATAAATTATGACACATGGACGCGATTAAATTATGCGACATTGCGTGAATAAATAATGACATATACGAGGGAATAAATTGACTGCTTTCCCAAAAGAACATTATGTCATTTCATTAACAAGAGATTTCATCGAGAAAGATGAACAAACTTAGAATTGTATATCTTATGTGCAACAATCAAAAGAGATTTATTCATGCGTTATCATTAAAAAGATGTTAATACGAGAATGACTACGTCGTAAGCATCGGTGATTCAGTAATAGAATGCACACCAGATCCAGGTTCGATTCTCGGCTGATGCAAGCATTAAAAGACGAATATCACATTTTGCCTCCAGATTAGATAATGGTGGATTCGATAAATGTATTGCTGTGTAGTATGTTAAATAAACCAATCTTTCTTATTTACTCTCGCACGTTTAACCACATTGAGATCCTGATGCAAAATAATTAAACATTTCAATTTACTATATATTGCATCTGACATCAGCCATGTGTTCCAAAATTGCTATACACTTTTACTAAGTGTGCGTTTCAAATTCGAATCCTGGCTAATATATTCGAAGCAGGATTATTTTCAAATTTCGGTTAGGGCCATCTATAATATTTATAAAGAATGAATAATGGAAATTGTTTGTCTTGATATAAGTAAAAAATGAAATGGAAGACAGCACTAAATTTATTTCGATGAAACGAAGAGCAATATCACACCAAACAAAATGGCTTACATCACGTACTCGTGTAAGTACTTACCAGGTTCTACATTGCTTAACGAGGGTGATCAGACGAGAACCAGTCTATACAATGTGATATATCCGTAATCGATAGCAGTGACTCGTAAATAAAAAGTGTCGTACCCTGAGAGGACAATAACTTATTTTTGTTTTAATTTAAACAAAATATGCGTAATATTTTTATGACATGTAGTTATTTAATCCATAAATTTACTTTTTTTCTTTGAAACAAATACCTGGGACAGAGATTGAATTTTTAAGAGGTTTTTCGGCATTCATCAAATGAGTTAATTCATTTTTTTCATCTGAGACCTGTCACGGAAGAGAGTCGTGAGCTCCCACGACCTGATGGAACATGTCATATAAAAGAAATTTCACCCCTTTCTCTAAATATGTATATGTTTCTAAGAAAATTAATCTGATATGCACAGAATTATAACATCGGATCAATTTAATAACATTTAGTCAATTTTCATGATGAGCCATTTGCGAAAATTGAAAATCTTAAAAGAAAATTATTTATATTATGTAATAGAATCTACAAGATCCATATTGTGTAGTGTTAATTGGTGCTTAACAAGCTAGTCCCACAATGTTAATTTTGGAAATATCCAGCAAGAATTAATGAAGTGAAAATTTGAACGCTACGTTTCATATTTTTATAATTTTTCTGCAAATACATGTCTCCTGTCGTTATATATTTGTGTCGGTGTGTGCGTCAAAGAACTCTCCTAAATATAAGAGGTTTTATGTGTTCTTTTCTAAAACTCTTTTATTTAAAACGTATTTCTTGATTTCTTAAATTTTATAATATTATTTTACTTAATAAATGTTCGTATGTAAATAATTTTTAAAATTTGGTTATCTTGACAGTAACAGTTAATCGAATGATCAAAAAATAATTTAGTTTGGATTTGAAAATCTTTCCTTTCACTTCTGAATGAAAAAGAAATAACGAATAAAAGACATTGAAAAGATTATTATAAGGAATTAATAAAATTCACCATCAATCAGAACTAAAAGTCAAAATAACAAGAAGTGGGAAAAAAAGAGGGTAGTATAAATGAAATCCGATAAGTGGCCACCGACAAGGAATTCAAGTCCGACACGAGATGAACAGGTTTTGCTTTTTCCTTTACCTGTTCTGACATAATAACTCAATGATGCTTTCATAAATTGTTTATAATGTAAAGAGATTAAATTTATATAGGCCATAAGTGTCTCACAGCCATTCCTGATGTGATAGGCGTGCCTGATTATTAAAACCTTGTGTTGTATTTTATTTTTTGACCAATCAGAAACTGTTGAACCTTACTGGTCATCGCTGAATTCCCCTGCGATAATATATAAGGAATGCAAACTGATTTCTCATTAAAAAATCACTCATCGACAAACATGACACCCAAGGTAAACTCTCAGGGCGCCAAGAAAGCCGTGAAGGTTAAACATATCCGTGCCGATGGCAAGAAAATTAGACCTAAAAGGAAGGAAAGCTTCTCTATCTACATCTACAAAGTGATGAAACAAGTTCATCCCGATACTGGCATTTCCAGTAAAACCATGTCCATCATGAACAGCTTTGTCAACGATCTGTTCGAGAGAATCGCCGCTGAATCTAGTCGTCTGACCCATTACAATAAACGTTCAACCATCACCAGCCGTGAAGTTCAGACAGCTGTCCGTCTTCTTTTGCCCGGAGAATTGGCGAAACATGCCGTTTCTGAAGGCACCAAGGCTGTTACAAAATACACCAGTTCTACATAAAACTGAAATAGTTTCTTTTATCACAAACGGCCCTTTTCAGGGCCACTCAGATTTTTAAGGAAGTCATTCGTGTCACATACATATGCAATTTTTACTTATTTTTTTTTCATGAAAACTGAATTAATCCGTATTTTAGCAAGACAGTCAATTTATGGATTACCTACATTTTCCCTAAGTTCTAATTGATTTCAAATTGTCATCAATTAATATTTGACGATAATTTTGCTAGCACACAGCAATTTTTATCGAAAGAGACAGTGAAATCAGAAATCCTCCTTTTTAGTCAGTCATCGTATCGAGTCAAATTTATCTATTATTTCTCTTTCCTTTCTTTTTCGTGTGTTGGGCCTAATAATGTGATCGTTGGACACTCGAAAGGTTTTATGTTTTCTTATCTCACACATTTGGTTAGACAAAAGAAACACTAACTTCTGCATTAACTGACATATACACTATCTTCTGCTGACCGGGTCATTCGAGGTCAGGTAGGTTTAACCCGATTTCGCATAGAAATAGGTAAAGATTTACATTCATATGACAAGCTAAATAGTTTATTTTAGTTCATGCCATGCATATTCACAAATTAAAATGGAATAAACGCAAATAAATAATTGTTTTCTCTCGTCTGTCCAATGAAATCTCATCGATTTTCTGTGAACATACCAATATTTCTAAGAAAGCTAATCCGAAATGCATAGAACAATAACATCGGTTTGTAATAAACATCGGCCAATTTCGATAGGATCTATTTGCGATAAATGAATAAAATTTTTAAATTGAGTGGAAGGAGTTTTTTTGTTGCTAAAATAACTGATTTACGTACTTTTTTTAATCGTCTTTCATCGCAGTGAAATTCCCTTTATTAAAAAAATCTTCCAAATATAAAATATACTTTTCTGAAGCTTTATTTGGGGAATATTATCTAATATAAAATATAATTGCTCTGATTTTAAACATTAAAATATCGCAGAAATGCAATTTTTAACCCGACAGTCGCCGTGTTGACGTGACATGGCAGATGTAATGTTTTTCTACGAAGACTCACAGAGTTATCGTTCTTATTTTCTGCTTATTTCGTTTATGCTCGAAAGTACATACAAAAATCTTTAAAATTCTTTTAAATGTATTGGTGTTTAATGTTTTGTATTAAGCTTTTCCATTTATGATTTTTAAATATAGTTTTCACTTAATAATAATATCTTCTAAAAGGCTGAAATTAATACAGAATTTTAGAAGATTTAAAGCTTAAAATATTAAGAAAAAATGAAAAAATCTTTTGTAAAAATTCATTATTCATCGATTTTTTTTTCTTTAGAAAATAGTGTCCTTAATATATCTTATTTATAAAAACTTTTCCGATTTAAATATTCTCATAATTTTATTCCATTTTTATTTTATTTTCCGATTCAAAGTAGATTTTTAGTTAACGTGTCTTCCGTTTGAAAAAAAAACAAAACAAGTTGATGATTAAAATTCTCCAATTCTTTTAGCTAATATAAATGAAGTGGCTGAAATTTTAATTTGTCGAAATTTAATAAAATTAAGTGAGTGAGCGTCACAGATGTAAAAAAAAAAATGTGTTTTTACAAAGATTTTTTTTAAATTCCAAAAGTAATTTAATTAATTTGTGAATATGTCCTGGTCATTTCATTAAAATCTGACAGTTACTTGATTTTCACAAGAATTTCCAAAACAATGTGTTTCTTCTGAAAAAAAAACAGTTACATTTTCTCATTCTAATTTTTGGGCCATCCGCTGACGCAAGAAAAACAAGATTTTTAACCAAAATTGCGCACGTGCTAGAAAGGATTAAAAAATGTAATAAAATAATTAAAAAATACATTGACCTTTACTCTTAATAATAACAAACATTTTGACGATAAAATTTTGTTTTTATCAAGTTTGTGGCTTTTTTTTCATTATGCACTTTTTAGAAAATCTTTGGACGTATCAAAATTAAATGGAATGACTATCATGCCTTTTATTTTGTTTATAGAATTTTTCTTTTAATGATAACCTTTTCATGGCACGCCTTTAAAACTTAGAAAGCGAAATGAATATTTAATATTGGAAGTAGTGATCTTTTCGAAATTTTGTTGATACATGAGTAAGATATGAAATAAATGAGATTAAAATAATTCTAGTAAGTGGGCATTTCTAATCTACTTATTTGTTTTACTCCCAAAACATATTTATCAAACAACCACTCCTTTCCTTATTTAAGCATTTAACTTGACCCTAGACCAGGTGTCGTCAAACCTTTTCGACTAGAGACCCCCTTTTGTTTCGCTTCTTTCCCCAGAGACACATTTTAAAATATCTTTAAACTTTAAAACTAGCACTGATGTTGGCAATTAAAATGAAGAAGTATTTGATGAAATGAAATTAAATGAAAAATGTATGAAAAGTTGAGAAATTTTGATCAGGTTCAAAATTTTTCTACCAGTGTCATCAAGTTCAGAATTTTTCCCCCAAAATAAATCACCTCAATGAATCAAGCAAATAATATATTATGTCAATCAATCCTAAATACAGCCAATGTTACTGAACAGAAATGCATATCCGCTACTAATAATCAAGTAATAAGGTATTGTATGTAAAGATGTTCAAATGCAGAGAAGCTCTGAATTTAGTGCCTTATAAAAGTCACATAGATGGGTATGCAGCATAAAAATGCCTTGCATTAAAAAAATACAATAATTAATATATTAAACCTTCTCATGAAGAAAATACCAAAGATCAATTTTAGCAGGGATAGATTGAGTGGGCCTGGCATTGTTGTGCAAGTACCCCTTGATTATCAACCACTCGGAGCTCCTCACCGATCCCCAGGGGCTCGCCTGGACGCCGTTTGACGACCTCTACCCTAGATCGTTTCAGCGAGTCATTATTCGTTGTCAAATGAAATTTTAATCCGATTTCAAAAAGTGACATACATTCACCAGATTATATCTTATTTTCTTTTATTATGAAGATTTTAAATCAAATATCCGCTAATGTCTTTTTTTTCTTTTGGAGAAAGTCAAACTTGATACCACAACTTTGACAATTAACAAGTTTTGTAACTTTAAAATTGTATAAAAATTGATTTTCATAGTTTTCATTGTCAACAGAAGTAAAAAAATATTGCTTTGATAATTCTCCTAAGTAAATAATACATATATTGATAAACAATCATTAATATTTAATGCGAGAATGAATTTAAAAAATTTAATACATAACTGTTATTAAAGAAAAATAAATGTATATTTAAAAATTCCATAATCTTATTTACAGCTACACTGTTTTCCATTCAGTCTTTATATAGATTCAAGGAACTTGACAATTCTTTACACACAGAAAAACATCAATTCGTATATTTCACTCAGATTCAGCCGTGGCTAAGTTTTGGGCCACTTACTAAGAATTTTATTACCTGTAAAACTAGAAAAATTAGTACGTGACTTGTCTTTATTCAAAATAATATTCGATCAAAGAATGAATTAAAAGATTTAATTATATACTGCAGTCATTAAAAAAAATGTAAATTTACAATTTAAAATTACCATCCAAGGGAGGATTAAAAATATATGAATCATAATTATGTATATCTTGTAATGTTTGAATAAATCATCCATAGAAAATGGGTGTCCCTAAAAAGGGCGGTTGAGTCAAAATCTTCATATTTAACCCCCGAAGCCGTAGGGAGTTCTTCCTTGTCTCTTCAGGGCATAGACCCATCCATGGTCTTCCTCTTAGATATGCTCAGTGTAGTTGACGGTATCACGGATAACATTCTCATAAGCACACTAGTGTCTTCAGTGATTTGTAGGCCCTGAAAAGAATCCATTTTATAGAATGCCTTATATGAAATCAAATGTGTATATTTGTTTGCTAGGCAAATATGAAATTTTTATTACATTTCATTCTATGCGCGTCTCGTCTCCCAACCTTAGAACCGAAAAGAAAAGAAATCTTAAATGTTGAAAATCGAGATTAGAAAATAAATTTTATTTTCTATCTTTGGATGCGATCTACATTCTTTAAGGATTTCTCTACACAAAAGTCATGTCTTAATGGATATTAGGAACGACGAAATATGAAATCTATCGAATACATAATTGTAGCAGTGTTAGAAACCGATTTTAGAGATCAGTTGACTTCCCGGCGCATCGATTTACTATGAATTTCTATTGCAAACTGTACAGACCCGTAAACTCTTGAAATACCCGGCAGAAATAGACCATTCTTTGATTTTACAATTTTTAGTGACACTCATTAACCTGATCCTTAGTTATTTTGCAATTAAAATATTTCTCTAAGACCCTACGTCCGTCTACCATTTCTACGTATCGTTATCGACTTAATTTAACTTTCCGAACGTACGTTGAAAATAAAGTTCTTTTTGTCTGTTCGTATAAAGTCAGACCTTAAAGGGCATTCGAGAACCCTAACCGTGCAATATATCAAATAGGTGACCATCTGTATAAAATCTAAGTTTGAAAACATGTCGAAAACATCTGTGAACTGTGAAAAAATAAAAGGTTTGCTGATATTGTCCATAACTGGTGTCTCTAATTAGGCAAATTGAAGTAAAGCGTATCATTTAAGTGCGGATCTCTCAGTTTTTCCATCTTTTGTATTTTCTGACCAACTTTTGTAGCGATGATTTATTTATTCATCAGTAGTTTCAAGGGAAATGAAATGACAGAAAAAATGTCTCATATTTACCCCCCCCCAAAAAAAAAACCCAACAATTTCATTATGCAAGAGAAATGATTAAAATTTACTATACTGATATTTTGAAAGCTTTCGGATCATTATTATTATTATTATTATTATTATTATTATTATTATTATACTATAAATGTAAAATCGGACAAAAGGATTTTTAATCCTTCAACAACAATTTGATGAGAAATGGAATTATTAAGATTTAGACAGAATTTATGAATTTTTACTACTGCTATTAAATAAAAAGGAAATATATTTAGACACACATTAACAGAATCCAAAAAGGCTCTGCGCTTCAGAGTTGTGGTAAATATGATATTCTCATACAATAAAATGAATTTAGTAATGAAATTATTACAATTGTAATTTGAAAGACGGATATTAATTTAAAATTACATGAATGTCATAAAATTATTATAAATGTAATTTGACAGAAGAGTCGCTCTCTCCATCCGTGTGTATCAAGTAATTTTGTAAATTCTTTTATAAAAGTCCTTTATCATAAAAGACATTCAGTTCTCTGTTCAGGCACATCATCTATCAGGTGCATTCTATGTCAGATAGTTATTTTCAGATTAAAAAAAAAAAAGAAATAAAAAAAGATAAAGATAGATCCAGGATAAGAAAATAAATACGGGTTCACACAAGAAAGCAGTGTAGAAAATTTCGTAGCTTTTTTATAATTTTTGTTTAAATTCTTCAATTTACAAGCGAAGAAAGAGAGAGAATTTTGCAAATTATCAATCAAGTTAAACTAAACACAAATTATATTCTAAATACTCAATGAACAAAAGAATCACATATGTACATATCTTGCGATGGTTGAATAAACTGGTTGTAGAAAATGGCTGGCCCGAAAGAGGGCCGTTGAGAGAAAACATTTTCATATTTATAACCCGAATCCATAGAGAATTTTGCCTTGTCTCTTCAGGGCATAGACCACATCCATGGCGGTAACAGTCTTTCTCTTGGCATGCTCGGTGTAAGATGTCATCACGTATAACATTCTCAAGGCAAACCTCAAGTAAACCACGTGTCTTCTCATAGATGTGACCAAAGTTACGCCTGATTCTACCTCTGCGAGCTAGACGCAAGTTGGTAATGCCCTGGATGTTATCTCTGGGCACCTTGCGTTGTATAATTAATTTAAGCTAATAAGTTGGATGATTATTTTACTTACTAACTTGCATCAAACCAATAATCACCATAAGTAGAGATATTATCATAGAAAAAAAAAATATTGATAAAACAATAATCGTAAATAATTTCCAAGAATAGAGGAAGATCACTAAATATTTATACATATATTTTAATATATATTTAATTTTAGAACTTTGTTTCATAGCAAGAATAAGAAATAAATCGATCAGTCATATTACTAAATACAATAATAATAGGTAGATATTAAATTGGTATTGCTGTATGACTTAAAAGAAACGAGCTTGCATCGGCCGGGAATCGAACCCGGGCCGCCCGCGTGGCAGGCGAGCATTCTACCACTGAACCACCGATGCCCGGTTAGTTTAACATATATTTTATAAAGTCATGATATCATTGTGGAATTGATGAACCTCTTGTAAATATTTTCTTGATTTTAATGTTAAAATCAGGAAAAAAAATTGTCAGTGATCAAGAAACAATCCAAACGTTACTGACAGAATTGGGCTATTTATGCATAAATTATTTAAAGAGCTAATGAGTTGGATGCTTAATTTTTTACTTGCTAACTTGCATCAATCCAATAATCACCAAAAGTAGATTATCATAGAAAAAAATATTGATAAAACTTAAACGTAAGTCATTTCCAAGGATAATGGAAGACCAATAAGAATTTACTTACAGTATTTAATTTTAGAATTTTATTTCATACATGATGAAGGAATTCAATTTCTTTTAAGTTTTATCTGATCAATGAAAGCGCTGCTGAACACTTATAAGGGCGTCCTGAATATTGTTTCAGCCTAATGCGTAGCAACAGTTGAAGAGGCGTTTCTCCTCAGCCATTGAGTCCTTTGATCATCATTTTCAGCCTCGCGCGAAGAAGCGTTCAGGTATGCTCTTCTGAAAAGCCGATATCTACGTTTAACTTCGGACTCAGTGGCCCTGATTAAATCATTCCGAGAAACATTTTGAGACAGGCGAACTGAATGTTCTAAAGACGATTCGTCATTTCTTATTCGCATAACGGGCCCGGCGGCAGCAGTTTTGCTACTTAGGCAAGTTCTTTTCAAGTGTAAAATGATGAGACCTTGCCGCCAATCTAATACTACGCTTAAATTCATAAAGTCTAGTTTCCTGTAGGGAAAGTTCATCAGAACAATTACAAATTAAATTATTTATAGAAAAGTAAAAGGCACCGGGAAGCTATGTATCCTAGAATCTTAATTCCGCTTTTGTCATTCAACAAGATAATATTTCTAACTATGCAATTCTAATTTCTTTGTGTAACTGAAAGTGATAGGTTTTCGTCATATTAAAGACTGCATATCTTAAAAGACTCTTCAATTCTTTTTTTCCTTTATTAAAATAATCATTCAAGCGGAACTCGACTTATTAGAGACATCAATTCTATAAAAGTTTTGATCGATAACTGTTTTATTAAAGAAGATCCTTAAACGCCCATCTCCTTTCCATTGACAACACAAAAAGCAGCAGGGTCGAATCACGAGCGGTAATATTTGATTACTCATACTTTTCTCAAAAAGGACTAATATTATTTTAGTGAAGCAGTGTCAATAATCATTATTATTAATGTTTGACACGAGCATCTTAATTTTCAGTTGTTTTGAAAATGAAAAACATTGGAAAAAAAATCTGAAAGTATCAAAGTTGCTTCCGTATCTAAACATTAATAGAAAAATGTAATACTTCAACTAAATTACATTTGAATGAAAAAGAAGAAATCAAGTGTCTAATCCTTTTATTCTGACCCAGTATAAACGTTCTTTATCATAAATGATTTTAGATAAATTAGTAAATTATTATGATTTTTCTTTGATTTATCGATAAAAGATGAAGAGTTTAAAAACATTCATACAATCAAAAACATGTTAAAATACCAAAAGGCTTATTTGTTGGAACAAAACCATTGGAAATAAAGTTGATTGTCAAACTGTTCCGTTATTTCGGGTTTGCGTTTGTTAGCCATTCGGCTTTGAAACTGAATTCCCGGCTGCACGGAGAAAAGTCTCCAGTTCAAATGCTTCTCGTATGAAACCTTTTTTCTGCCTAAGTAAATCTAAATAGTGACCCATTTATTATATTCAGATGACGCTGTAGTTATCCCGCCCAACAAAAATATTTTTTTCAAACCTTTTCAATTGAATAGATAGAGATAACAGAAAAAATGTCACCTTACTAGGTTTGAAGCAGAAAGTTTTAAATAGTATTTTATCCAGTTATAAATATCTTATGTTCATATATTTCTTGTGCCGTACATTTTAGATTTAATTAGTGATCAGCTACTATACCAGCAAAAGCTGAAGATATAAAAAAAAACCCTTTATTTCCTATCGTAAAATCCATATTCGATGAAGTTATATATTTTATGGCAGGAAAAAAGTAAGAAAATGAAAAGCTAAGTACTAAACTCAAAGAAACAAAAAAGAACTGCTTCTAAAAAATAAAATTCTTCTTCACAAGCTTAATAAAATGCAAATAGAAAATCTATTTTCAAAAAATTTATTGATTATCACGCTGTTGGTGCCCCGTATTTAATTTTTCATAGGATTTCTTCTTGTCAAGTTATTACAATATACAGTATGAGAACATCTCAATCGGCAGAGGAATAAAAAGATATCAAAATAGGGGAGATAACTGTTTCTCCTTAACAGTAGAATGTCAAGACAATTCATAGCTTTTTGTGAAAAACTGGGAAATCTCAATGTTTACAAGGCGGATTAATAAGTACGTGAAAACAAAACAACCACACTATATACTAATAGTTATTTATATAAGGATTTAATATACTAATAGTTATTTATATAAGGATTTAAGACATATACTAGATTAAAACTTTTAATTTAGTTATAAACGTCTGGTTTTCTTGTATTTACGCGGCTTTGTTTAATTTTACAAGTAATTGGAATAGAAATATTATTTGAATAAAGATAAAAACTAACACGTAAACGATCCTGCCGATGATGCTATCTCTTTGATCATAAGGAAAATGGCATCCTCCGCACAAAAGGATCCATTCTTCATTCTCTCCCCTGAATGCCTAATATCAGGAATAATAACTGAGAAAAATACACATTTTGGAATTATCTACTTTCATTAATAAAACATATTATGGGCACTATTGTCTTGAAAGAAAATACATTTTTTCGATGAATAATGATTTCTACAATAATTTTACATCTCTTAAACGTTATTTGAATAATACCATATTAATTTGTAGTGGCCAACAGAGATATTAATTTGAAAATGAGATTAATTTAGTTAACGAACCAATCAAATTAATTTGAGTAAATCAAATATAAAGTGTTATTTTAATTAAAATTAAATTTCTAAAAATATGTACTCAGTTAAAAAAAGACAATCGTTAAAATGTTAGTGGCCCTTAAAAGGGCCGAGTATGCAGATAAAATAAATGCGTTTTAGGCAGACTTCTGGCTTTTCTTGGGTAAGAGGACAGCCTGGATGTTGGGGAGGACACCACCCTGGGCGATAGTTACTCCGGTTAACAATCTGTTCAACTCCTCATCATTACGGATAGCCAACTGCAAGTGACGGGGGATGATTCTGGATTTCTTGTTGTCTCTAGCAGCATTACCTGCCAACTCGAGAACCTCAGCCGTCAGATATTCCATGACAGCAGCCAAGTATACGGGGGCACCGGCACCGACACGTTGCGAATAGTTGCCTTTACGCAGGAGACGATGGATACGACCGACGGGGAACTGAAGTCCGGCACGTGATGAACGGGTCTTGCTCTTACCCTTTACTTTACCTCATTTGCCTCGTCCTGACATGGTGACTGATGGTTCGATGCTGGTGATACAATGGTCATCAGGCAAGGAGATTAGCTTTAAATAGGCCAAAAGTGGCTCACAACATTTACTGATGTGGTGGGCGTGTCTGATGATAAAATAAAACTGGTTTCGTGGTATTTATTGACCAATCAGACAGTCGCGCCTTGCTGGTCATCGCCTACTGTTATAATATATAAGAAATAGGAACGGACTTGTCATTAAGCTCATTAACTCACATCCATTCACAAACATGCCTCCCAAGGTAAGCTCTAAGGGTGCTAAGAAGGCTGCGAAAGCTAAGCCTGTCCGGGCCGATGGCAAGAAAGTTAAACGTAAGAGGAAAGAAAGCTACTCTATCTATATCTACAAAGTGATGAAACAGGTTCATCCCGATACTGGTATTTCCAGTAAAGCCATGTCCATCATGAACAGCTTTGTCAACGATCTGTTCGAGAGAATCGCCGCTGAATCTAGTCGTCTGGCCCATTACAATAAACGTTCAACCATCACCAGCCGTGAAGTTCAGACCGCTGTCCGTCTTCTTTTGCCCGGAGAATTGGCTAAACATGCCGTTTCTGAAGGCACCAAGGCTGTTACCAAATACACCAGCAGCAAGTAAATCTTGATGTGCTTTTCATACAAACGGCCCTTTTCAGGGCCACTCATATTCTCACGAGAATTATTTGACGTTTACATATTATGCGGTTTTGTTTTCTTTCTTTTCTATTTTTAGGATTTTATTTGTGGTCATTCGAAACGATTTTAGCTACAAAAAATATAATTTGCAATAATTCTTGAACTGTAAGAATTCAAGCAATTCTGTTCGTATTGTCTACAGATATCAACACAAGATTTCTTGTGTCAAGTTGAATTGTTAAGTTGAAATGAAATTCTGAGAAATAATTTTAAAAACGCGCTAGAGATGTTTATGGCGGTGATTGAACTTACATTAAATTCTGTAGTAGACTGAAAAGAAGATTAATGACACATTTTTTACATTATTTGTCTTTTACTTGTGTAGTTATACTTTATTAAACGAAAAATTTAATTATTTACAATAATCCAATTCAACAGTTTTTCAACATTTTTTTCTTGAAGGAGCATTAATTTTTGACATTAATTAAACCCGTTGTCAGTGACTTTAAATGTTTTATCAGTGATCTTTAATTTTCTTAACACTGCCTGAAATCGAAAATGAACAATTCAGTGTTAGATTCAGCTTGATAAATACAACAATTTTTATCTCCAAAAATACTGATGCTTGTGTGCCTGAACATTTTTGAGAGTCGCACACTCAAAATTACAAGCAAATGTTTTTCTTTTCGCTTCACACACATATAGGGAGGGAAATATTGCATGTCAGTTTTTTTTATGTTAACCGGGTCATGAGTTCAGCGGGTATAATCATATCGATTTCTATGGAGAATTCATGAATTTTTTATTCACATTTTAGGATTATGACCAATTATAAAAAAAATACCTCCACTTTTTGATACCCAAGGTTTAAGATTAAATTTTAAAAATGAAAAGATCTTTCTTGAAGATTTCATTTTAGCTTTAATTGAAAGCTTAATTAAATTTATTATTTCCATTAAGTAAAATATTCTGGTGTATTTCAGATAGAAATTATAAAGATGTTTTAAAAGCGGCCATTTTCTTAATTTTAAGAAATTTGTAAACAAAACAAATTTTTCTATTTTAAAATTATTTCAAAAAGTAAATATATACACGTTATTTTAGTAAAATTAGAAAATTTAAAGTTAAATTAATCTTTTAAATAAATATTACTTACTTATAGCATAACAAAATAATATATAACCAATTATTAACGATTGGTCCTGTTCATCTGATCCGAGGTTTGATGGAGTGTTGATTGACGAAGAGATGACAGCTAGTATGGATGACCCAATTGTCAGAAATCTAAGTGAACGCATGTTTTTTTTGTTTTTAACTACCTATTAATTTTTACGAATGAACATATTTTCTGCAATTATTTAATATTTTATTGACTTTTATTTACTTTTCGAAGATGCAAAACTAAAAAAATTAAAGTACTATAAATTTTTCTTCAATTAATTTTATAATTTAATAACAAATTAAATACCATGATTACTCAATTGAAGTATGACCCACACTAGTGTAAATACATAAAATAAAAATATTTAGCGAAATAGTAATTGAAAAAAGTAAAACACAGTTCAAGCTTTAAACTTTTAAAGCTGAATGGAAATTTTGAAAACCTCTAGAAACGTAATTGAAGCGACCTAATAAAGGGACAAAACTTTTAGATCATAATAATGGCAATTTCAGCCTACCATACATGAAAATAAGGAACGTATTAAGTAAAATTAAAAGACAAAATAAAAAACAGAATTTTTAACGATTTTAAACTATTATAAATTATTACAATTAAAATTTTAAAAAATCCTTGTAAAAGTTCATCATTCATCAGAAAAATTTTATTTCTTCAGGCAATAAAGTCCTTAATATAACTTATTTACAAAAGCAATTAAAAGCTTTTCTAATTAAATAATGTCAGGTATTCTTAAGAAATTGGCATGTTTTCTCGTCATTCATCGAACCGCTATTACAAACGAAGAATGCAATATTTATCCTAATCATTTAATGAATTTAAAGGCTAATTAATTGGACTTTGTAAACATAATGATTACCTTAGTTTTATTTACGGTAGCCTGTAAGGTTGGAAGTTGAAAATAAAAAAATGTATAATCATACAGTCACTTAAAAAAAGCGCGCGAAGAATTAAGATTACGGAAAAAATACGGAATACCAGTAGTACAATAATAAAAATTTATGTTTAATTATGTATTATTTAATCTTATATAAGCCAGAGGTTAAGAATATAATTTTTTTCTATACAATTTTATTAAACATAGTAGAATTAATTTAAGATTATTTGCTCCTGATTTCGGAAAACTAAATTCTTTTTTTTAATTCAATGTATTCACAGACATCATACATAAAGCATACATTTTTTTAATTCAAGCTAAAGTAATAATAAAATAGCCATTTATCATAGGTTTATATGTTTTATAAAACTTTTAAACTATTATAAATTATTATAATGAAAATTTTAAAAAAATGGAAAAATTCTTGCAAAAATTCATTATTCATCAGAAAAATTTTATTTCTTCAGGAAATAATGTCAGTATAATTTATTTGCAAAAACAATTAAAAGCTTTTCTAATTAAATAATGTCAAAGTTTTATTGGATTCATTATTTTCCAATTCAGAGCAGATTTTCAGTTAGATAGCTCAAATTTGAAAAAGAAACTAGGTGATTTACAATCTCCAAGGATTCCTACTTTTAGCAAACAAAAACAAACAAACCAGGAAATAGAAAGGTTTTGTGCGAAATTTCATGAAATTAAGTTAGTCGGCGGTAACATATTTTTAAAAAAAATATTTTTTACCAAAATCTTCTAAAAATGACATTTAAAAAATAATTTCATTCATTTGTGAATAAGTCCTGAAAATTTCATTAAATTCGGAGTATTATTTGATTTTTACAAGAATTTCCAAATCAATCTGTTTTCAACGGAAAAAAGCTTAAAAACGTCAATATAAACACCGCGATGACGTCGTAAACAAAAGATTTTAACCAAAATTTCGACCGTGTTAGAAAGGATTAAAAAATTTCAAAAAATAATTTGGTCTTTCATCTTAATAATAACATAAACATTTTGACGATAAAACTTTATTTTTATTAAGTTTGGGACCTTTTTCATTACGCTATGCTGTTTTCCCGCGAAAAAGCGGAGGTACCTACTTTTTTTACTTTATCTTCCTTATTCTCACGCTGTCTCTTACTCATATCAAAAACAGTGTCGTGCGCAGGTAACGAGAAAGTATTAAATAATCTCATGATTATAATTTTTTCATTAAAAATAAAAATTACTTCTTTTCTTTACTTGTAATTTTTTTATCAGTTTATTAGAAACAGAACAGAAAATATCTAATAATTAAATCGTTTGAGTTACTTCCCCTGTATTTCCCTCGTCATTGCAGAGTTTTCTTTCCGTTTCACGCTTCTCACATGTCTTCTTTAAACTTTTGATTTTATTTGAAGTAAAGCTGATCTGAATTAACAGAAAATTTAATCTCTGTATATAAAAGTTTGTAGGTGTTCTTAAAAAATTGGTAGGTTTTCTCGTCATTCAACAAACCGCTATTACAAACGAAGAATGCAGACAAAAAATTAAAAAATGCAATAATTATCCTAATCATTTGATGAATTTAAAGGCTAATCAATTGGACTTTGTAAACTAAACATAATGGTTACCTTTTAGTTTTATCTACGGTAGCCTGTGAGGTTGGAAGTTAAAAATTAGAAAAATGGTTAATCATACAGTCATTTAAAAAATAGCGCGCAAAGAATTAGGATTACGGAAAAAATACGGAATACCAGTAGTACAATAATCAAAAGTTGTGGTATTTATGCTCAGTTATTTTTCTTTAATCTTATATAACCAATAGGTTAAGAATATAATTTTTTTTCTATACAATTTTATTAAATTTAGTAGAATTAATTTAAGATTATTTGCTCCTGATTTCGGAAAAATAAATCCTTCTTTTTAAAATACAATGTATTCACAGACATCATAAATAAAACGTACATTTATTTTAATGCACGCCAAAGTAATAATAAAATAACCATTCATCATAGGTTTATATATTTTTATGAAAGCAGTTAAGAGAAATATTAAAAGATCTGACATATTCAGAGTTAAATAAAGACAATACCATATATAACGGATCTATAGTGCAATCATTAAGAGAAAAATAAAATGAATATAGATTTCATTCCAACGAGACTTAAAATTAAATGTCATAGCCAATTAAAGTTATAATTTTACTTTATTAAGATTAAAGATGCGATTTTCGTCGAAGTATAGAATTTTTGTACCTCAATATTTTTATTCACGTTATGTAGATACGTGCGTGAAATCGCTAAAAAATGAGCAACGACGCCAACCTTGACGAAAACAAAAAAATTTATCGTCTAAAGGCTTATGTTATTATTAAGAGGAAAGGACAAAGTATTTTTCAATTATTTCTAAAAAAATTCTGTTTAGAATATTCTAACTTTTGATTAAAAAACTGTTTCTCTTTGTGTCAGCGGAACTACTTAAATAACATAAAATTTCAGCGCGTTCATTTTCTGTATGACACAATAATTTGGAAAGTCTTGAAAAAATAAAAATAATTGTCGAATTTTAATGAAAACTTCCAGAAACTATTCACAAATGATGGAACTTATTATAAATATTTTTTAAACTCATGGCAATTTTTTTATTCTACATTTATTACACCACCCTAACTAATTTTACTAAAACTCTAATTTCAATTTTCGACAAATTAGTGATTATATTAGTTAAAAGCACAAGGTTTTGAGGAAACCAAATCATTCATCTTTTTCTTTTGTCTAAACAACTCCACCTGAAAATTATCTCTGAATTGTATCATACAAAACTCAATAAAACAAAGATATTATATAATTTCAAATCTTTTAATTGCTTTTATTTGTTTTCATTAATATTGATAATATTGTCTGAAAGCATAACATTTTCGATGAAAAATGAATTTTTAAAACAATTATTTGTATTTCTTAAAATATTTTATTTTTTACATCAAATGTTGATAATTCTTCTAAAATTAGTTAAAAGTTTGTACAATTTAGCCAATTTGTTATTAAGTAGATCTATAATTTCAGATTAAAATGTCTAAAGCTCCTTACAATTTAACGAACATCAGTATATAAAAATATAAATTTTGTGTTCATAATACGACTGTAATTCTAATCTACGGAAGACCAGAAGTATCATGAATGCAATAAAAAAATCGTCACGTGGCTCGAGTTTCTGTCTAGTATTTAAGGGTCGTTCTCCACAACCTAAACAAGTATATACACGCGTAGAGTAAATTTTGAAAAATGTATAACTGATGTTTGGACAAGTTTTAAACGAGGAATTCAACTTCGTTTATAAAATTTTTAAAAAATGGCTGACATGAGTTCTTTTAGTAATTTTTAACTAAAATTTCGGACATGCTAAGAATGAGTAAAAAATCTCAAAAAATACTTTGGTATTTCTTCTTAATAATGAAATACATATTTAAGATGAAAAAAAAAATTCATCAAGATTCAGGCCGTTCTTGTCATACTATCGATTTTCATGAAGGTACGTATATCACGCGTACACTTTTTTTTAAATAGCCATTTACCGGTGGTTATAAAAGCAATTAAAGAATTGAACGATCTGCTTTGTAGCTATTATTTTTATTGGTTAATGATAATAATGATACTATAACGGGTCTTTCGTGAAGTCATTAAGAGAATATAAATGAATATATAATATACAAATTTTTAGATTTCATTCTAAGAGATTTAAAATTAAATAAGAGTCATAAAGAAAATGGCGCACATCTTGTAATGGTTGAATAAGATGTTCATAGAAAGTGGGTGGCCCTAAAAAGGGCCGTTGAATTAAGTGTTTCAGATTTAACCTCCAAATCCATACAGAGTTCTGCCTTGTCTCTTCAGAGCATAGACCACATCCATGGCGGTAACAGTCTTCCTCTTGGCATGCTCAGTGTAAGTGACGGCATCACGGATAACATTCTCAAGGAAAACCTTAAGGACACCACGTGTCTCCTCGTAGATGAGACCAGAGATACGCTTGACACCACCTCTGCGAGCCAAACGGCGAATAGCGGGCTTGGTGATACCCTGGATGTTATCTCTGAGCACCTTGCGATGACGCTTGGCGCCTCCCTTTCCCAATCCTTTTCCTCCCTTTCCACGTCCAGACATGATCAATGTTAATTCTGATGAATGAATCGACTTAGGAGCTGACACATTTCAATTTATATAGGTTTAATCTGAATCTAGGCGGACGTAGTAGAGATACATCACGTGATATAAAAATGCGATTTGCTGACCAATGAAAATGCGATGGGTGACAAAACGTTTTGTTTTGTCTTTTGGAAACTAGCAGCAGCAGCCGCACTGGCAATGTACATAAAAGCTGTATTCAATGTAATCGTTCATCCATTTTTTAGTCAAGCAGTATGGCTCGTACAAAGCAAACCGCTCGTAAATCCACTGGAGGAAAAGCTCCTCGTAAGCAGCTGGCCACAAAGGCCGCTCGTAAGAGCGCCCCCGCCACTGGAGGAGTGAAGAAGCCTCATCGTTACAGGCCGGGTACCGTTGCCCTGCGTGAGATCAGACGTTATCAAAAATCCACCGAACTTCTGATTAGAAAGCTTCCATTCCAGCGCCTGGTACGCGAAATTGCTCAAGACTTCAAGACCGATCTCCGTTTCCAGAGTTCTGCCGTGATGGCTTTACAGGAGGCCAGCGAGGCTTATTTGGTGGGTCTTTTCGAAGATACCAACTTGTGTGCCATCCATGCCAAGCGTGTGACCATCATGCCCAAAGATATCCAACTTGCCCGCCGTATCCGTGGCGAGAGAGCTTAAATTCGCCTTTTTTTATCTACAGATGCACCACAAAACAAAACGGCCCTTTTAAGGGCCAATAAAACATTTGAAATGTTTTTCTTCAAATTCATGATATGCATTCTCTTTCGTTTATGTTTTTTACAATGGGCGGTAAATGTAAGTTTTCGAAGTTGTTTTAATTGAGTTCATTCAAGTTATGTAAATTTACGTAGTGTTTAGTGTGAAAGACTTATTGTGCGAATATGTCATCTTCTATATTGTCTATGTTCAATTATTTTAATCTCCTTTCTTCCGTGTCGCAATAAGATTTAAAACCTATTTTATTGTCTCTATTTTCAATGTTAACTTTTCATTTTTCTTTCCAACGTTGAAAGATCTGTATTCAGTAATAATACCGAATACAAAGATGTTTTCATTTTGAAGTGAAAACAATCGGAAGCAATTCTAAAATGGGGCTTCGATCTGAAATCTATATGAAACCCTAGATAATTTGTCTGACGTTTTACACAATAATACCACTTGACAATATCCCGTTAGCAAGTAGGGAAGACCATGCTGGTAATAAAATACATTTTGGGGGGCTTGCTTTTTATTTTATATCAGATCTAGATTCTTTTCCTTATCTGTGAATCGCTTAGCTATGATTTATTGGGAAATGTAGTTGAGTATTTTTCCGTTGCTATATTCAGTTTCCTTCTCATAGACTGGTTGCCATCCTATAGCCTAGGAAAGCGATTCTATGCATATAGCGATGAAGGAGGGAAGGAACATGTTGTACCATTCATAAGGCTGGATGCCAGTGTATAATGAAGCTCGAACTCGGCTCGCCAAATTACGCTACCAAATATTTTACTTTTAATGATTTAAAAAAACAAATATTTTTGACATTCGACAATATTTTTCATTGTAGAAATAAAATCATAAATTATTCATGCATTAATTATCACCGATCTAATTGCAAAATTAATTAATTACTCTCCCATTTTTAGAATGATGGATGGCAGACATTACATGAACATTTATTTTAATTTTAAGATAAAAAATTGTAAATTATTTTAAAATAATAGATTGGAACCTTTAATGATAGATTTTAAAAGTCAAATAATAATTTTGACTATAAAAGTTTAATGGATTTTACGATGGGTGTTAATGCATTATTTAAATATCTTTTTCATTAGGCGATATAGTAACTGATTACTAAATAAATTTTTAGTATGCGACACATGTATAAGGTGTCTGGGTCCATGAGATATTTATAACTCTTTCTAATATAGTGATGTGACAGTTTTTATAATCAATTGACAAGATCCGTCGAGCGAGATGAGTACAATGTCACCTGCGTAGACAGTAACCTTGCAGTCACTCTACTTAGTTTCTCGAGGCAGAACAAAAGGTTCTGCCTGATCGGAGAAACTTTTTTTGTCCATGATGGCGGGAACTCAGTCTTTTTCTTTTTGTTTCAACAAATAAACAGTTTGATATTTTAAACAATATTAATTGCATAGACGTGATGAGCTACTTTGATATTTTTAAGGAAGTAGCTCTGAAAAAATAATATCTAAAATTCTTTCAGAAAATATACTTTTCTGAAACCTTATTTGATAAAAAATAGCTGATTTAATGTTTAATTAATCTGAATTAAAACAAATATTACTTGTAGTTTCAAATGTTGGAAAAAATCATCTTTTTTTTTAACATGGACTGGGTTTTTTTTTATTAGATACTGAGGAGTAATAACTAAAACTATTTGATGAATAATACGTGATTATTTTTACATTCAGTTGTGAATTAAATTATATATAATATTAATTTCTCTAGGTACTGAAACAACTTTGTTCTGAAAAATAAAATGTTTTTTGATATTTTTAAAGTAATTAAAAATTAAGATGAACGCAAATACAATTCATAAATGATTATTATTATTAATAATAATAAATTCTGCTGCAAAAAAGGCCAGAGTTCATTTATCCAAATATTTATTTAATAGTAAAGTGTACATAACTATAAAAACTATTTGATGAATGCGACGTGAATGTCTTTGTATATATTTTTTTATATTAATATGAAAAATTTATGAAATTATTCTAAGTAGTCGATTATTTTATTAAGTTTTTAGGTTCTTTGATTTTAAGCCATGATATTGTCACGTAGGGACGTCCGTGCTTATAATAATCGACACGTTCATCCACACAAAAAATATAAAATTCTTTTTAAGATACTACGGTCACTGAATTGTCAGTTTAGTTTCTATTTATGATTAGTAAATTGTTGGAATTTAGTAACAATACTTGACCGCTACAAATTAATACAGAAGGAATTCTGCATGTTACTAATATAAACACTAAGCAGTACAATAATTATTTTTTCGAAATTACATAATTAAATAATTAGGGGTAACAGATGTAAAAAATGTTTTTACCTAGAAACATTTCTATAATAATTTACTTAATTTGTGACTAAGTCCTGAAAATATCATTAAAATCCGACAATTATTTGATTTTTGCAAGAATTTCCAAATCAATGTATTTTTCATTGCGAAAAAAGATGCTAAAATTTTTTATACAAATCTTTCGTCTACCGCTGATGCCAGAAAAAGTTAATCAAATTCGGACGTTCTAAAAAGGAAAAGACGATATAATTTAATAATTAAAAAAAAAAAATTTTCTCTTAATAATAACTTGACGTTAAAAATTGTTTTCATCATCTCATTTATCTACTGTTTATCATTCTTTGAATACGTTTAATTAAAAAATCCTTTTTAAATTTACCTGGCTAAAAAATCTAAAAAAAAAGACCAAGAAATATCCAATAATCTCAATTCAGCGTTTGTCATTCATACGAACTAGAAAATATTACTGAGCATGCAGGTGGGGGGGTCTGTTTCCAGTCACTTTGTGTAAATCATATATATATATATATATACATATATATATATATATATATATATATATATGTATGTATATACACATATATATATATCATCATTATCATGAGAAAAAATCGTGTATATAGCAATTTTAAAATTGTACTCGAATTTCATATCGCTTAGGAACTCAATATGTAAAAGTTTAGAGTCACTACTTCTAAAAAGAACGAAAAACATTTTAATTTACTGGAAAATAATATACATAAAAAAACGTCAATTTAGGTCGGTAACTGTTTTATTAAATCGATAAGCGCCCATCTCCTTTTCACTGACATTGAAGAAGAATTACAATGCATCAACAGCAGAGAATAATCTTGATTTGGACGATGGTTGAACTCAGGTGCCCCCCCCCCCCAAAAAAAAAACACTGCATTTCTGACATGGAGTCAATGTCGCTTTTGGTACTTATCTAAGATTTCTTTATTTCTTTCTTATAAAGATATAGCAAAAAAAAAAGATAATTTCAGGAAATCTACCTAAAAACGTTTCTAATTAAAGGATTATTACAATTCTAAAAACACAAAACAAAAAAAAAGATTTTCCTGCGAATCAGACTTGTTTGACGTATCATCAGGCATGAGTATTTACACAAGTATGTTTTATATTATATTTAAAACTAATTCACTTTTTCATTTTATAAGGAGAAAAGCGGTAAATCATGGAACCTCGGGTCTAGCTGTGTAGTTAGAACGAATGTTTTTTTCATTTAATCAAATCAAATATTTTTCAGAAAGATGCGACATTTAACAGCAAATGTGAGTTTCTAACGATCAGCGAATTTTGTAATTATTGAGAATTTTCTGATGAGGATTTTTAATCACATTATTACTAACGGATCTATAGTGCAGTCATAAAGGCAATATTAAAATTTATAGATTTCCTTCGAATAAGTCACAATGTAAATGGTACATATCTTGTAATGGTTGATGAGGCTGTCCGTAAAAAGCGGGTGGTCCTAAAAAGGGCCGTTGAGAAATAACATAAACTCCGAAAACGTGGAGATTTTTTTCCTTTCCTGTTAATTTTACCCTAGTGAGCGAAATAAAGGGTTCATTTCGACATTCCAGCCACCTGAAGAAGGCCGGAGCGTACAACGGCCGAAACGTTGTGATAAACATGGCGACAAAGATGAGGACAATAGTCCGAATAATGTAAATAACGTACATAATACCTCATCTCAGAAATATAGACAGAAAATAGTAACATAAAAGTAGGTAAAAAAAGCAAATATTGATAAAATAGTGAAAGTCACAAAACACTACACTGAACCCCAATCAGGATTTCCTTTCTCCGGTACGAGGGTAATCAGGGATAGTACGCGCTGGCATTGCAATAGTGCATTATGGGTAGAATGTATATTGTATTATCCTAACAATTATTGGGTGTGCGGTAATGTTTCAGATTATTCTAGAGACTATTGAGTAAAAATAATTGTGGATACGAATGCGGTTGTGTGTAGTTATTTTAAATTCATTATTTACTAATTATTATTTGTTGTTGATTGTTATTTATATATATATATATATATATATATATAGCTGAGAGGAGAAGAAGAGGATTCATACCTTTCCCAAGGATATTAGCACGTAAGTGAATGACAATGGTTTCGACTGGAATTCGAACTCGGCTCTCCGATTCCTCAATCTGAGGAGTTATTCATGATTCTTCCGTAGATATTTGAGACTAAATATTTACTATTGATTATATTATTATTTGTTGTTGAATATTATTATTACGTATGAAATGAATAAATCTCGTAATTTTACATATTATTAAGAACATGTAACGATCACTTTTGATATGGAAAGGATGAAAAATTGACATTAAGCTTTTACGAATTTATTAACGACTCTCATTGCCACAATCGAATGTTTTTTAATTTTAACCGACAATATGAAAAATCAAAATTCTCAGGTATGGTGAGAGAAAGAGAGACCCTTAAGTGCAATAACTTTATATTTTGTTAAATTTCCTTATTTTTTTACACTGATAAAAGTTAACAATTGTTTTCTGCTAAATACATACGAATTTAATACAAATGTTACTATGTTGCGAGAAAAAAATCGTGCAAAAGTGCATCGGCCGGGAATCGAACCTGGGCCGCCCGCGTGGGAGGAGAGAATTCTACAACTGAACCACCGATACTTTCTGTGGCTTCGGTCAATCTAAGTTTAGAAATTATTTGTTTTTCGTTTTTAACTTAATTGTTTTTACTTCAAAAGTAAAATAGGTACGAATTGATTTTTTCTAGTGGGATTATTAGTAGAAAAGTTTTAATACTTTTCTTTTATCAACGAGAAATAAGCATTTGACGTAGGGATGTTCACATTCTCTAAAAGACGCACCCTGATGAAAAAATAAAAGAAAAAAAAACTTGCATTGTAGATGTTTGAAAGTGTCATTAGAGGAAAGACCAAAGTATTTTCTGAGTATTTTAAAAAAATGTTAATCCTTTCTAGCATGTCCGAAATTTTAGCTAAAAATCTTGTTTTTTTTTTTGTTTCTTGAGTCATCAGAAAACGGTAAAATCAATCATTATTGACAATTTTATAAACAAAAATAAAGTTTCCCATTTTAAAATCTTGTAAAATTCAATTATACTTTTTTCAAAAGTTATTTTAGGAAAATTAGAAAATTTAAAGTATACTTAATGTAATTTGAAAGAAACATTACTTACTTTTTCATCAGAAATTTTTTTTAAAAGACATTTCCAACCGTGGTGCTCGTTTTTTGGGGCTTGATTGAGGGGTGTTAACTGATGTACGTCAATCTGTCAAAGATTTACGTCAGGGGAATTTATCGGACGGTAGGGCAAAAGTGATATAAATCGTTCTAGCTTTAAGTGAATCAGTTTATTATATATATACTTTCAATTTATTTTTTACCTTACGTTTGAGGGAGAATTCTTGAATAAAAATAACATTTAAATTACAAAAAATACATTTATAGTTCAAATTTTATAAAACAAAAATTTTGTAACAATATTGTTATCTACACATAAAATTTTATGGTCTTTTTTTTTTAAATTTATGTTTTATCTCAGCACAGCTGTTTTTTTAGGGTTCCTAGCCCCACTAAACTTAAAGTCAGTTCAGGTTTGCTATAGTAAAAGTTTTTTTTGTTTTTTAACACCTACTGACACGGGTGATGACAACAACACTGAACAGATGACCTTTTTTTTGCGACATGTCTTTCATATGACAAAAACAAGCGTTTTAAACAGCTATTTTTTTAGTTATGAAATATTTTTCTGAGAATTTTTCCTAAAGACCCCTTTTTTGTTGTTTCTGTCCCTAAATTTGAATTTTTTTAAATTAATATTTGCCGTATGTCTCTCACTGAAAAAGAATTTGATTATATGTAAAAAAAAAAAAAAAATTAGAAGAAAAGTTTTGACAATAATGAGAATTTGACAAGTGCACCCAGAACGATAAGATAATTTCACTCAATCAGGGGAATAACTCTAACATGATTTTTTTTTAAATGGGCATCCATAGTTTTGTCGATGATTTTAAGACATTTTTTGAAATAAAAAATTATTTAAAAATATTCCGCGAGTAACAGATTGTAATAAGCTTTCTAATTTATGATCTATACAAATAGATCTTTTTAATGGGCGAAAAAAATGAGGGGTAACTGTTCTAATTTATTTATGAAATAATTATAAATATTATCATGTTTTTATTTAGAAATATAAAAAAGAAAAAAATTCTCCTAAAAATTTATTTATTAACCTAAAAAATTTTGACTTTAGACAAAAAAGTCCTTAATATTTATTATTGATAAAATCCATTAAAAGCTGTTTTCATAAAATAATGTCTTAGTTTTCTTGCATTTTTGTATTTTAAATTCAGAGCTGAAATTGGGGTTCATGCGAGTCAAAATTTTACACAAAATTTATGATTTATATTCCTCAAAGTATTCTTTATTTAATTAAAAAATAAAAATAGGGCAACTATTCTCGAGATAACTGTTTTTGCTTAATGGCCCAAAGTAAACGTATTTTCTTATAATAAAAACCTAAAAATTTGTATGTTTACAAGTAGGGTCATATAAATGAATGGCGTGCTATATTCAGAAAAATGCGAATAGTAACAAAGAAATATACTTCGTTTACAATTCAGTTATGTATGCTTTTTTTCATAAAACTCAATGTGTGCCACCGAAACCAGATCAAATTCTTTTCATTATTTTTTTATCCAATTCATTCAAACTACACAGCCAGACCCAAGATTCCATGATTTACCGCTTTCCTCCTTATAAAATGAAAAATTGAATTAGTTTTTGTAATAGTAATATTAGTAAAAGAAAAAGAAAATATAAAACATTCTTGTGAAAATACTCATGCCTGATGATACTTGACATCCTTCGATTGTCAGAAATGATTTCCGCATTTTATACACTGAAGTCTCCCATTTTAGATAAATAATGAATTTTTAAAAGAATTGCATTCATCCTCTGTAATTTTTAGCTATAATAATTTATAAAGTTTTAAATCATTCAAAAATTCTGCCTTACTTTGTAAGATAACAGCTTTATTAAGTAAAACTATACTATAGTATTCTCAATTATTTTTTGTGTGTATAAATGTGTCGATTTTTGTAAATACGGGCGTCCATACACGACATAATCAGAAAATAAAAGCGGTAACTCGTCAATTTAAAACAAAGGTACCTAAAATTCAATAAAAATTACGGAATATATTTTCCCAAAATTTTAACATTACTGAGTAGTTTAAAATTATATAATAAAAGCGATCACGTTATATATTTGATAGCTAGTTTTTTTGTTTTTTTTTTAAGCGTTTCACCCCAAGCAAGGCGGGAAGCCACTAGCACGCAAGGGGTTACAGAGAGTTGGAGCGAGAGCAAATAGGAGTGATAGAGGAAAGGATGAAGAGAAGGATAGGGCATCTGGAGACGTTGATTGACATTACATTTGAATAGTTGGAGATTATAGCTATCAGGGAAATAGGAAAAGGGGAGGGGTTCCACAGACGAGAGGTGCGAGACATGAAGCTATTGGAGTAGAAGAGACGGCTACATTTAACATTTTCGACTGTGAAAGGGTGAGAGCGAGATGCCAGCCTAGTTGAACGTTTAAATTCATGAAGTCTGGGAACCAGCGAAAGCAGCTCATTGGAGCAGTTACCATGAAAGTATTTGTAAAAAAGACAGAGTGAGGCGACGGCACGTCTGTGAGAGAGCGACTGCAGACGAGACGCCAGATCAGGGTCAATTACATTGCATATCCGTCTCTGGATCTCATCAAGAACCTTGAGACAAACAGAAGAGGCATCGGACCATATATGGCAGCAATACTCCATGCGAATGGTTGATTTGTAGATTTGAAGGATCGACTCCGAGAGAAAATTTTCCTGGCGCGGCACAGGGAGCCAAATTTCCTTGCGGTGTTCCATCTCAGGTCAGCAGTCTATGTGAGACCGAGCAGCCGCAAAGAGGAGCTCTCGAGAAGTTGGGCGTCAGACATTCTAACGGGGGGACACGGATGGTTCTCTGTGATGGGCAATTGTCTACAATATGTGGATATGTATAATTAAAACAAACTCATTTTTTGTTAATAAGTAGATTTTATCATCAAAATTACTTAAATTTCGTAATTTTTAAAGTTTAAAGAATCCACAGACTGTAGAGTACTAGCTTTCAAATATATAAAGTGATCGCTTTTATTATATAATTTTAAACGGATATTATATGCATTTCAGATTAACTTTCTTAGAAATATGAAAATGTTCGGAGGAAGACTAACATTTCGCAAGTCAGATAAACGTAATTATATCTTGCCTGTAGTTTATTCACTTTTCTCTCTGCTGCCCACGAAATAAAAAGCAAGAAATTCATTTGTCATGTGATTATGATATTTATGTCTCTGTACGAAATCGGAGAAAACGCACTCTGACCTCGAATGACCCGGTCAGAAGGAAAGTGATTTCGCCTGTTGAAAACGAAAGTCTTATTTTTTCGTAAATATGTATGTGAAAAAGTATATAAAATCAAATACGTTCAAATTAATGGACGCACAAATATATAAACACGAGCGACAAGAACTATGATAGAAAATTTATAATCCATAAGATTACGAAAGTGTATCTGAATTTCGATAAAAAAAATAGTGCCACTGCATTCACTTATCAAAAACTACAATTCATTGATGCGAATATTACGAAAATGTGTAAAAACATTAAAATTTAATCGACGATATTTTTAGTTTCTTTTCCTTAGCACAACGTGTGCGCGAATATGAGAAGAGTGAAAAGTAAAACGGAAAAAAAACTCTGCGATCACAAGAAAAAAATAAAGGGGAAGTAACTCAAGCGATCTAAATCGCACATATAAATCAAGATATTTTCTGTTCTGTTTGTAAAGTTTAAACTGATACAAAATTATAGGTAAAGAAAAGTAATTTCTATTACTAATAAAAAAATTATAATTATGAGATTACTTAATACTTTCTCGTTACCTGCGCACGACACTGTTTTTGATATGAGTAAGAGACAGCGTGAGAATAAGGAAGATAAAGTAAAAAAGTAGGTACCTCCGCTTTTTCGCGGGAAAACAGCATAGCGTAATGAAAAAAATAAAGTAAAGAAAAGAAGAGAGAGAGATAGATAGAGCGTCAGAAGAAGGAAGAAGGGATTATGAAAATTTACCTTTTAAATATTTTATGATTGATCGTAATCCTGAAATGTGAGCGAAAAATTTGCCTCCCTATATGTGTGTGAAGCGTAAAGAAAAACATTTGCTTGTGACTTTGAGTGTGCGACTCTAAAAAAGGTTCACACACACACAAGCATCAGTGATTTTTGGGATGAAAAATTGTTGCATTTATCAAGCTGAATTTAACACTGACTTGTTAATTTTCGATGTCAGGCAGCGTTAAAAAATTAAAAATCACTGATAAAACATTTAAACTAAAAGCCACTGACACTGAGTTCAGTTTATGTCACAAATTAATGCTCGTTCAAGAAAAAAATGTTGAAAACTGTTGAATTGGATTATCGTAAATAATTAATTTTTTTAGTTTAATAACTAAGTGACAAATAATGTAAAAATGTTTCATTAATCTTCTTTTCAGTCTATAAAATTTAATGTAAGTTCAATCACCGCCATAAATTATTTAAAAATGAAGAACATTTCTAACGCGTTTTTAAAATAATTTCTCAGAATTTCATATTGCATTTCAACGTAATAATTCAACTTGACACAAGAAATATTGCATTGATATCTGTAGATATTACAGATGAAAGATGAAGAAGGAAGCTTAAATAGTTTTTTGTTTGAATGTCCACAAATAAAATCCTAAAAATAGAAAAGAAAGAAAACAAAACCGCATAATATGTAAACGTCAAGTAATTGTCGTGAGAATATGAGTGGCCCTGAAAAGGGCCGTTTGTATGAAAAGCACATCAAGATTTACTTGCTGCTGGTGTATTTGGTAACAGCCTTGGTTCCTTCAGAAACGGCATGTTTAGCCAATTCTCCGGGCAAAAGAAGACGGACAGCGGTCTGAACTTCACGGCTGGTGATGGTTGAACGTTTATTGTAATGGGCCAGTCGGCTAGATTCAGCGGCGATTCTCTCGAACAGATCGTTGACAAAGCTGTTCATGATGGACATGGTTTTACTGGAAATGCCGGTATCGGGATGAACCTGTTTCATCACTTTGTAGATATAGATAGAGTAGCTTTCTTTCCTCTTACGTTTAACTTTCTTGCCATCGGCCCGGACAGGCTTAGCTTTCGCAGCCTTCTTAGTACCCTTAGAGCTTACCTTGGGAGGCATGTTTGTCAATGGATGTGAGTTAATGAGCTTAATGACACGTCCGTTCCTATTTCTTATATATTATAACAGTAGGCGATGACCCGCAAGGCGCGACTGTCTGATTGGTCAATAAATACCACGAAACCAGTTTTATTTTATCATCAGACACGCCCACCACATCAGTAAATGTTGTGAGCCACTTTTGGCCTATTTAAAGCTAATCTCCTTGCCTGATGACCATCATCGAACCATCAGTCATCATGTCAGGACGAGGCAAAGGAGGTAAAGTAAAGGGTAAGAGCAAGACCCGTTCATCACGTGCCGGACTTCAGTTCCCCGTCGGTCGTATCCATCGTCTCCTACGTAAAGGCAACTATTCGCAACGTGTCGGTGCCGGTGCCCCCGTATACTTGGCTGCTGTCATGGAATATCTGACGGCTGAGGTTCTCGAGTTGGCAGGTAATGCTGCCAGAGACAACAAGAAATCCAGAATCATCCCCCGTCACTTGCAGTTGGCTATCCGTAATGATGAGGAGTTGAACAGATTGTTAACCGGAGTAACTATCGCCCAGGGTGGTGTCCTCCCCAACATCCAGGCTGTCCTCTTACCCAAGAAAAGCCAGAAGTCTGCCTAAAACGCATTTATTTTATCTGCATACTCGGCCCTTTTAAGGGCCACTAACATTTTAACGATTGTCTTTTTTTAACTGACTACATATTTTTTAGAATTTTAATCAAAATGACACTTTATATTTCATTGATTACTCGAATTAATTTGATTGTTTAACTAAAGTCTAAATTGATCTCATTTTCAAATTAATATCTCTCTCTGTTGGCCACTACAAATTAATATGGTATTATTCAAATAAAGTTTAAAAAATGTAAAATTATTGTAAAAAAATCATTATTCATCGAAAAAATGTATTTACTTTCAAGACAATAGTGCCCATAATATGTTTTATTAATGAAAGTAGATAATTCCAAAATGTGTATTTTTCTCAATTATTATTCCTGATATTAGGCACTCAGGCGAGAACATCAAAGCAAAACTATTAAAAAGTTCAACTGCTTACAGTACACATCCGCCTTGTGGACATTGAGATTTCCCAGTTTTTCACAAAAAAGCTATGAATTGTCTTGACATTCTTCTGATAAGGAGAAGCAGTTATCTCCCCTATTTTGATATTTTTTTATTCCTCCGCCGATTTCGATCTTCTCATACATACATGTGTATTGTAATAAGTTGACAAAAAGAAATACTGGGCACCAGCTGTGTAGTGATCAATAATTTTTATTTAAAAATAAATTATCTTTAGCTTTATACAACCAATGATTTAAGAATGTAGTTTAATTCTATATGCTTTTTATTAAACTTAGGAAGAGGAATTTTATTTTTTATAGACTCAATAGAAACAGTTCTTTTTTGTTTCTTTGAGTTTAGTACTTAGCTTTTTATTCTCTTGCTTTTTTCATGTAAAAATCATAAATTACTCACGCATAAAATATAATTAACATTGTGTTTTTATTTTATTTTTGAAATGATAGGTAGCTATAATTATTATTGGGTTTTTATAAACCTAAACATTCTACATTTTTATTGTAAAAATTTAACGAAATTTACAGTGGCCATATGCAATTTTTACTTATTTTTTTTCATGAAAACTGAATTAATCTGTATCAGTCAATTTATGGATTACCTAGATTTTCCCTAAGTTCTAATTGATTTCAAATTGTCATCAATTAATATTTGACGATTTCAGTTTAAATTAATTTTGCTAGCACACAGCAATTTTTATCGAAAGAGACAGTAAAATCAGAAATCCTCCTTTTTAGTCAGACATCGTATCGAGTCAAATTTGTCTATTATTTCTCTTTCCTTTCTTTTTCGTGTGTTGGGCCTAATGTGATCGTTGGACACTCGAAAGGTTTTATGTTTTCTTATCTCACACATTTGGTTAGACAAAAGAAACACTAACTTCTGCATTAACTGACATATACACTATCTTCTGCTGACCGGGTCATTCGAGGTCAGGTAGGTTTAACCCGATTTCGAACAGAAATAGGTAAAGATTACATTCATATAACAAGCTAAATAGTTTATTTTAGTTCATGCCATGCATATTCACAAATTAAAATGAAATAAATGCAAAGAAATAATTGTTTTCTCTCATCTGTCCAATGAAATCTCATCGATTTTCTGTGAACATACCAATATTTCTAAGAAAGCTAATCCGAAATGCATAGAACAATAACATCGGTTTGTAATAAACATCGGCCAATTTCGATAGGATCTATTTGCGATAAATGAATAAAATTTTTAAATTGAGTGGAAGGAGATTTTTTTGTTGCTAAAATAACTGATTTACGTACTTTTTTAATCATCTTTCATCGCAGTGAAATTACCTTTATTAAAAAAATCTTCCAAATATAAAATATACTATTCTGAAGCTTTATTTGGGGAATATTATCTGATATAAAATATAATTGCTCTGATTTTAAACAAATTTAGCTTAAAATATCGCAGAAATGCAATTTTTAACCCGACAGTCGCCGTGTTGACGTGACATGACAAATGTAATGTTTTTCTACGAAGACTCACAGAGTTATCGTTCTTATTTTCTGCTTATTTCGTTTATGCTCGAAAGTACATACAAAAATCTTCAAAATTCTTTTAAATGTATTGGTGTTTAATGTTTTGTATTAAGCTTTTCCATTTATGATTTTTAAATATAGTTTTCACTTAATAATAATACTATCCTCTAAAAGGCTGAAATTAATACAGAATTTTAGAAGATTTAAAGCTTAAAATTTTAAGAAAAAATCTTTTGTAAAAATTCATTATTCATCGAATTTTTTTTCTTTAGAAAATAGTGTCCTTAATATATCTTATTTATAAAAACTTTTCCGATTTAAATATTCTCATAATTTTATTCCAATTTTATTTTATTTTCCAATTCAGAGTAGATTTTTAGTTAACGTGTCTTCCGTTTGAAAAAAAAAGACAAGTTGATGATTAAAATTCTCCAATTCTTTTAGCTAATATAAATATGAAGTGGCTGAAATTTTAATTTGTCGAAATTTCATAAAATTAAGTGAGTGAGCGTAACAGATGTAAAAAAACTGTGTTTCTAGAAAGATTTTTTTTTAAATTCCAAAAGTGAATATGTCCTGGTCATTTCATTAAAATCCGACAGTTACGTGATTTTCACAAGAATTTCCAAAACAATGTGTTTCTTCTGAAAAAAAACAGTTACATTTTCTCATTCTAATTTTTGGGCCATCCGCTGACGCAAGAAAAACAAGATTTTTAATCAAAATTGCGCACGTGCTAGAAAGGATTAAAAAATGTAATAAAATAATTAAAAAATACATTGACCTTTACTCTTAATAATAACATAAACATTTTGAAGATAAAATTGTTTTTATCAAGATTGTGGCCTTTTTTTCATTATGCACTTTTTAGAAAATCTTTGGAGGTGTCAAAATTAAATGGAATGACTATCATGCCTTTTATTTTGTTTATAGAATTTTTCTTTTAATGATAACCTTTTCATGGCACGCCTTTAAAACTTAGAAAGCGAAATGAATATTTAATATTGGAAGTAGTGATCTTTTCGAAATATTGTTGATACATGAGTAAGATATGAAATAAATGAGATTAAAATAATTCTAGTAAGTGGGCATTTCTAATCTACTTATTTGTTTTACTCCCAAAACATATTTATCAAACAACCAATCCTTTCCTTATTTAAGCATTTAACTTGACCCTAGATCAGGTGTCGTCAAACCTTTTCGACTAGAGACTCCCTTTTGTTTCGCTTCTTTCCCCAGAGACACCTTTTAAAATATCTTTAAACTTTAAAACTCTCTCCATCCGTGTCTATCAAGTAATTTTGTAAATTCTTTTATAAAAGTCCTTTATCATAAAAGACATTCATTTCTCTGTTCAGGCACATCATCTATCAGGTGCATTCTATGTCAGATAGTTATTTTCAGAATTAAAAAAAATAAGAAATAAAAAAAGATAAAGATAGATCCAGGATAAGAAAATAAATACGGGTTCACACAAGAAAGCAATGTAGAAAATTTCGTAGCTTTTTTATGATAATTTTTGTTTAAATTCTTCAATTTACAAGCGAAGAAAGAGAGAGAATTTTGCAAATTATCAATCAAGTTAAACACAGAAATTATATTCTAAATACTCAATGAACAAAAGAATCACATATGTACATATCTTGCGATGGTTGTAGAAAATGGCTGGCCCGAAAAAGGGCCGTTGAGAGAAAACATTTTCATATTTATAACCCGAATCCATAGAGAATTTTGCCTTGTCTCTTCAGGGCATAAACCACATCCATGGCGGTAACAGTTTTTCTCTTGGCATGCTCGGTGTATATGATGTCATCACGTACAACATTCTCAAGGAAAACCTTAAGGAACCCATGTTTCTTCTCGTAGATGTGACCAAAGTTACGCCTGATTCTACCTCTGCGAGCTAGACGCAAGTTGGTGATGCCCTGGATGTTATCTCTGAGCACCTTGCGTTGCATAATTAATTTAAGCTAATAAGTTGGATGTTTATTTTACTTGCTAACTTGCATCAAACCAATAATCACCATAAGTAGAGATATTATCATAGAAAAAAAAATATTGATAAAACAATAAACGTAAATAATTTCCAAGAATAGAGGAAGATCACTAAATATTTATACAGATATTTTAATATATATTTAATTTTAGAACTTTGTTTCATAGCAAGAATAAGAAATAAATTGATCAGTCATATTTCTAAATACAATAATAATTAGTAGATATTAAATTGGTATTGCTGTATGACTTAAACGAAACGAGCTTGCATCGGCCGGGAATCAGACTTTTATAAAGTTATGATATCATTGTAGAATTGATGAACCTCTTGTAAATATTTTCTTGACATAAGTGTTAAAATCAAGAAAAAAAGAAATTGTCAGTGATCAAGAAACAATCCAAACGTTACTGACAGAATTGGGCTATTTATTCATAAATTATTTAAAGATCTAATAAGTTGGATATTTATTTTTTTACTTGCTAACTTGCGGTAGTTTAAATTACTATTTACCTTAAGCGTTTTTTTTTTTGTTTTTTTTAATCGGAATTATAACACGTACATAATGTATTTATAGTTTTTTTCTCTCGATTTTTGTTTTAAATCGTCTGTATATTATTTCTATTCTATATTATTAGTTTATAGGGTTTAATTTTAAGCGATTCATATATGTATACATGTGTGTGTGTGTATTTATAATGTGTGTGTGTGTGTGTAGTTTTATAATGTGAAGTATAATAATTATTATATTCCAGGAGCATTTCGTAGTCTACTGTATTTAAACGACCTTAAATTTGTAAATAGTTTAATGGTAAGGAATATTATGTTGCTTACTTTACTTTATCGATTTTCTTTCTAATTTTATTATTGTGTGTAAAGAAATAGACTATGTTCATGGACAATTATTTAAATATAGCGAATAAAACCAATCCAGTTAAAGTTAACCTGTAACAAATGTTAAGAATCGGGCTAAACGATAAATGTAATAGTAGGGTTGAGTTTAATTCCCTCCCCCACCCCCCCAAAAAAAACAAATAAAATACAACCGGCAATATTTAAACGATGCAACACTTAGGGAAGGGATTAAACTTAGGAATATTAAGATTACCTCCTCGGTTATCCATTGAAGCTGCTATCCACCAAAGAGAAAAAAAAAGCTAGTCCCCTACGTTTGACTCAGTGGCCCTGATTAAATCATTCCGAGAAAGTTTTGATCGATAACTGTTTTATTAAGATCCTTAAACGCCCATCTCCTTTCCATTGACAACACAAAAAGCCGCAAGGTGGAATCACCAGCGGTAATATTTGATTACTCATACTTTTCTCAAAAAGGACTATTATTATTTTAGTGAAGCAGTCAATAATCATTATTATTAATGTTTGACACGAGCATCTTAATTTTCAGTTGTTTTAAAAATGAAAAACATTGGAAAAAATCTGAAAGCATCAAAGTTGCTTCCGTATCTAAACATTAATAGAAAAATGTAATACTTCAACTAAATTACATTTGAATGAAAAAGAAGAAATGAAGTGTCTAATTCTTTTATTTTGACCCAGTATGAACTTTCTTTATCATAAATGATTTTAGATAAATTATTACGATCTTTCTTTGATTTATCGATAAAAGATGACGTCTGTTACTTGAGTAGTTATACTTCATTAAACAAAAAATTTAATTATTTACAATAATCCAATTCAACAGTTTTTCAACATTTTTTTCTTGAAGGAGCATTAATTTTTGACATTAATTAAACCCGTTGTCAGTGACTTTAAATGTTTTATCAGTGATTTTTAATTTTCTTAACACTGCCTGAAATCGAAAATGAACAATTCAGTGTTAGATTCAGCTTGATAACTACAACAATTTTTATCTCCAAAAATACTGATGCTTGCTTATGTGCGTGAACATTTTTGAGAGTCACACACTCAAAATTACAAGCAAATGTTTTTCTTTTCGCTTCACACATATATAGGGAGGAAAATATTGCATGTCAGTTTTTTTATCAGTTTATTAGAAACACAACAGAAAATATCTAATATTTAAATCGCTTGAGTTACTTCCCCTGTATTTTTCCTTGTCATTGCAGTTTTCTTTCCGTTTCACGCTTCTCATATGTCTACTTTAAACTTTTGAATTTATTTGAAATAAAGCTGATCTGAATTAACAGAAAATTTAATCTCTGTATATAAAAGTTTTTAGGTGTTCTTAAAAAATTGGCAGGTTTTCTCGTCATTCATTGAATCGCTATTACAAACGAATGCAGACAAAAAATTAAAAAATCCAATATTTATCCTAATCATTTAATGAATTTAAAGGTTAATTAATTGGACTTTGTAAACTAAACATCATGGTTACCTTTTAGTTTTATCTACGGTAACCTCTGAGGTTGGAAGTTAAAAATTTAAAAAAATGGTTAATCATTTGGTCATTTAAAAAAAAGCACGCAAAGAATTAAGATTACGGAAAAAATACGGAATACCAGTAGTACAACAATCAAAATTTGTGGTATTTATGTTCAGTTATTTTTCTTTAATCTTATATAACCAATAGGTTAAGAATATAATTTTTTTCTATACAAATTTATTAAATTTAGTAGAATTAATTTAAGATTATTTGCTCTTGATTTCGGAAAAATAAATCCTTCTTTTTTAATACAATGTATTCACAGATATCATACATAAAACGTACATTTTTTTAATGCACGCCAAAGTAATAATAAAATAACCATTCATCATAGGTTTATATATTTTTATGAAAGCAGTTAAGAGAAAAATTAAAAGATCCGACATATTCGGAGTTAAATAAAGGCAATACCATATATAACGGATCTATATTAAGGGAAATATAAAATGAATATAGATTTCATAAAAAATGAGCATAGCATGATGAAAAAGACGCAACTTGACGAAAACAAAATTTTATCGTCCAAATGTTTGTTATTATTATGAGGAAAGGACAAAGTATTTTTTAATTATTTCTAAAAAATTTCCTTCTTTATAGAATATTCTAACTTTTGATTAAAAAACTGTTTCTCTTTGCGTCAGCGTTCCGCTGACGCAAAGAGAAACAGTTAAATAACATATAAAATTTCAGCGCGTTCATTTTCTGTATGACACATTAATTTCGAAAATCTTGCAAAAATAAAAATAATTGTCGGATTTTAATGAAAACCTGCAGAAACTATTCACAAATGATGGAACGTATTATAAATATTTTTTTTTAAACTCATGGCAATTTTTTATTTTACATTTATTACACCACCCTAACTAATTTTACGAAAACTAATTTCAATTTTTTTTTTTTTTTAGTCTGAACAACTCCACCTGAAAATCATCTGAATTGTATCATACAAAACTCAATAAAAGAAAGATATTATATAATTTCAAATCTTTTAATTACTTTTCATGAATATTGATAATATTGTCTGAAAGCATAAAATTTTGTTTGAAAAATGAATTTTTAAAACAATTATTTGTATTTCTTAATATTTTATTATTTTTACATCAAATGTTAATTCTTCTAAAATTAGTGAAAAGTTTGTACAATTTAGCCAATTTGTCATTAAGTAGATCTATAATTTCAGATTATAATTTTTAAAGCTTCTTACAATTTAACGAACATCAGTATATAAAAATATAAATTTTGTGTTCATAATACGTCTGTAATTCTAATCTACGGAAGACCAGAAGTATCATGAATGCAATAAAAAATCATCACATGGCTTGAGTTTCTGTCTAGTATTTGTCGTTCTCCACAACCTAAACATTTCAATTTATAGACGCGTGGAGTAAATTTTGAAAAACGTATAACTGATGTTTGGACAAGTTTTAAACGAGGAATTCAACTTAGTATACAAAATTTTTAAAAAATGGCTGACACGAATTTTTTTTTTTAGTAATTTTTAACTAGAATTTCGGACATGCTAAGAATGAGTAAAAAATCTCAAAAAATACTTTGGTATTTCTTCTTAATAATGAAATACATATTTAAGATGACAAAAAAAAATTTCATCAAGTTTCAGGCCGTTCTTGTCATACTATCGATTTTCATGAAGGTACGCACATCACCCGTACACTTTTTTTTTAATTCGCAGGTTGAACAGCATCCTTTGTGCTAAAAGTGATAATAGCCATTTACCTGTGATTATAAAAGCAATTAAAGGAATGAAAGAACTGCTTTGTAGCTATTATTTTTATTGGTTAATAATAATAATGATACTATAACGGGTCTTTCGTGAAGTCATTAAGAGAATATAAATGAATATATAATATACAAATTTTTAGATTTCATTCGAAGAGATTTAAAATTAAATAAGAGTCATAATGAAAATGGCGCACATCTTGTAATGGTTGAATAAGATTCATAGAAAGTGGGTGGCCCTAAAAAGGGCCGTTGAATCAAGTGTTTCAGATTTAACCTCCAAATCCATACAGAGTTCTGCCTTGTCTCTTCAGAGCATAGACCACATCCATGGCGGTAACAGTCTTCCTCTTGGCATGCTCAGTGTAAGTGACGGCATCACGGATAACATTCTCAAGGAAAACCTTAAGGACACCACGTGTCTCCTCGTAGATGAGACCAGAGATACGTTTGACACCACCTCTGCGAGCCAAACGGCGAATAGCGGGCTTGGTGATACCCTGGATGTTATCTCTGAGCACCTTGCGATGACGCTTGGCGCCTCCCTTTCCCAATCCTTTTCCTCCCTTTCCACGTCCAGACATGATCAATGTTAATTCTGATGAATGAATCGACTAAGGAGCCTGAACATTTCAATTTATATAGGTTTAATCTGAATCTACGCGGACGTAGTAGAGATACATCACGTGACATAAAAATGCGATTTGCTGACCAAGGAAAATGCGATGGCTAACAAAACGTTTTGTTTTGTCTTTTGGAAACTAGCAGCTGCAGCCGCACTGGCAATGTACATAAAAGCTGTATTCAATGTAATCGTTCGTCCATTTTTAGTCAAGCAGTATGGCTCGTACAAAGCAAACCGCTCGTAAATCCACTGGAGGAAAAGCTCCTCGTAAGCAGCTGGCCACAAAGGCCGCTCGTAAGAGCGCTCCCGCCACTGGAGGAGTGAAGAAACCTCATCGTTACAGGCCGGGTACCGTTGCCCTGCGTGAGATCAGACGTTATCAAAAATCCACTGAACTTCTGATTAGAAAGCTTCCATTCCAGCGCCTGGTACGTGAAATTGCTCAAGACTTCAAGACTGATCTCCGTTTCCAGAGTTCTGCCGTGATGGCTTTACAGGAGGCTAGCGAGGCTTACTTGGTGGGTCTTTTCGAAGATACCAACTTGTGTGCCATCCATGCCAAGCGTGTGACCATCATGCCCAAAGATATCCAACTTGCCCGCCGTATCCGTGGAGAGAGAGCTTAAATTCGCCATTTTTATCTACAGATGCACCACAAAACAAAATGGCCCTTTTAAGGGCCAATAAAACATTTGAAATGTTTTTCTTCAAATTCATGATATGCATTCTCTTTCGTTTATGTTTTTTACAATGGGCGGTAAATGTAAGTTTTCGAAGTTGTTTTAATTGAGTTCATTCAAGTTATGTAAATTTACGTAGTGTTTAGTGTGAAAGACTTATTGTGCGAATATGTCATCTTCTATATTGTCTATGTTCAATTATTTTAATCTCCTTTCTTCCGTGTCGCAATAAGATTTAAAACCTATTTTATTGTCTCTGTTTTCAATGTTAACTTTTCATTTCTCTTTCCAACGTTGAACGATGTGCATTCAGTAATAATACCGAATACAAAGATGTTTTCATTTTGAAGTGAAAACAATCGGAAGCAATTCTAAAATGGGGCTTCGATCTGAAATCTATATGAAACCCTAGATAATTTTTCTGACGTTTTACACAATAATACCACTTGACAATATCCCGTTAGCAAGTAGGGAAGACCATGCTGGTAATAAAATACATTTGGGGTGGGGGGCTTGTTTTTTATTTAATATCAGATCTAGATTCTTTTCCTTATCTGTGAATCGCTTAGCTATGATTTATTGGGAAATGTAGTTGAGTATTTTTCCGTTGCTATATTCAGTTTCCTTCTCATAGACTGGTTGCCATCCTATAGCCTAGGAAAGCGATTCTATGCATATAGCGATAACGAGGGAAGGAACATGTACCATTCATAAGGCTGGATGCCAGTGTATAATGAAGCTCGAACTCGGCTCGCCAAATTACGCTACCAAATATTTTACTTTTAATGATTTAAAAAAAACAGAAATATTTTTGACATTCGACAATATTTTTCGTTGTAGAAATAAAATCATAAATTATTCATGCATTAATTATCACCGATCTAATTGCAAAATTAATTAATTACTCTCCCATTTTTAGAATGATGGATGGCAGACATTACATGAACTTTTTATTTTAATTTTAAGATAAAAAATTGTAAATTATTTTAAAATAATAGATTGGAACCTTTAATGATAGATTTTAAAAGTTAAATAATAATTTTTACTATAAAAGTTTAATGGATTTTACGATGGGTGTTAATGCATTATTTAAATATCTTTTTCATTAGGCGATATAGTAACTGATTACTAAATAAATTTTTAGTATGCGACACATGTATAAGGTGTCTGGGTCCATGAGATATTTATAAAAACTGTCACATCACTAGATTAGAAAATCTAGTGATGTGACAGTTTTTATAATCAATTGACAAGATCCGTCGAGCGAGATGAGTACAATGTCACCTGAGTAGACAGTAACCTTGCAGTCACTCTACTTAGTTTCTTGAGGCAGAACAAAAGAGAAACTTTTGTCCATGATGGCGGGAACTCAGTCTTTTTGTTTCAACAAATAAACAGTTTGATATTTTAAACAATATTAATTGCATAGACGTGATGAGCTACTTTGATATTTTTAAGGAAGTAGCTCTGAAAAAATAATATCTAAAATTCTTTCAGAAAAAATACTTTTCAGAAACCTTATTTAATAAAAAATAGCCGATTTAATGTTTAATTAATCTGAATTAAAACAAATATTACTTGTCGTTTCAAATGTCGCAAAAAACTTTTTTTTAACATGGACTGGTTTTTTTTATTAGATACCGAGGTGTACATAACTAAAAACTATTTGATGAATATGACGTGATTATCTTCTTTACATATATTTTTAATTTACCTATTAATCTTAAAAATTTAAAGAAATCTAATATTTTTACATTCAGTTTACATTATTAATTTCTATAGGTATTTTGTTCTGCAAAATAAAATGTTTTTTGATATTTTTAAGTACTTAAAAATTAAGCAAATACAATTCATAAAATGATTATTAATAATAATAAATTCTGCTTCAAATATTTTTTTATATTAATCTGAAAAATTTATGAAATTATTCTAAGCAGTCGAATATTTTATTAAGTTTTTAGGTTCTTTGATTTTAAGCCTTGATATTGTCACGTAGGGACGTCCGTATTTATAATAATCGACACGTTCATCCACACAAAAAATATAAAATTCTTTTTAAGATACTACGGTCACTGAATTGTCAGTTTAGTTTCTATTTATGATTAGTAAATTGTTGGAATTTAGTAACAATACTTGACCGCTACAAATTAATACAGAAGGAATTCTGCATGTTACTAATATAAACACTAAGCAGTACAATAATTATTTTTTCGAAATTACATAATTAAATAATTAGGGGTAACAGATGTAAAAAATGTTTTTACCTAGAAACATTTCTACAATAATTTACTTAATTTGAGACTAAGTCCTGAAAATATCATTAAAATCCGACAATTATTTGATTTTTGCAAGAATTTCCAAATCAATGTATTTTTCATTGCGAAAAAAGATGCTAAAATTTTTTATACAAATCTTTCGTCTACCGCTGATGCCAGAAAAAGTTAATCAAAATTTCGGACGTTCTAAAAAGGAAAAGACGATATAATTTAATAATTAAAAAAAAATTTTTCTCTTAATAATAACTTGACGTTAAAAATTGTTTTCATCATCTCATTTATCTACTGTTTATTATCATTCTTTGAATACGTTTAATTAAAAAATCCTATTTAAATTTACCTGGCTAAAAAATCTAAAAAAAAGACCAAGAAATATCCCATAATCTCAATTCAGCTTTTGTCATTCATACGAACTAGAAAATATTACTGAGCATGCAGGTGTTTCCAGTCACTTTGTGTAAATCATATATATGTATATATATATATATGTATATACACATATATATATATCATCATCATCATTATCATGAGAAAAAATCGTGTATATAGCAATTTTAAAATTGTACTCGAATTTCATATCGCTTAGGAACTCAATATGTAAAAGTTTAGAGTCACTACTTTTAAAAAGAACGAAAAACATTTTAATTTACTGGAAAATAATATACATAAAAAAACGTCAATTTAGGTCGGTAACTGTTTTATTAAATCGATAAGCGCCCATCTCCTTTTCACTGACATTGAAGAAGAATTACAATGCATCAACAGCAGAGAATAATCTTGATTTGGACGATGGTTGAACTCAGTAGTCCCCCCCCGCAAAAAAAAAACATTTCTGACATGGAGTCAATATTGCTTTTTGTACTTATCTAAGATTTCTTTATTTCTTTCTTATAAACATATAGCAAAACAAAAAAAAAGATAATTTCAGGAAATCCACCTAAAAACAATACAATATAATATAAAACATACTTGTGTAAATACTCATGCCTGATGATACGTGAAACAAGTCTGATTCGCAGGAAAATCTTGTTTTTTTAGAATTGTAATAATCCTTTAATTAGAAACTAATTAAAGGATTATTACAATTCTAAAAAAACAAGATTTTCCTGCGAATCAGACTTTTTTAGAATTGTAATAATCCTTTAATTAGAAACTAATTAAAGGATTATTACAATTCTAAAAAAACAAGATTTTCCTGCGAATCAGACTTTTTTAGAATTGTAATAATCCTTTAATTAGAAACTAATTAAAGGATTATTACAATTCTAAAAAAACAAGATTTTCCTGCGAATCAGACTTTTTTAGAATTGTAATAATCCTTTAATTAGAAACTAATTAAAGGATTATTACAATTCTAAAAAAACAAGATTTTCCTGCGAATCAGACTTGTTTCACGTATCATCAGGCATGAGTATTTACACAAGTATGTTTTATATTATATTTAAAACTAATTCACTTTTTCATTTTATAAGGAGGAAAGCGGTAAATCATGGAACCTCGGGTCTGACTGTGTAGGTAGAACGAATGTTTTTTTCATTTAATCAAATCAAATATTTTTCAGAAAGATGCGACATTACCATGTGCCTTTAACAGCAAATGTGAGTTTCTAACGATCAGCGAATTTTGTAATTATTGAGAATTTTCTGATGAGGATTTTTAATCACATTATTACTAACGGGTCTATAGTGCAATCATTAAGGGAATATTAAAATTTATAGATTTCCTTTGAATAAGTCACAATGTAAATGGTACATATCTTGTAATGGTTGATGAGGCTGTCCGTAAAAAGCGGGTGGCCCTAAAAAGATCCATTGAGAAATAACATAAACTCCGAAGACGTGGAGAGTTTTTTGCTTTCTGTGGCTAATGTTAATTTTTTTTTTTTAAAGTTCTCCACTGCCTGGGTTAAGGCAGTAGAGAACTTTCAGAGGGAAAAACTAACAGGAGATAACTGATAACTGACATCCATTAAACATGGCACGTGGAACTAGAGCAGTCTACCCAGTGAGCGAAATAAAGGGTCCATTTCGACATTCCAACCGGAGCGTACAACGGCCGAAACGTTGTGATAAACATGGCGACAAAGATGAGGACAATAGTCCGAATAATGTAAATAATGTACATAATACCTCATCTCAGAAATATAGACAGAAATTAGTAACATAAAAGTAGGTAAAAAAGCAAATGTTGATAAAATAGTGAAATTCACAAAACACTACTCTGAACCCCAATCAGGATTTCTTTTCTCCGGTCCGAGGGTAATCAGGGATAGTACGCGCTGGCATTGCAATAGCGCATTATGGGTAGAATGTATATTGTATTATCCTAACAATTATTGGGTGTGCGCTAATGTTTCAGATTATTCTAGAGACTATTGAGTAAAAATATTCGTGGATACGAATGCGGTTGTGTGTAGTTATTTTAAATTCATTATTTACTAATTATTATTTGTTGTTGATTGTTATATATAGCTGAGAGGAGAAGAAAAGGATTCATACCTTTCCCAAGGATATTAGCGCGTAAGTGAATGACAATGGATTCCACTGGAATTCGAACTCGGCTCTCCGATTCCTCAATCTGAGGAGTTATTCATTATTCTTCCGTAGATATTTGAGACTAAATATTTACTATTGATTATATTATTATTTGTAGTTGATTATTATTATTACGTATGAAATGAATAAATCTCGTAATTTCACATATTATTAAGAACATGTAACGATCACTTTTGATATGGAAAGAATGAAAAATTGACATTAAGCTTTTTACGAATTTATTAACGACTCTCATTGCCACAATCGAATGTTTTTAACAGACAATATGAAAAATCAAAATTCTCAAGTATGGTGAGAGAAAGATAGACACTTATAAGTGCAATAGCTTCATATTTTGTTAAATTTCCTTATTTTTTTACACTGATAAAAAGTTAACAGCTGTTTTCTGCTAAATACATACGAATTTAATACAAATGTTAATACAAATATGCATCGGCCGGGAATCGAACCCGGGCCGCCCGCGTGGCAGGCGAGCATTCTACCACTGAACCACCGATGCTTTCTTATCTATGCAAGTATTTTATACTCATCCGACAACAGGTAGAGAGAACCACCGACATATGGGCGACGATGGATATGGCCGATGGGCAACTGAAGTCCGGCGAGAGATGAACGTGGCGTGTTTTTTTTTATTCTTTACGTCGTTTGCCGATTAATGATTCATAAAGATTGCAATAGAATAATAATAAGATTTGAATTCAAAGAAACATTTCCTAAATAAAGTTTTTAGGCATTTTTAAAACATTGTTATTCATCGCAGCACTATTATACACAAAAAAGTATATCTTAAATTCTAATGTTTATATTCATGAAATCTTTTGTTCAAACAGGACATAGTTACAAAAAAATTGCCCTGAATCGTAAAATAAAAGTTCAATAGAACTAAGACATTATTTATTTATAAAATCTTTTGATTTCTTTCATGAATGAAATATATTATGGATACTATTGTCTTAATATAAAAGAATTTCAATGAAGAATACATTTATACAATAATTGTTTTGTTTTGTTTTTTAATTTTAATTAGAATAATTTATTAGGTTTTAAATCCTTTAAAAGATGTAGACTTTGGAGGACACAGATTTGTTTTTTCTGTTATTAGAATTTCAATATTAATCACTTCAGTATCGAGTGACAACTCTTGCCTGTTTTACTTTGTTGCAGATGTTAAATGAGTGGGTCGGAGAATTTTGAAGTAGATGGATGGCATAAGAATGTATCTGAAAGGGGATATTTATTGAATAACACCAGATGCTCCATTTAAGGTCTTTACCATGAGAAGAACTTACATAACATCCTGCAGGTCAATTAAATGCAATTGACACGTGATTCAATTGATTTTGAAATATTGATTTTTTGGCTGACTCGGAAATAGTTGACAAATGACAAACGTGAAGGTCATAAGAATTTGCAATTTTTTTGTATTACAAAAAGATATATTAAAATTTCATTCAGTTATTCTAAAACCGTAAAATGTAAAAGAGGCAACGTATTTTTGTTTGATTTATCGATCATAATAAAAAATAAAATGTCTGTTTAGGTATCGACACGGACTTTCAATAAAGCACAAAACACATTTTAAATAATTTAAATACATTCTTTGAACTTAAATTTCATTTCTACCTGAAAACCTAAATCTAATCGAATTCACGGAAAAAATAATTTTCGTATATAAATAAAATTTTCTTCAGGCCTTTTTAAAACATTATTATTTCTTTTCAACTCTCATCTAGCCGCCATTGTATAAGAAAAATGTAAACAACAAATTTAATAAAATAAATTGATAAATTTTCATTCACCAGTGGTTTAAGAATATGTTTTCTCCATTCTGTACATCCATAGCAGAAATAATCTAGCAGTTGCTAAACGAATAAAATAGAATTCAATTCTTCTAAAAAAAAGGTTCACAATCGAAAATGTGATTAAACTATACATTTTTTATTCTTCAAATATTTCTTGATTTAATAAAAGAAACCCTTGCGACAAACAGCAAGGAGATGAATGTCAAAAATGGCTTTCTAAATGTACTTAATCTATGAAACATAGTTATACATCATTCTGAATTTACTTTCTCTCATATCATTCAAATATTGCATTATTTGTTCCAGTCTCTAAAGAAAGCTCACTGCTTTTGCTCTATTTTGAGAATCCAGATGAATAGTTCATTATATGGCTCATTTATCTGATTGTCTCAGTTCAAGGAAACGAGATAATATTTCGAAGTATTCAGGAAATGGTGGCATGTAATTCATCAAAAATGACCGCATTTTGTCATATTAGAGACAACAGATCTTAAGAAACTGAAAAAAAAACGTGTCGATAACTATTTAATTATAAAATCGTTATGCGCCCATTTCTTTCCCATACAAGGATTACAATGTATTTAGCTGTAGAGTCATGAGCGCAAATATTTGCATAGATGAACGCCGGCCTTTTTTGCAGCAGAATATATTATTCTTATTATCATTATTATTTATTTACTTTCGTCTTAATCTTAAGTTACTTTAAGACTCAAAACATTATTTTGCTTTATCAGAACAAAGTTGTGTCAATATCTATTTATAAAAATAAAATCATATGTAATCTAATTCACAACTGAATGTACAAAAGAAACTTTTTTCGATTAATACTTAATTTTTACAAGTATTGTTTTCATATTTTTTTAATTAGACTAATTAATAACTTCTGTATTAATTTGTAGCTGTCAAGTGCTATTGTCATTAAATTAAAACTATTTACTAATCATAAATGGAAACTCTTACACTTCAACGATCCTATTATTTTAAAAAGAATTTTACATTTTATGTGCGTATGAACGTGTCGATTATTGTAAATACGGACGTCCCTACGTGACAGTATCAAGGCTATAAAGCCAAAGAAAATAAAACTTAATAAAATATTAGACTGCTTAGAATATTTTCATAATTTTTTAAGATTAATAGGTAAATTAAAAACATATATAAAAAAGATATTCGTATCGTATTCGTCAAATAATTTGATATCCATCATATTTTTGATTGGTCAGTAAATCGCGCTTTACTGTCACGTGATATATCTCGACGACGTGCGCACAGAGTCAGATTAAAGTTGTGTAAATCGAAATGTTTTATGTCCCCAGGTTATACAGTCGATACATTTATTGTGATTAACTTTGATCATGTCTGTACGTCGAAATAGAGGAAAAGGAGGTGCTAATCGTCATTGCAAGGTGCTAAGAGATTTGGGGCATCACAAAGCCAACTATTCGCCGTTTGACTCGCAGGGGTAGTATCAATCGTATCTCTGGTCTCATCTACGAGGAGACACGTGGTGTCCTTAAGGTTTTCCTTGAGAAAATTCTCAATAATTACAAAATTCACTGATCGTTAGAAACTCCCATTTGCTGTTAAAGGCACATGGTAATGTTTCATCTTTCTGAAAAATATTTGATTTGATTAAATGAAAAAACAGTACAACGAATAAAACGGAAGAAGTTGTGGATCTACAATTTGTAGATGATTTTGTTTTCTTGTAAACCTTTTCATAGAAGTGCAAAAATGTAGGGGAGATAACCTTTTTTGCTTAATTGACCAATGTAAACGTATTTTCTTATAATAAAAACCTAAAAATTTGTATGGTTAAAAGTAGGGTCATATAAACGAATGGCGTGCTATATTAAGAAAAATGCGAATAGTAACAAAGAAATATACTTCGTTTACAATTCAGTTATGTATGCTTTTTTTCATAAAACTCAATGTGTGCCACCGAAACCAGATCAAATTCTTTTCATTATTTTTTTATCCAATTCATTCAAACTACACAGCCAGAAGGAAAGTGATTTCGCCTGTTGAAAACAAAAGTCTTATTTTTTCGTAAATGTGTATGTGAAAGTATATAAAATCAAATATGTTCAAATTAATGGACGCACAAATATATAAACACGAGCGACAAGAACTATTGTAGAAAATTTATAATCCATAAGATTACGAAAGTGTATCTGAATTTCGATAAAAAAAATAGTGCCACTGCATTCACTTATCAAAAACTACAATTCATTGATGCGAATATTACGAAAATGTGTAAAAACATTAAAATTTAATAGTCGATATTTTTAGTTTCTTTTCCTTAGCAACAACGGTCAGTTTTTATTTTACTTGTATTCTGTAAGGGTAAAGATGAAGAACTTTGATCAGAATACGCCTAACAGAAGATTTGTTGAAGCCAAAAATTAAATTTTCTGTTAATTCGGATCAGCTTTATTTCAAATCAAAAGTTCAAAGTGAGCGAATATGAGAAGGGTGAAAAGTAAAACGGAAAGAAAACTCTGCGATGGCAAGGAAAAAATAAAGGGAAAGTAACTCAAGCTATTTAAAGCTATTGACTCAATGTCTTATAAGCAAAGAAGAGTAATTTTTATTACTAATAAAAAAATTATCGCTTGAGTTAAATCAAGATATTTTCTGTTCTGTTTGTAATAAAGTTTAAACTGATAAAAAAATTATAAGCAAAGCAAAGTCATTTTTATTACTAATAAAAAAATTATAATCATGAGATTATTTAATACTTTCTCGTTACCTGCGCACGACACTGTTTTTGATATGAGAGACAGCGTGAGAATAAGGAAGATAAGTAAAAAAAAGTAGGTACCTCCGCTTTTTCGCGGGAAAACAGCATAGTGTAATGAAAAAATAAAGTAAAGAAAAGAAGAGAGAGAAAGAGAGAGTGAGTGAGTCAGAAGAAGGAAGTAAAGCCATGTCCATCATGAACAGTTTTGTCAACGATCTGTTCGAGAGAATCGCCGCTGAAGCTAGTCGTCTGGCCCATTACAATAAACGTTCAACCATCACCAGCCGTGAAGTTCAGACCGCTGTCCGTCTTCTTTTGCCCGGAGAATTGGCTAAACATGCCGTTTCTGAAGGCACCAAAGCTGTTACCAAATACACCAGTTCTACATAAAACTGAAATAGTTTCTTTTATCTCAAACGGCCCTTTTCAGGGCCACTCAGATTTTTAAGGAAGTCATTCGTGTCACATACATATGCAATTTTTACTTATTTTTTTTTTCATGAAAACTGAATTAATCCGTATCAGTCAATTTATGGATTACCTAGATTTTCCCTAAGTTCTAATTGATTTCAAATTGTCATCAATTAAATATTTGACGATTTCAGTTTAAATTAATTTTGCTAGCACACAGCAATTTTTATCGAAAGAGACAGTGAAATCAGAAATCCTCCTTTTTAGTCAGTCATCGTATCGAGTCAAATTTATCTATTATTTCTCTTTCCTTTCTTTTTCGTGTGTTGGGCCTAATGTGATCGTTGGACACTCGAAAGGTTTTATGTTTTCTTATCTCACACAGTTGGTTAGACAAAAGAAACACTAACTTCTGCATTAACTGACATATACACTATCTTCTGCTGACCGGGTCATTCGAGGTCAGGTAGGTTTAACCCGATTTCGAACAGAAATAGGTAAAGATTACATTCATATAACAAGCTAAATAGTTTATTTTAGTTCATGCCATGCATATTCACAAATTAAAATGGAATAAACGCAAAGAAATAATTGTTTTCTCTCATCTGTCCAATGAAATCTCATCGATTTTCTGTGAACATACCAATATTTCTAAGAAAGCTAATCTGAAATGCATAGAACAATAACATCGGTTTGTAATAAACATCGGCCAATTTCGATAGGATCTATTTGCGATAAATGAATAAAATTTTTAAATTGAGTGGAAGGAGATTATTTTGTTGCTAAAATACCTGATTTACGTACTCTTTTAATCGTCTTTCATCGGAGTGAAATTCCCTTTATTAAAAAAAAATCTTCCAAATATAAAATATACTTTTCTGAAGCTTTATTTGGGGAATATTATCTGATATAAAATATAATTGCTCTGATTTTAAACAAATTTAGCTTAAAATATCGCAGAAATGCAATTTTTAACCCGACAGTCGCCGTGTTGACGTGACATGACAAATGTAATGTTTTTCTACGAAGACTCACAGAGTTATCGTTCTTATTTTCTGCTTATTTCGTTTATGCTCGAAAGTACATACAAAAATCTTCAAAATTCTTTTAAATGTATTGGTGTTTAATGTTTTGTATTAAGCTTTTCCATTTATGATTTTTAAATATAGTTTTCACTTAATAATAATAATATCCTCTAAAAGGCTAATACAGAATTTTAGAAGATTTAAAGCTTAAAATTTTAAGAAAAAATCTTTTGTAAAAATTCATTATTCATCGAAAATTTAGAAAATAGTGTCCTTAATATATCTTATTTATAAAAACTTTTCCGATTTGAATATTCTCATAATTTTATTCCATTTTTATTTTATTTTCCGATTCAGAGTAGATTTTTAGTAAACGTGTCTTCCGTTTAAAAAAAAAAAACAAGTTCATGATTAAAATTCTCCAATTCTGTTAGCTAATATAAATATGAAGTGGCTGAAATTTTAATTTGTCGAAATTTCATAAAATTAAGTGAGTGAGCGTCACAGATGTAAAAAAAAAATGTGTTTTTACAAAGATTTTTTTTTAAATTCCAAAAGTAATTTAATTAATTTGTGAATATGTCCTGAACATTTCATTAAAATCCGACAGTTACTTGATTTTCACAAGAATTTCCAAAACAATGTGTTTCTTCTGAAAAAAAACAGTTACATTTTCTCATTCTAATTTTTGGGCCATCCGCTGACGCAAGAAAAACAAGATTTTTAATCAAAATTGCGCACGTGCTAGAAAGGATTAAAAAATGTAATAAAATAATTAAAAAATACATTGACCTTTACTCTTAATAATAACAAACATTTTGACGATAAAATTTTGTTTTTATCAAGTTTGTGGCCTTTTTTTCATTATGCACTTTTTTAGAAAATCTTTGGACGTATCAAAATTAAATGGAATGACTATCATGCCTTTTATTTTGTTTATAGAATTTTTCTTTTAATGATAACCTTTTCACGCCTTTAAAACTTAGAAAGCGAAATAAATATTTAATATTGGAAGTAGTGATCTTTTCGAAATATTGTTGATACATGAGTAAGATATGAAATAAATGAGATTAAAATAATTCTAGTAAGTGGGCATTTCTAATCTACTTATTTGTTTTACTCCCAAAACATATTTATCAAACAACCATTCCTTTCCTTATTTAAGCATTTAACTTGACCCTAGACCAGCTGTAGTCAAACCTTTTCGACTAGTGACCCCCTTTTGTTTCGCTTCTTTCCACAGAGACACCTTTTAAAATATCTTTAAACTTTAAAACTAGCACTGATGTTGGCAATTAAAATGAAGAAGTATTTGATGAAATGAAATTAAATGAAAAATGTATGAAAAGTTGAGAAATTTTACAATAATCCAATGATTGCACTATAAATCCGTTATATATGGTATTGTCTTTATTTAACTCTGAATATGTCGGATCTTTTAATATTTCTCTTAAATGCTTTCATAAAAATATATAAACCTATGATGAATGGTTATTTTATTATTACTTTGGCGTGAATTTAAAAAAAATGTACGTTTTATGTATGATATCTGTGAATACATTGTATTAAAAAAGAAGGATTTATTTTTCCGAAATTAGGAGCAAATAATCTACTAAATTTAATAAATTTGTATAGAAAAACATTATATTCTTAACCTATTGGTTATATAAGATTAAAGAAAAATAACTGAACATAAATACCACAACTTTTGATTGTTGTACTACTGGTATTCCGTATTTTTTCCGTAATCTTAATTCTTTGCGTGCTTTTTTTTAAATGACCAAATGATTAACCATTTTTTTAAATTTTTAACTTCCAACCTCAGAGGCTACCGTAGATAAAACTAAAAGGTAACCATGATGTTTAGTTTACAAAGTCCAATTAATTAACCTTTAAATTCATTAAATGATTAGGATAAATATTGGATTTTTTAATTTTTTGTCTGCATTTGTTTGTAATAGCGATTCAATGAATGACGAGAAAACCTGCCAATTTTTTAAGAACACCTAAAAACTTTTATATACAGAGATTAAATTTTCTGTTAATTCAGATCAGCTTTATTTCAAATAAATTCAAAAGTTTAAAGTAGACATATGAGAAGCGTGAAACGGAAAGAAAACTGCAATGACAAGGAAAAATACAGGGGAAGTAACTCAAGCGATTTAAATATTATTTATTTTCTGTTGTGTTTCTAATAAACTGATAAAAAAAACTGACATGCAATATTTCCCTCCCTATATATGTGTGAAGCGAAAAGAAAAACATTTGCTTGTAATTTTGAGTGTGCGACTCTCAAAAATGTTCAGGCACACAAGCATCAGTATTTTTGCAGATAAAAATTGTTGTAGTTATCAAGCTGAATCTAACACTGAATTGTTCATTTTCGATTTCAGGCAGTGTTAAGAAAATTAAAGATCACTGATAAAACATTTAAAGTCACTGACAACGGGTTTAATTAATGTCAAAAATTAATGCTCCTTCAAGAAAAAAATGTTGAAAAACTGTTGAATTGGATTTATTGTAAATAATTAAATTTTTCGTTTAATAAAGTATAACTACACAAGTAATAGACAATGTATTGATATCTGTAGACAATACGAACAGAATTGCTTGAATTCTTACAGTTCAAGAATTATTGCAAATTATATTTTTTGTAGCTAAAATTGTTTCGAATGACCACAAATAAAATCCTAAAAATAGAAAAGAAAGAAAACAAAACCGCATAATATGTAAACGTCAAGTAATTCTCGTGAGAATATGAGTGGCCCTGAAAAGGGCCGTTTGTATGAAAAGCACATCAAGATTTACTTGCTGCTGGTGTATTTGGTAACAGCCTTGGTACCTTCAGAAACGGCATGTTTAGCCAATTCTCCGGGCAAAAGAAGACGGACAGCGGTCTGAACTTCACGGCTGGTGATGGTTGAACGTTTATTGTAATGGGCCAGACGACTAGCTTCAGCGGCGATTCTCTCGAACAGATCGTTGACAAAGCTGTTCATGATGGACATGGCTTTACTGGAAATGCCGGTATCGGGATGAACTTGTTTCATCACTTTGTAGATATAGATAGAGTAGCTTTCTTTCCTCTTACGTTTAACTTTCTTGCCATCGGCCCGGACTGGCTTAGCTTTCGCTGCCTTCTTAGAGCTTACCTTGGGAGGCATGTTTGTGAATGGATGTGATTTACCTTAATGACAAGTCCGTTCCTATTTCTTATATATTATAACAGTAGGCGATGACCAGCAAGGCGCGACTGTCTGATTGGTCAATAAATACCACGAAACCAGTTTTATTTTATCATCAGACACGCCCACCACATCAGTAAATGTTGTGAGCCACTTTTGGCCTATTTAAAGCTAATCTCCTTGCCTGATGACCATTGTATCACCAGCCACGAACCATCAGTCATCATGTCAGGACGAGGCAAAGGAGGTAAAGTAAAGGGTAAGAGCAAGACCCGTTCATCACGTGCCGGACTTCAGTTCCCCGTCGGTCGTATCCATCGTCTCCTGCGTAAAGGCAACTATTCGCAACGTGTCGGTGCCGGTGCCCCCGTATACTTGGCTGCTGTCATGGAATATCTGACGGCTGAGGTTCTCGAGTTGGCAGGTAATGCTGCCAGAGACAACAAGAAATCCAGAATCATCCCCCGTCACTTGCAGTTGGCTATCCGTAATGACGAGGAGTTGAACAGATTGTTAACAGGAGTAACTATCGCCCAGGGTGGTGTCCTCCCCAACATCCAGGCTGTCCTCTTACCCAAGAAAAGCCAGAAGTCTGCCTAAAACGCATTTATTTTATCTGCATACTCGGCCCTTTTAAGGGCCACTAACATTTTAACGATTGTCTGTTTTTAACTGAGTACATATTTATAGAAATTTAATTTTAATTAAAATAACAGTTTATATTTGATTTACTCAAATTAATTTGATTGGTTAACTAAATTAATCTCATTTTCAAATTAATATCTCTGTTGGCCACTACAAATTAATATGGTATTATTCAAATAAGGTTTAAGAAATGTAAAATTATTGTAGAAATCATTATTCATCGAAAAAATGTATTTTCTTTCAAGACAATAGTGCCCATAATATGTTTTATTAATAAAAGTAGATAATTCCAAAATGTGTATTTTATTTTTACTCAATTATTAGTGCTGATATTAGGCATTCAGGGGAGAGAATGAAGAATGGATCCTTATGTGCGGAGGATGCCATTTTCCTAATGATCAAAGAGATAGCATCATCGGCGGGATCGTTTACGTGTTAGTTTTTATCTTTATTCAAATAATCTTTCTATTCCAATCACTTGTGTAAAATTGAACAAAGCCGCGTAAATACAAGAAAACCAGACGTTTATAACTAAATTAAAAATTTTAATCTAGTATATGTCTTAAATCCTTATATAAATAACTATTAGTATATCAAATCCTTATATAAATAACTATTAGTATATAGTGTGGTTGTTTTGTTTTCACGTAGTTATTAATCTGCCTTGTGAACATTGAGATTTCCCAGTTTTTCACAAAAAGCTATGAATTGTCTTGACATTCCCCTGTTAAGAGAAACAGTTATCTCCCCTATTTTGATATCTTTTTATTCCTCTGCCGATTGAGATGTTCTCATACATACTGTATATTGTAATAACTTGACAAGAAGAAATCCTATGAAAAATTAAATACGGGGCACCAACAGCGTGATAATCAATAAATTTTTTGAAAATAGATTTTCTATTTGCATTTTATTAAGCTTGTGAAGAAGAATTTTATTTTTTAGAAGCAGTTCTTTTTTGTTTCTTTGAGTTTAGTACTTAGCTTTTCATTTTCTTACTTTTTTCCTGCCATAAAATATATAATTTCATCGAATATGGATTTTACGATAGGAAATAAAGTTTTCTTCAGCTTTTGCTGGCATAGTAACTGATCACTAATTAAATCTAAAATGTACGGCACAAGAAATATATGAACATAAGATATTTATAACTGGATAAAATACTATTTAAAACTTTCCTGTTTCAAATCTAGTAAGGTGACTTTTTTTTTCTGTTATCTCTATCTATTCAATTGAAAAGGTTTGAAAAAAAATATTTTTGTTGGGCGGGATAACTACAGCGTCATCTGAATATAGTAACCGGGTAACTATTTAGTTTTAATTAGGCAGGAAAAAGGTTTCATACGAGAAGCATTTGAACTGGAGACTTTTCTCCGTGCAGCCGGGAATTCAGTTTCAAAGCCGAATGGCTAACAAACGCAAACCCGAAATAACGGAACAGTTTGACAATCAAATTTTATTTCCAATGGTTTTGTTCCAACAAATAAGCCTTTTGGTATTTTTAACATGTTTTTGATTGTATGAATGTTTTTAAACTCTTCATCTTTTATCGATAAATCAAAGAAAAATCATAATAATTTACTAATTTATCTAAAATCATTTATGATAAAGAACGTTTATACTGGGTCAGAATAAAAGGATTAGACACTTCATTTCTTCTTTTTCATTCAAATGTAATTTAGTTGAAGTATTACATTTTTCTATTAATGTTTAGATACGGAAGCAACTTTGATGCTTTCAGATTTTTTTCCAATGTTTTTCATTTTCAAAACAACTGAAAATTAAGATGCTCGTGTCAAACATTAATAATAATAATGATTATTGACACTGCTTCACTAAAATAATAATAGTCCTTTTTGAGAAAAGTATGAGTAATCAAATATTTCCGCTCGTGATTCCACCCTGCGGCTTTTTGTATTGTCAATGGAAAGGAGATGGGCGTTTAAGGATCTTCTTTAATAAAACAGTTATCGATCAAAACTTTTATAGAAATAAGTCGAGTTTTGCTTGAATGATTATTTTAATAAAGGAAAAAAAGAATTGAAGAGTCTTTTAAGATATGCAGTCTTTAATATGACGAAAACCTATCACTTTCAGTTACACAAAGAAATTAGAATTGCGTGTCCGACCTCTTGCATAGATAGAAATATTATCTTGTTGAATGACAAAAGCGGAATTAAGATTCTAGGATACATAGCTTCCCGGTGCCTTTTCTATAAATAATTTCATTTGTAATTGTTCTGATGAACTTTCCCTACAGGAAACTAGACTTTATGAATTTAAGCGTAGTATTAGATTGGCGGCAAGGTCTCATCATTTTACACTTGAAAACAACTTGCCTAAGTAGCAAAACTGCTGCCGCCGGGCCCGTTATGCGAATAAGAAATGACGAATCGTCTTTAGAACATTCAGTTCGCCTGTCTCAAAATGTTTCTCGGAATGATTTAATCAGGGCCACTGAGTCCGAAGTTAAACGTATATATCGGCTTTTCAGAAGAGCATACATGAAGGCTTCTTCGCGCGAGGCTGAAAATGATGATCAAAGGACTCAATGGCTGAGGAGAAACGTCTCTTCAACTGTTGCTACGCGTTAGGCTGAAACAATATTCAGGACGCCCTTATAAGTGCTCAGCAGCGCTTTCATTGATCACATAAAAGAAATTGAATTCCTTCATCATATATGAAATAAAATTCTAAAATTAAATATTGTAAGTAAATATCTGTATAAATTCTTATTGGTCTTCCATTATCCTTGGAAATGACTTACGTTTAAGTTTTATCAATATTTTTTTCTATGATAATATTTCTACTTTTGGTGATTATTGGATTGATGCAAGTTAGCAAGTAAAAAATTAAGCATCCAACTCATTAGCTCTTTAAATAATTTATGCATAAATAGCCCAATTCTGTCAGTAACGTTTGGATTGTTTCTTGATCACTGACAATTTCTTTTTTCCTGATTTTAACATTAAAATCAAGAAAATATTTACAAGATGTTCATCAATTCCACAATGATATCATGACTTTATGAAATACAAGTCATAACTAACCGGGCATCGGTGGTTCAGTGATAGAATGCTCGCCTGCCACGCGGGCGGCCCGGGTTCGATTCCCGGCCGATGCAAGCTCGTTTCTTTTAAGTCATACAGCAATACCAATTTATTAAATTGGTATTGCTACTAATTATTATTGTATTTATTAATATGACTGATCGATTTATTTCTTATTCTTGCTATGAAACAAAGTTCTAAAATTAAATATATATTAAAATATATGTATAAATATTTAGTGATCTTCCTCTATTCTTGGAAATTATTTACGTTTATTGTTTTATCAGTATTTTTTTCTATAATTAAATATCTCTACTTATGATGATTATTGGTTTGATGCAAGTTAGCAAGTAAAATAAACATCCAACTTATTAGCTTAAATTAATTATACAACGCAAGGTGCTCAGAGTTAACATCCAGGGCATCACCAACTTGCGTCTAGCTCGCAGAGGTAGAATCAGGCGTAACTTTGGTCATATCTACGAGAAGACACGTGGTTTACTTGAGGTTTGCCTTGAGAATGTTATACGTGATGACATCATATACACCGAGCATGCCAAGAGAAAAACTGTTACCGCCATGGATGTGGTCTATGCCCTGAAGAGACAAGGCAAAATTCTCTATGGATTCGGGTTATAAATATGAAAATGTTTTCTCTCAACGGCCCTTTTTCGGGCCAGCCATTTTCTACAACCAGTTTATTCAACCATCGCAAGATATGTACATATGTGATTCTTTTGTTCATTGAGTATTTAGAATATAATTTCTGTGTTTAACTTGATTGATAATTTGCAAAATTCTCTCTCTTTCTTCGCTTGTAAATTGAAGAATTTAAACAAAAATTATCATAAAAAAGCTACGAAATTTTCTACACTGCTTTCTTGTGTGAACCCGTATTTATTTTCTTATCCTGGATCTATCTTTATCTTTTTTTATTTCTTATTTTTTTTAAATCTGAAAATAACTATCTGACATAGAATGCACCTGATAGATGATGTGCCTGAACAGAGAAATAAATGTCTTTTATGATAAAGGACTTTTATAAAAGAATTTACAAAATTACTTGATACACACGGATGAAGAGAGCGACTCTTCTGTCAAATTACATTCATAATAATTTTATTTTATGACATTCATGTAATTTTAAATTAATATCCGTCTTTCAAATTACAATTGTAATAATTTCATTACTAAATTCATTTTATTGTATGAGAATATCATATTTACCACAACTCTGAAGCGCAGAGCCTTTTTGGATTCTGTTAATGTGTGTCTAAATATATTTCCTTTTTATTTAATAGCAGTAGTAAAAATTCATAAATTCTGTCTAAATCTTAATAATTCCATTTCTCATCAAATTGTTGTTGAAGGATTAAAAATCCTTTTGTGCGATTTTACATTTATAATATAATAATAATAATAATAATAATAATAATAATAATAATAATAATAATAATAATAATAATAATAATAATGATCCGAAAGCTTTCAAAATATCAGTATAGTAAATTTTAATCATTTCTCTTGCATAATGAAATTGTTGGGTTTTTTTTTTGGGGGGGGGGGGGTAAATATGAGACATTTTTTCTGTCATTTCATTTCCCTTGAAACTACTGATGAATAAATCATCGCTACAAGATGAAATAAATACAAGAGATGGAAAAACTGAGAGATCCGTACTTAAATGATACGCTTTACTTCATTTTGCCATATTAGAGACACCAATTATGGACAATATCAGCAAACCTTTTATTTTTTTTCACAGGTGTTTTCGACATGTTTTCAAACTTGTATTTATACAGATGGTCACCTATTCGATATATTGCACGGTTAGGATTCTCGAATGCCCTTTAAGGTCTGACTTTATACGAACAGACAAAAAGAACTTTGTAAAATCAAAGAATGGTCTATTTCTGCCGGGTATTTCAAGAGTTTACGGGTCTGTACAGTTTGCAATAGAAATTCATAGTAAATCGATGCGCCGGGAAGTCAACTGATCTCTAAAATCGGTTTCTAACACTGCTACAATTATGTATTCGATAGATTTCATATTTCGTCGTTCCTAATATCCATTAAGACATGACTTTTGTGTAGAGAAATCCTTAAAGAATGTAGATCGCATCCAAAGATAGAAAATAAAATTTATTTTCTAATCTCGATTTTCAACATTTAAGATTTCTTTTCTTTTCGGTTCTAAGGTTGGGAGACGAGACGCGCATAGAATGAAATGTAATAAAAATTTCATATTTGCCTAGCAAACAAATATACACATTTGATTTCATATAAGGCATTCTATAAAATGGGTTCTTTTCAGGGCCTACAAATCACTGAAGACACTAGTGTGCTTATGAGAATGTTATCCGTGATACCGTCACCTACACTGAGCATATCTAAGAGGAAGACTGTTACCACCATGGATGGGTCTATGCCCTGAAGAGACAAGGAAGAACTCTCTACGGCTTCGGGGGTTAAATATGAAGATTTTGACTCAACCGCCCTTTTTAGGGACACCCATTTTCTATGGGTGATTTATTCAGACATTACAAGATATACATAATTATGATTCATATATTTTTAATCCTCCTTTGGATGGTAATTTTAAATTGTAAATTTACATTTTTATTTAATGACTGCAGTATATAATTAAATCTTTTAATTCATTCTTTGATCGAATATTATTTTGAATAAAGTCAAGTCAAGGACTAATTTTTCTAGTTTTACCCATCTATGTGACTGTTATAAGGCACTAATTTCAGAGCTTCTCTGCATTTGAACATCTTTACATACAATACCTTATTACTTGAATATTAGTAGCGGATATGCATTTCTGTTCAGTAACATTGGCTGTATTTAGGATTGATTGACATAATATATTATTTGCTTGATTCATTGAGGGGATTTATTTTGGGGGAAAATTCTGAACTTGATGACACTGGTAGAAAAACTTTGAACCTGATCAAAATTTCTCAACTTTTCATACATTTTTCATTTAATTTCATTTCATCAAATACTTCTTCATTTTAATTGCCAACATCAGTGCTAGTTATAAAGTTTAAAGATATTTTAAAAGGTGTCTCTGTGGAAAGAAGCGAAACAAAAGGGGGTCACTAGTCGAAAAGGTTTGACTACAGCTGGTCTAGGGTCAAGTTAAATGCTTAAATAAGGAAAGGAGTGGTTGTTTGATAAATATGTTTTGGGAGTAAAACAAATAAGTAGATTATAAATGCCCACTTACTGGAATTATTTTAATCTCATTCATTTCATATCTTACTCATGTATCAACAATATTTCGAAAAGATCACTACTTCCAATATTAAATATTCATTTCCCTTTCTAAGTTTTAAAGGCGTGAAAAGGTTATCATTAAAAGAAAAATTCTATAAACAAAATAAAAGGCATGATAGTCATTCCATTTAATTTTGATACGTCCAAAGATTTTCTAAAAAAGTGCATAATGAAAAAAAAGCCACAAACTTGATAAAAACAAAATTGTATCGTCAAAATGTTTGTTATTATTAAGAGTAAAGGTCAATGTATTTTTTAATTATTTTATTACATTTTTTAATCCTTTCTAGCACGTGCGCAATTTTGATTAAAAATCTTGTTTTTCTTGCGTCAGCGGATGGCCCAAAAATTAGAATGAGAAAATGTAACTGTTTTTTTTTTCAGAAGAAACACATTGTTTTGGAAATTCTTGTGAAAATCAAGTAACTGTCGGATTTTATTGAAATGTTCAGGACATATTCACAAATTAATTAAATTACTTTTGGAATTTAAAAAAAAATCTTTCTAGAAATACATTTTTTTTTTACATCTGTGACGCTCACTCACTTAATTTTATGAAATTTCGACAAATTAAAATTTCAGCCACTTCATATTTATATTAGCTAACAGAATTGGAGAATTTTAATCATGAACTTGTTTTTTTTTTTTAAACGGAAGACACGTTTACTAAAAATCTACTCTGAATCGGAAAATAAAATAAAAGTAGAATAAAATTATGAGAATATTCAAATCGGAAAAGTTTTTATAAATAAGATATATTAAGGACACTATTTTCTAAATTTTCGATGAATAATGAATTTTTACAAAAGATTTTTTCTTAAAATTTTAAGCTTTAAATCTTCTAAAATTCTGTATTAGCCTTTTAGAGGATATTATTATTATTAAGTGAAAACTATATTTAAAAATCATAAATGGAAAAGCTTAATACAAAACATTAAACACCAATACATTTAAAATAATTTTGAAGATTTTTGTATGTACTTTCGAGCATAAACGAAATAAGCAGAAAATAAGGACGATAACTCTGTGAGTCTTCGTAGAAAACATTACATTTGTCATGTCACGTCAACACGGCGACTGTCGGGTTAAAAATTGCATTTCTGCGATATTTTAAGCTAAATTTGTTTAAAATCAGAGCAATTATATTTTATATCAGAGAATATTCCCCAAATAAAGCTTCAGAAAAGTATATTTCATATTTGGAAGATTTTTTTTAATAAAGGGAATTTCACTGCGATGAAAGACGATTAAAAGAGTACGTAAATCAGGTATTTTAGCAACAAAATAATCTCCTTCCACTCAATTTAAAAATTTTATTCATTTATCGCAAATAGATCCTATCGAAATTGGCCGATGTTTATTACAAACCGATGTTATTGTTCTATGCATTTCAGATTAGCTTTCTTAGAAATATTGGTATGTTCACAGAAAATCGATGAGATTTCATTGGACAGATGAGAGAAAACAATTATTTCTTTGCGTTTATTCCATTTTAATTTGTGAATATGCATGGCATGAACTAAAATAAACTATTTAGCTTGTTATATGAATGTAATCTTTACCTATTTCTGTTCGAAATCGGGTTAAACCTACCTGACCTCGAATGACCCGGTCAGCAGAAGATAGTGTATATGTCAGTTAATGCAGAAGTTAGTGTTTCTTTTGTCTAACCAACCGCGTGAGATAAGAAAACATAAAACCTTTCGAGTGTCCAACGATCACATTAGGCCCAACACACGAAAAAGAAAGGAAAGAGAAATAATAGATAAATTTGACTCGATACGATGACTGACTAAAAAGGAGGATTTCTGATTTCACTGTCTCTTTCGATAAAATTTGCTGTGTGCTAGCAAAATTAATTTAAACTGAAATCGTCAAATATTTAATTGATGACAATTTGAAATCAATTAGAACTTAGGGAAAATCTAGGTAATCCATAAATTGACTGATACGGATTAATTCAGTTTTCATGAAAAAAAAATAAGTAAAAATTGCATATGTATGTGACACGAATGACTTCCTTAAAAATCTGAGTGGCCCTGAAAAGGGCCGTTTGAGATAAAAGAAACTATTTCAGTTTTATGTAGAACTGGTGTATTTGGTAACAGCTTTGGTGCCTTCAGAAACGGCATGTTTAGCCAATTCTCCGGGCAAAAGAAGACGGACAGCGGTCTGAACTTCACGGCTGGTGATGGTTGAACGTTTATTGTAATGGGCCAGACGACTAGCTTCAGCGGCGATTCTCTCGAACAGATCGTTGACAAAGCTGTTCATGATGGACATGGTTTTACTGGAAATGCCGGTATCGGGATGAACCTGTTTCATCACTTTGTAGATATAGATAGAGTAGCTTTCTTTCCTCTTACGTTTAACTTTCTTGCCATCGGCCCGGACAGGCTTAGCTTTCGCAGCCTTCTTAGCACCCTTAGAGCTTACCTTGGGAGGCATGTTTGTCAATGGATGTGAGTTACCTTAATGACAAGTCCGTTCCTATTTCTTATATATTATAACAGTAGGCGATGACCAGCAAGGCGCGACTGTCTGATTGGTCAATAAATACCACGAAACCAGTTTTATTTTATCATCAGACACGCCCACCACATCAGTAAATGTTGTGAGCCACTTTTGGCCTATTTAAAGCTAATCTCCTTGCCTGATGACCATTGTATCACCAGCCACGAACCATCAGTCATCATGTCAGGACGAGGCAAAGGAGGTAAAGTAAAGGGTAAGAGCAAGACCCGTTCATCACGTGCCGGACTTCAGTTCCCCGTCGGTCGTATCCATCGTCTCCTGCGTAAAGGCAACTATTCGCAACGTGTCGGTGCCGGTGCCCCCGTATACTTGGCTGCTGTCATGGAATATCTGACGGCTGAGGTTCTCGAGTTGGCAGGTAATGCTGCCAGAGACAACAAGAAATCCAGAATCATCCCCCGTCACTTGCAGTTGGCTATCCGTAATGACGAGGAGTTGAACAGATTGTTAACCGGAGTAACTATCGCCCAGGGTGGTGTCCTCCCCAACATCCAGGCTGTCCTCTTACCCAAGAAAAGCCAGAAGTCTGCCTAAAACGCATTTATTTTATCTGCATACTCGGCCCTTTTAAGGGCCACTAACATTTTAACGATTGTCTTTTTTTAACTGAGTACATATTTTTTAGAATTTTAATCAAAATGACACTTTATATTTCATTGATTACTCGAATTAATTTGATTTAATCAAATTAATTTGATTGTTTAACTAAAGTCTAAACTGATCTCATTTTCAAATTAATATCTCTCTCTGTTGGCCACTACAAATTAATAGGGTATTATTCAAATAAAGTTTAAAAATGTAAAATTATTGTAAAAAATCATTATTCATCGAAAAAATGTATTTACTTTCAAGACAATAGTGCCCATAATATGTTTTATTAATGAAAGTAGATAATTCCAAAATGTGTATTTTTCTCAATTATTATTCCTGATATTAGGCACTCAAGCGAAAACATCAAAGCAAAACTATTGTTTACAGTACACATCCGCCTTGTGGACACTGAGATTTCCCAGTTTTTCACAAAAAAGCTATAAATTGTCTTGACATTCTTCTGTTAAGGAGAATCACTTATCTCCCCTATTTTGATATTTTTTATTCCTCCGCCAATTTCGATCTTGTCATACATGTATTGTAATAAGTTGACAAAAAGAAATACTAGGAACCTGCAGTGTAGTAATCAATAAAAAATTTTTAAATAAATTATCTTTATCTTTATATAACCAATAATTTAAGAATATAGTTTAATTCTATATGCTTTTTATTAAACTTGGGAAGAAGAATTTTATTTTTTATACAATCAATAGAAGTTCTTTTTTGTTTCTTTTGAGTTTAGTACTTAGCTTTTTATTTTCTTGCTTTTTTCATGTAAAAATCATAAATTACTCACGCATAAAATATAATTAACATTGTGTTTTTATTTTATTTTTGAAATGATAGGTAGCGATAATTATTATTGGATTTTTATAAACCTAAACATTCTACATTTTTATTGTAAAAATTTAACGAAATTTACAGTGACCATAAGTGGATTGTTTAAGTATCTTTGTCAGCTGATGTTATAGGGAGACTTTAACTGATCACTATTGTGTATAAGGAGTGTGTGGACCATAAGATATTTAGAACTCGATAAAATGATATTTTTTAACCTTTCTGCTTCAAAACTCTTTCAAATCTCGTGAGGAGACTGTTTTATTTTTATTTTCCTGTTATCTCTATTCAATTGAAAAAGATCCGAACAAGTATTTCTGTTGGGCGAGATACGTTCAGGGTCATCTGGGTAGAGTAACCCGGTCAATCTATTTAGTTTTAATGAGGCAGAACAAAAGTTTCAGAGAAGAGGCATTTGAACTCGGGACCTTTGTCCTTGCAGGCGGGAAATTTAAGTAAAAGTGCGTAATTGTAAAAATTATTTGACGGCTACAACGTGAACACCTTTTTGCATTTTCTGTAACTGCCTAGTAATCTTAATATTTATTAATATGGTAGAAAATTAAATTTAAAAAAAAACAGTCGAATAAGAAAAGTAAAGCATCATGAATAAGCCTCGAACTTAATGAAAACGAAGTTTTATCGTCAAAATATTCATATTATTAAGAGGAAAGACGAAAGTATGTTTTGATGATTTTATTACATTTTATTCATCCTTTCTAGCACGTTCGTAATTTTGGTCAAAAATCTTGTTTTTTTTTTACGTCAGCGAGTCGTGTAATATTTACCATTAGTTTTTTAGTGCAGTGTTTTTAGGTGAAAAACACATTCATTTGGAAATTCTTCCAAAAATCAAATAATTGTCAAGTTTTAATCTAACTTTCAGAACTTATTGACAAATGAATTAAATTATTTTCGGTAAATGCTAATGGTAAATATACATTTCTTTTACGTCTGTTACACCCACCCCTACTTAATTTTATGAAAAATCGAATTTGTGTATTTTAGTGATTATATTAGTTAAAAGCAGAAGACTTTGAAAAATATAAATCATCGATATTTTTGTAAAATCAAATGTGCTCACTACCCAAAATTCAGCTCTAAATTGTAAAATACAAAAACAAATAAAACTAAGATATTATTTAATTTAAAAAATTTTAATGTTTTTTTTTATGAATAATACGTTAAGGGCATTATTTCTGAAGCCAAAATATATTTCCGATGAAAAATAAATTTTTACAGGAATTTTCTTTTTTTTTTCAATTTTAAACAAACAGTGTAATAAAGTTGTTAAATATTTTAAAATTAAGTCTCAATTTGTGTAATTTATAAAATGCCTTTATTAATTAGAACTGTTTTTATAGATCATAAATTTGAAAATAAAATAAAAATATGAAAGCCCAAAAAATGGCGCACTTCATCGATTTTATGACAATTTCGCTGATTCAAAAATAAAAAACAAGATATTTAACTAAGATTTCGGACTTGCTAGGAAGGATTAAAAATATGAAAAATAATTTGGTCTTTGCTCTTAATAACAACGTAAACGTTTAAAGTATAAAAAATTGTTTTCATCAAGTTCTTTTTTTAGCGCCATCTGTCATCACAATGTAATTCTCTTTATTAAAACAATAAGTATACTTTTCTGAAACATTATTTGAGGAATATTAACTGATTTAAAGTTTAATTAATCTGATTTGAAACAAATATTATTTACGTTAAGTGTAATATATTGTAGAAATGCACTTCGTAACACAACAGTAGTTAATTATTTAAGGTGTTTTATTGGATTTTAAGTAATTTGGGTTAAATTTTAAGTTATCGAATGTATTTTCTGATACTGACGTGTATGGACATTATTCTTTACAAAACTGGCACGTTTATGTACACAACCACACAATAAAATATTCTTTTAAAAAATTTGGTGGGCGTTGTATCGGAGTAACCTTTTCCATTTATGATTAGTAAATATAGATTTTACTTGATAACAATATCATATAACCGATACAAATTAATACAGAAATTTAAAAAATTTTAAACTTTTTAAATTATTCTAACTAAAATTAAATAAAATGAAAACAATTCTTGTAGAAATTTTCTTTTAAGTAAATAGTGTCCATAATATATCTTATTTAGAAAAGCAATTAAAAGCTTTTCTAATTAAAGAATGTCTTTGTTTTATTACATTTTTTTCTACGATTATTTCATTTCACTAGTTTTTAATTCTTTTCTGTTTATACTGTAGTATAAAAAATAACTTTATTAATCCTAAGTTAAATAAATGTATGAAAAAAAAAGCTTTAAGCAAAATGCAATTCATTTTTCGTCTCTAATGACGGTTCGATGAGTAAGGCAGTGACCGTGTCTGTGTTTTACGAATTGCCTTCATTTACATATAGAAATGTCTTTTTCTTTTCATATGTATTATTTTTGGGTAGGTACCTACAAAGATTAGCTAAAACAGAATACATGCTAAAATCATTGCAATAAAACTAATACAATATTTAAGTAGAAAATCTTTTAACTGCTTGCGTTTTTTAATAAAATATATGAGGGAAATTGTTGTCTTAGGAAAAAAATGAATTTTTACATTTTTTTAAATATTTTATTAGAATAGCTTATCACTTTTTTTGCGTGTGTTTGTAAACGAGTCGAATTTTCTAAATACGGATGTCTGTACACGATATTATCAGAAACTAAGAAAGGTGTTTATAATAATGCAAGATTTTTTGGTAATTTTCTAACATTCTCTCAACAGTCGTTTTCGTAATTAAGTATGTAAATCCAAAGTGTCAAAAATTCGATAAATTATTAGATTGTTTAAAATATTTTGATAAATAATATAATTTTAAATAATATTTCCAGTAGACGAGAATAAATAATAACGGATAAATTATGACACATGGACGCGATTAAATTATGTGTCATTGCATGAATAAATAATGACATATACGAGGGAATAAATTGACTGCTTTCCCAAAAGAACATTATGTCATTTCATTAACAAGAGATTTCATCGAGAAAGATGAACAAACTTAGAATTGTATATCTTATGTGCAACAATCAAAAGAGATTTATTCATGCGTTATCATTAAAAAGATGTTAATACGAGAATGACTACGTCCTAAACATCGGTGATTCAGTAATAGAATGCACACCAGATCCAGGTTTGATTCTCGGCTGATGCAAGCATTAAGAGCCGAATATCACATTTTGCCTCCAGATTAGATAATGGTGGATTCGATAAATGTATTTCTGTGTAGTATGTTTAATAAATCAATCTTTCTTATTTACTCTCGCACGTTTAACCACATTGAGATCCTGATGCAAAATAATTAAACATTTCAATTTACTATATATTGCATCTGACATCAGTCATGTGTTCCAAAATTGCTATACACTTTTACTAAGTGTGCGTTTCAAATTCGAATCCTGGCTAATGTATTCGAAGAAGGATTATTTAAAAATTTCGGTTAGGGCCATCTATAAATTTTTTTGTCTTGATATAAGTAAAAAATGAAATGGATAACAGCACTAAATTTATTTCGATGAAACGAAGAGCAATATCACACCAAACAAAATGGATTTGCATCACGTACTCGTACTTACCAGGTTCTACATTGCTTAACTAGGGTGATCAGACGAGAACCAGTCTATACAATGTGATATATCCGTAATCGATAACAGTGACTCGTAAATAAAAAGTGCCGTACCCTGAGAGGACAATAACGTATTTTTGTTTTAATTTAAACAAAATATGCGTAATATTTTTATGACATGTAGTTATTTAATCCATAAATTTACTTTTTTTCTTTGAAACAAATACCTGGAACAGAGATTGAATTTTTAAGAGATTTTTCGTCATTCATCAAATGAGTTAATTCTTTTAAAAATGCCTGAAATATTTAATAAAATTTGCATCATTTTTTTCATCTGAGACCTGTCACGGAAGAGAGTCGTGAGCGCCCACGACCGTATGGAACATGTCATATAAAAGAAATTTCACCCCTTTCTCTAAATATGTATATATTTCTAAGAAAATTAACCTGATATGCACAGAATTATAACATCGGATCAATTTAATAACATTTAGTCAATTTTCATGATGAGCCATTTGCGAAAATTGAAAATCTTAAAAGAAAATTATTTATATTATGTAATAGAATCTACAAGAGCCATGTTGTGTAGTGTTAATTGGTGCTTAACAAGCTAGTCCCACAATGTTAATTTTGGAAATATCCAGCAACAATTAATGAAGTGAAAATTTGAACGCTACGTTTCATATTTTTATAATTTTTCTGCAAATACCTGTCTCCTGTCGTTATATATTTGTGTCGGTGTGTGCGTCAAAGAACTCTCCTAAATATAAGGGGTTTTATGTGTTCTTTTATTTAAAACGTATTTCATGATTTCTTAAATTTTATATTATTTTACTTAATAAATTTTCGTATGTAAATAATTTAAAAAATTTGATATCTTGACAGTAACAGTTAATCGAATGATCAAAAATAATTTAGTTTGGATTTGAAAATCTTTCCTTTCACTTATGAATGAAAAAGAAATAACGAATAAAAGACAGTGAAAAGATTATTATAAGGAATTAATAAAATTCACCATCAATCAGAACTAAAAGTCAAAGTAACAAGAAGTGGGGGAAAAAAAGAGGGTAGTATAAATGAAATCCGATGAGTTGCCACCGACGAGGAATTCAAGTCCGACACGAGATGAACGGGTTTTGCTTTTTCCTTTTCCTTTACCTTCTTTGCCTCGTTCTGACATAATGACTCAATGATGCTTTCATAAATTGTTTATAAGGTAAAGAGATTACATTTATATAGGCCATAAGTGTCTCACAGACATTCCTGATGTGATAACCGTGCATGATTATTAAAACCTTGTGTTGTATTTTATTTTTTGACCAATCAGAAACTGTTGAACCTTACTGGTCATCGCTGAATTCCCCTGCGATAATATATAAGGAATGCAAACTGATTTCGCATTTAAAAAATCACTCATCAACAAACATGCCACCCAAGGTAAACTCTCAGGGCGCCAAGAAAGCCGTTAAGGTTAAACATATCCGTGCCGATGGCAAGAAAAGTAGACCTAAAAGGAAGGAAAGCTTCTCTATCTACATCTACAAAGTGATGAAACAGGTTCATCCCGATACCTGCATTTCCAGTAAAACCATGTCCATCATGAACAGCTTTGTCAACGATCTGTTCGAGAGAATCGCCGCTGAAGCTAGTCGTCTGGCCCATTACGATAAACGTTCAACCATCACCAGCCGTGAAGTTCAGACCGCTGTCCGTCATCTTTTGCCCGGAGAATTGGTTAAACATGCCGTTTCTGAAGGCACCAAAGCTGTTACCAAATACACCAGTTCTACATAAAACTGAAATAGTTTCTTTTATCTCAAACGGCCCTTTTCAGGGCCACTCAGATTTTTAAGGAAGTCATTCGTGTCACATACATATGCAATTTTTACTTATTTTTTTCTCATGAAAACTGAATTAATCCGTATCAGTCAATTTATGGATTACCTAGATTTTCCCTAAGTTCTAATTGATTTCAAATTGTCATCAATTAAATATTTGACGATTTCAGTTTAAATTAATTTTGCTAGCACACAGCAATTTTTATCGAAAGAGACAGTGAAATCAGAAATCCTCCTTTTTAGTCAGTCATCGTATCGAGTCAAATTTATCTATTATTTCTCTTTCCTTTCTTTTTCGTGTGTTGGGCCTAATGTGATCGTTGGACACTCGAAAGGTTTTATTTTTCTTATATCACACATTTGGTTAGACAAAAGAAACACTAACTTCTGAATTAACTGACATATACACTATCTTCTGCTGACCTGGTCATTCGTGGTCAGGTAGCTTTAACCCCATTTCGCTTAGAAACAGGTAAAGATTACATTCATATAACAAGCTAAATAGTTTATTTTAGTTCATGCCATGCATATTCACAAATTAAAATGGAATAAATGCAAAGAAATAATTGTTTTCTCTCATCTGTCCAATGAAATCTCATCGATTTTCTGTGAACATACCAATATTTCTAAGAAAGCTAATCTGAAATGCATAGAACAATAACATCGGTTTGTAATAAACATCGGCCAATTTCGATAGGATCTATTTGCGATAAATGAATAAAATTTTTAAATTGAGTGGAAGGAGATTATTTTGTTGCTAAAATACCTGATTTACGTACTTTTTTAATCGTCTTTCATCGCAGTGAAATTCCCTTTATTAAAAAAATCTTCCAAATATAAAATGTACTTTTCTGAAGCCTTATTTGGGGAATATTATCTGATATAAAATATAATTGCTCTGATTTTAAACAAATTTAGCTTCAAATATCGCAGAAATGCAATTTTTAACCCGACAGTCGCCGTGTTAACATGACAGATGTAATGTTTTTCTATGAAGACTCACAGTTGCTTCCGTATCTAAACATTAATAGAAAAATGTAATACTTCAACTAAATTACATTTGAATGAAAAAGAAATGAAGTGTCTAATTCTTTTATTCTGACCCAGTATGAACGTTCTTTATCATAAATGATTTTAGATAAATTATTATGATTTTTCTTTGATTTATCGATAAAAGATGTCGTCTATTACTTGAGTAGTTATACTTTATTAAACAAAAAATTTAATTATTTACAATAATCCAATTCAACAGTTTTTCAACATTTTTTTCTTGAAGGAGCATTAATTTTTGACATTAATTAAACCCGTTGTCAGTGACTTTAAATGTTTTATCAGTGATCTTTAATTTTCTTAACACTGCCTGAAATCGAAAATGAACAATTCAGTGTTAGATTCAGCTTGATAACTGCAACAATTTTTATCTCCAAAAATACTGATGGTTGTGTGCGTGAACATTTTTGAGAGTCGCACACTCAAAATTACAAGCAAATGTTTTTCTTTTCGCTTCACACATATATAGGGAGGGAAATAGTACATGTCAGTTTTTTTTATCAGTTTATTAGAAACAGATCAGAAAATATCTAATATTTAAATCGCTTGAGTTACTGCCCCTGTATTTTTCCTTGTCATTGCAGAGTTTTCTTTCCGTTTCACGCTTCTCATATGTCTTCTTTAAACTTTTGATTTTATTTGAAATAAAGCTGATCTGAATTAAGAGAAAATTTAATCTCTGTATATAAAAGTTTGTAGGTGTTCTTAAAAAATTGGCAGGTTTTCTCGTCATTCATTGAATCGCTATTACAAACAAATGCAGACAAAAAATTAAAAAATCCAATATTTATCCTAATCATTTAATGAATTTAAAGGTTAATTAATTGGACTTTGTAAACTAAACATCATGGTTACCTTTTAGTTTTATCTACGGTAGCCTGTGATGTTGGAAGTTAAAAATTAGAAAAATGGTTAATCATACAGTCATTTAAAAAAAAAGCACGCAAAGAATTAAGATTACGGAAAAAATACGGAATACCAGTAGTACAACGATCAAAATTTGTGGTATTTATGTTCAGTTATTTTTCTTTAATCTTATATAACCAATAGGTTAAGAATATAATGTTTTTCTATACAAATTTATTAAATTTAGTAGATTATTTGCTCCTAATTTCGGAAAAATAAATCCTTTTTTAATACAATGTATTCACAGATATCATACATAAAACGTACATTTTTTTTAATTCACGCCAAAGTAATAATAAAATAACCATTCATCATAGGTTTATATATTTTTATGAAAGCATTTAAGAGAAATATTAAAAGATCCGACATATTCAGAGTTAAATAAAGACAATACCATATATAACGGATTTATAGTGCAATCATTAAGGGAAAAATAAAATGAATATAGATTTCATTCCAACGAAACTTAAAATTAAATCTCATAGCCAATTAAAGTTATAATTTTACTTTATTAAGATTAACGATGCGATTTTCGTCGAAGTATAGTACTTTTGTACCTCAATATTTTTTATTCACATTACGTAGATACCTCCGTGAAATCACTATAAAATGAGCATAGCATGATGAAAAAGACGCAACTTGACGAAAACAAAATTTTATCGTCTAAATGTTTATGTTATTATTATGAGGAAAGGACAAAGTATTTTTTAATTATTTCTAAAAAATTTCCTGGCACTTTTTATTTCTAAAAAATGTCATGGCAATTTTTTATTTTACATTTATTACACCACCCTAACTAATTTTACGAAAACTAATTTCAATTTTTTTTTATTTTTAGTCTGAACAACTCCACCTGAAAATCATCTGAATTGTATCATACAAAACTCAATAAAACAAAGATATTATATAATTTCAAATCTTTTAATTACTTTTCATGAATATTGATAATATTGTCCGAAAGCATAAAATTTTGTTTGGAAAATGAAATTTTAAAACAATTATTTGTATTTCTTAATATTTTATTATTTTTACATCAAATGTTGTTAATTCTTCTAAAATTAATGAAAAGTTTGTACAATTTAGCCAATTTGTTATTAAGTAGATCTATAATTTCAGATTATAATTTTTAAAGCTTCTCACAATTTAACGAACATCAGTATATAAAATATAAATTTTGTGTTCATAATACGACTGTAATTCTAATCTACGGAAAACCAGAAGTATCATGAATGCAATAAAGAAAATCGCCACGTTGCTTGAGTTTCTGTCTAGTATTTAAGGGTCGTTCTCCACAACCTAAACATTTCAATTTATAGACGCGTGGAGTAAATTTTGAAAAACGTATAACTGATGTTTGGACAAGTTTTAAACGAGGAATTCAACTTAGTATACAAAATTTTTAAAAAATGGCTGACACGAATTTTTTTTTTTAGTAATTTTTAACTAGAATTTCGGACATGCTAAGAATGAGTAAAAAATCTCAAAAAATATTTGGTATTTCTTCTTAATAATGAAATACATATTTAAGATGAAAAGAAAAAATTTCATCAAGCTTCAGGCCGTTCTTGTCATACTATCGATTTTCATGAAGGTACGCACATCACGCGTACACTTTTTTTTTAATTCGCACGTTGAAAAGCATCCTTTGTGCTAAAAGTGATAATAGCCATTTACCTGTGATTATAAAAGCAATTAAAGGAATGAAAGAACTGCTTTGTAGCTATTATTTTTATTGGTTAATAATAATAATGATACTATAACGGGTCTTTCGTGAAGTCATTAAGAGAATATAAATGAATATATAATATACAAATTTTTAGATTTCATTCGAAGAGATTTAAAATTAAATAAGAGTCATAATGAAAATGGCGCACATCTTGTAATGGTTGAATAAGATTCACAGAAAGTGGGTGGCCCTAAAAAGGGCCGTTGAATCAAGTGTTTCAGATTTAACCTCCAAATCCATACAGAGTTCTGCCTTGTCTCTTCAGAGCATAGACCACATCCATGGCGGTAACAGTCTTCCTCTTGGCATGCTCAGTGTAAGTGACGGCATCACGGATAACATTCTCAAGGAAAACCTTAAGGACACCACGTGTCTCCTCGTAGATGAGACCAGAGATACGTTTGACACCACCTCTGCGAGCCAAACGGCGAATAGCGGGTTTGGTGATACCCTGGATGTTATCTCTGAGCACCTTGCGATGACGCTTGGCGCCTCCCTTTCCCAATCCTTTTCCTCCCTTTCCACGTCCAGACATGATCAATGTTAATTCTAATGAATGAATCGACTTAGGAGCCGACACATTTCAATTTATATAGGTTTAATCTGAATCTACGCGGACGTAGTAGAGATGCACCACGTGACATAAAAATGCGATTTGCTGACCAATGAAAATGCGATGGGTGACAAAACGTTTTGTTTTGTCTTTTGGAAACTAGCAGCAGCAGCCGCACTGGCAATGTACATAAAAGCTGTATTCAATGTAATCGTTCATCCATATTTAGTCAAGCAGTATGGCTCGTACAAAGCAAACCGCTCGTAAATCCACTGGAGGAAAAGCTCCTCGTAAGCAGCTGGCCACAAAGGCAGCTCGTAAGAGCGCTCCCGCCACTGGAGGAGTGAAGAAACCTCATCGTTACAGGCCGGGTACCGTTGCTCTGCGTGAGATCAGACGTTATCAAAAATCCACTGAACTTCTGATTAGAAAGCTTCCATTCCAGCGCCTGGTACGTGAAATTGCTCAAGACTTCAAGACTGATCTCCGTTTCCAGAGTTCTGCCGTGATGGCTTTACAGGAGGCTAGCGAGGCTTACTTGGTGGGTCTTTTCGAAGATACCAACTTGTGTGCCATCCATGCCAAGCGTGTGACCATCATGCCCAAAGATATCCAACTTGCCCGCCGTATCCGTGGCGAGAGAGCTTAAATTCGCCTTTTTTTTATCTACAGATGCACCACAAAACAAAACGGCCCTTTTAAGGGCCAATAAAACATTTGAAATGTTTTTCTTCAAATTCATGATATGCATTCTCTTTCGTTTATGTTTTTTACAATGGGCGGTAAATGTAAGTTTTCGAAGTTGTTTTAATTGAGTTCATTCAAGTTATGTAAATTTACGTAGTGTTTAGTGTGAAAGACTTATTGTGCGAATATGTCATCTTCTATATTGTCTATGTTCAATTATTTTAATCTCCTTTCTTCCGTGTCGCAATAAGATTTAAAACCTATTTTATTGTCTCTGTTTTCAATGTTAACTTTTCATTTCTCTTTCCAACGTTGAAAGATCTGTATTCAGTAATAATACCGAATACAAAGATGTTTTCATTTTGAAGTGAAAACAATCGGAAGCAATTCTAAAATGGGGCTTCGATCTGAAATCTATATGAAACCCTAGATAATTTGTCTGACGTTTTACACAATAATACCACTTGACAATATCCCGTTAGCAAGTAGGGAAGACCATGCTGGTAATAAAATACATTTTTGGGGGCTTGCTTTTTATTTTATATCAGATCTAGATTCTTTTCCTTATCTGTGAATCGCTTAGCTATGATTTATTGGGAAATGTAGTTGAGTATTTTTCCGTTGCTATATTCACTTTCCTTCTCATAGACTGGTTGTCATCCTAGGCTAGAAAGCGATTCTATCCAGTTATAGCGATGAAGGAGGGAAGGAAAATGTTGTACCATTCATAAGGCTGGATGCCAGTGTATAATGAAGCTCGAACTCGGCTCGCCAAGTTACGCTACCAAATATTTTACTTTTAATGATTTAAAAAAACAGAAATATTTTTGACATTCGACAATATTTTTCGTTGTAGAAATAAAATCATAAATTATTCATGCATTAATTATCACCGATCTAATTGCAAAATTAATTAATTACTCTCCCATTTTTAGAATGATGGATGGCAGACATTACATGAACATTTATTTTAATTTTAAGATAAAAAATTGTAAATTATTTTAAAATAATAGATTGGAACCTTTAATGATAGATTTTAAAAGTCAAATAATAATTTTGACTATAAAAGTTTAATGGATTTTACGATGGGTGTTAATGCATTATTTAAATATCTTTTTCATTAGGCGATATAGTAACTGATTACTAAATAAATTTTTAGTATGCGACACATGTATAAGGTGTCTGGGTCCATGAGATATTTATAACTCTTTCTAATCTAGTGATGTGACAGTTTTTATAATCAATTGACAAGATCCGTCGAGCGAGATGAGTACAATGTCACCTGCGTAGACAGTAACCTTGCAGTCACTCTACTTAGTTTCTTGAGGCAGAACAAAAGGTTCTGCCTGATCGGAGAAACTTTTTTTTGTCCATGATGGCGGGAACTCAAGTCTTTTTGTTTTTGTTTCAACAAATAAACAGTTTGATATTTTAAACAATATTAATTGCATAGACGTGATGAGCTACTTTGATATTTTTAAGGAAGTAGCTCTGAAAAAATAATATCTAAAATTCTTTCAGAAAATATACTTTTCTGAAACCTTATTTGATAAAAAATAGCTGATTTAATGTTTAATTAATCTGAATTAAAACAAATATTACTTGTAGTTTCAAATGTTGGAAAAAATCATCTTTTTTTTTTAACATGGACTGGGTTTTTTTTATTAGATACTGAGGAGTACATAACTAAAACTATTTGATGAATATGACGTGATTATCTTCTTTACATATATTTTTAATTTACCTATTAATCTTAAAAATTTATGAAAATATTTAAAGAAATCTAATATTTTTACATTCAGTTGTGAATTAAATTATATATAATATTAATTTCTCTAGGTATTGAAACAACTTTGTTCTGAAAAATAAAATGTTTTTTGATATTTTTAAAGTAATTAAAAATTAAGATGGACGCAAATACAATTCATAAATGATTATTATTATTAATAATAATAAATTCTGCTGCAAAAAAGGCCAGAGTTCATTTATCCAAATATTTATTTAATAGTAAAGTGTACATAACTATAAAAACTATTTGATGAATGCGACGTGAATGTCTTTGTATATATTTTTTTATATTAATATGAAAAATTTATGAAATTATTCTAAGCAGTCGATTATTTTATTAAGTTTTTAGGTTCTTTGATTTTAAGCCATGATATTGTCACGTAGGGACGTCCGTGCTTATAATAATCGACACGTTCATCCACACAAAAAATATAAAATTCTTTTTAAGATACTACGGTCACTGAATTGTCAGTTTAGTTTCTATTTATGATTAGTAAATTGTTGGAATTTAGTAACAATACTTGACCGCTACAAATTAATACAGAAGGAATTCTGCATGTTACTAATATAAACACTAAGCAGTACAATAATTATTTTTTCGAAATATCTTGTAATGGTTGATGAGGCTGTCCGTAAAAAGCGGGTGGCCCTAAAAAGGGCCGTTGAGAAATAACATAACCTCCGAAAACGTGGAGATTTTTTCCTTTCTGTGGCCAATGTTAATTTTACCCTAGTGAGCGAAATAAAGGGTTCATTTCGACATTCCAGCCACCTGAAGAAGGCCGGAGCGTACAACGGCCGAAACGTTGTGATAAACATGGCGACAAAGATGAGTAAAAATAATTGTGGATACGAATGCGGTTGTGTGTAGTTATTTTAAATTCATTATTTACTAATTATTATTTGTTGTTGATTGTTATTATATATATATATATATATATATATATATATATATATATATATATATATATATATATATATATATATAGCTGAGAGGAGAAGAAGAGGATTCATACATTTCCCAAGGATATTAGCACTTAAGTGAATGACAATGGTTTCGACTGGAATTCGAACTCGGCTCTCCGATTCCTCAATCTGAGGAGTTATTCATGATTCTTCCGTAGATATTTGAGACTAAATATTTACTATTGATTATATTATTATTTGTTGTTGAATATTATTATTACGTATGAAATGAATAAATCTCGTAATTTTACATATTATTAAGAACATGTAACGATCACTTTTGATATGGAAAGGATGAAAAATTGACATTAAGCTTTTACGAATTTATTAACGACTCTCATTGCCACAATCGAATGTTTTTTAATTTTAACCGACAATATGAAAAATCAAAATTCTCAGGTATGGTGAGAGAAAGAGAGACCCTTAAGTGCAATAACTTTATATTTTGTTAAATTTCCTTATTTTTTTACACTGATAAAAGTTAACAATTGTTTTCTGCTAAATACATACGAATTTAATACAAATGTTACTATGTTGCGAGAAAAAAATCGTGCAAAAGTGCATCGGCCGGGAATCGAACCTGGGCCGCCCGCGTGGCAGGCGAGCATTCTACAACTGAACCAACGATGCTTTCTGTGGCTTCGGTCAATCTAAGTTTAGAAATTATTTGTTTTTCGTTTTTAACTTAATTGTTTTTACTTCAAAAGTAAAATAGGTACGAATTGATTTTTTCTAGTGGGATTATTAGTAGAAAAGTTTTAATACTTTTCTTTTATCAACGAGAAATAAGCATTTGACGTAGGGATGTTCACATTCTCTAAAAGACGCACCCTGATGAAAAAATAAAAGAAAAAAAAACTTGCATTGTAGATGTTTGAAAGTGTCATTAGAGGAAAGACCAAAGTATTTTCTGAGTATTTTAAAAAAATTTTAATCCTTTCTAGCATGTCCGAAATTTTAGCTAAAAATCTTGTTTTTTTTTTTCAAGAGTCATCAGAAAACGGTAAAATCAATCATTATTGACAATTTTATAAACAAAAATAAAGTTTCCCATTTAAATATCTTGTAAAATTCAATTATACTTTTTTCAAAAGTTATTTTAGGAAAATTAGAAAATTTAAAGTATACTTAATGTAATTTGAAAGAAACATTACTTACTTTTTCATCAGAAATTTTTTTTTAAAGACATTTCCAACCGTGGTGCTCGTTTTTTTGGGCTTGATTGAGGGGTGTTAACTGATGTACGTCAATCTGTCAAAGATTTACGTTAGGGGAATTTATCGGACGGTAGGGCAAAAGTGATATAAATCGTTCTAGCTTTAAGTGAATCAGTTTATTATATATATACTTTCAATTTATTTTTTACCTTACGTTTGAGGGAGAATTCTTGAATAAAAATAACATTTAAATTACAAAAAATACATTTATAGTTCAAATTTCATAAAACAAAAATTTTGTAACAATATTGTTATCTACACATAAAATTTTATGGTCTTTTTTTTTTAAATTTAAGTTTTATCTCAGCACAGCTGTTTTTTTAGGGTTCCTAGCCCCACTAAACTTAAAGTCAGTTCAGGTTTGCTATAGTAAAAGTTTTTTTTGTTTTTTAACACCTACTGACACGGGTGATGACAACAACACTGAACAGATGACCTTTTTTTTTCATATGACAAAAACAAGCGTTTTAAACAGCTATTTTTTTAGTTATGAAATATTTTTCTGAGAATTTTTCCTAAAGACCCCTTTTTTGTTGTTTCTGTCCCTAAATTTGAATTTTTTTTAAATTAATATTTGCCGTATGTCTCTCACTGAAAAAGAATTTGATTATATGTAAAAAAAAAAAAAAGAATTAGAAGAAAAGTTTTGACAATTTGACAAGTGCACCCAGAACGATAAGATAATTTCACTCAATCAGGGAAATAACTCTAACATGATTTTTTTTTAAATGGGCATCCATAGTTTTGTCGATGATTTTAAGACATTTTTTGAAATAAAAAATTATTTAAAAATATTCCGCGAGTAACAGATTGTAATAAGCTTTCTAATTTATGATCTATACAAATAGATCTTTTTAATGAGCGAAAAAAATGAGGGGTAACTGCTCTAATTTATTTATGAAATAATTATAAATATTATCATGTTTTTATTTAGAAATATAAAAAAGAAAAAAATTCTCCTAAAAATTTATTTATTAACCTAAAAAATTTTGACTTTAGACAAAAAAGTCCTTAATATTTATTATTGATAAAATCCATTAAAAGCTGTTTTCATAAAATAATGTCTTAGTTTTCTTGCATTTTTGTATTTTAAATTCACAGCTGAAATTGGGATTTCTGCGAGTCAAAATTTTACACAAAATTTATGATTTATATTCCTCAAAGTATTCTTTATTTAATTAAAAAATAAAAATAGGGCAACTATTCTCGAGATAACTGTTTTTGCTTAATGGCCCAAAGTAAACGTATTTTCTTATAATAAAAACCTAAAAATTTGTATGTTTACAAGTAGGGTCATATAAATGAATGGCGTGCTATATTCAGAAAAATGCGAATAGTAACAAAGAAATATACTTCGTTTACAATTCAGTTATGTATGCTTTTTTTCATAAAACTCAATGTGTGCCACCGAAACCAGATCAAATTCTTTTCATTATTTTTTTATCCAATTCATTCAAACTACACAGCCAGACCCAAGGTTCCATGATTTACCGCTTTCCTCCTTATAAAATGAAAAATGAATTAGTTTTTGTAATAGTAATATTAGTAAAAGAAAAAGAAAATATAAAACATTCTTGTGAAAATACTCATGCCTGATGATACTTGACATCCTTCGATTGTCAGAAATGATTTCCGCATTTTATACACTGAAGTCTCCCATTTTAGATAAATAATGAATTTTTAAAAGAATTGCATTCATCTTCTGTAATTTTTAGCTATTATAATTTATAAAGTTTTAAATCATTCAAAAATTCTGCCTTACTTTGTAAGATAACAGCTTTATTAAGTAAAACTATACTATAGTATTCTCAATTATTTTTTGTGTGTATAAATGTGTCGATTTTTGTAAATACGGGCGTCCATACACGACATAATCAGAAAATAAAAGCGGTAACTCGTCAATTTAAAACAAAGGTACCTAAAATTCAATAAAAATTACGGAATATATTTTCCCAAAATTTTAACATTACTGAGTAGTTTAAAATTATATAATAAAAGCGATCACGTTATATATTTGATAGCTAGTTTTTTATTTTTTTTTTTAAGCGTTTCACCCCAAGCAAGGCGGGAAGCCACTAGCACGCAAGGGGTTACAGAGAGTTGGAGCGAGAGCAAATAGGAGTGATAGAGGAAAGGATGAAGAGAAGGATAGGGCATCTGGAGACGTTGATTGACATTACATTTGAATAGTTGGAGATTATAGCTATCAGGGAAATAGGAAAAGGGGAGGGGTTCCACAGACGAGAGGTGCGAGACATGAAGCTATTGGAGTAGAAGAGACGGCTACATTTAACATTTTCGACTGTGAAAGGGTGAGAGCGAGATGCCAGCCTAGTTGAACGTTTAAATTCATGAAGTCTGGGAACCAGCGAAAGCAGCTCATTGGAGCAGTTACCATGAAAGTATTTGTAAAAAAGACAGAGTGAGGCGACGGCATGTCTGTGAGAGAGCGACTGCAGACGAGACGCCAGATCAGGGTCAATTACATTGCATATCCGTCTCTGGATCTCATCAAGAACCTTGAGACAAACAGAAGAGGCACCGGACCATATATGGCAGCAATACTCCATGCGAATGGTTGATTTGTAGATTTGAAGGATCGACTCCGAGAGAAAATTTTCCTGGCGCGGCACAGGGAGCCAAATTTCCTTGCGGTGTTCCATCTCAGGTCAGCAGTCTATCTGAGACCGAGCAGCCGCAAAGAGGAGCTCTCGAGAAGTTGGGCGTCAGACATTCTAACGGGGGGACACGGATGGTTCTCTGTGATGGGCAATTGTCTACAATATGTGGATATGTATAATTAAAACAAACTCATTTTTTGTTAATAAGTAGATTTTATCATCAAAATTACTTAAATTTCGTAATTTTTAAAGTTTAAAGAATCCACAGACTGTAGAGTACTAGCTTTCAAATATATAACGTGATCTATTTTATTATATAATTTTAAACGGATATTATATGCATTTCAGATTAACTTTCTTAGAAATATGAAAATGTTCGGAGGAAGACTAACATTTCGCAAGTCAGATAAACGTAATTATATCTTGCCTGTAGTTTATTCACTTTTCTCTCTGCTGCCCACGAAATAAAAAGCAAGAAATTCATTTGTCATGTGATTATGATATTTATGTCTCTGTACGAAATCGGAGAAAACGCACTCTGACCTCGAATGACCCGGTCAGAAGGAAAGTGATTTCGCCGGTTGAAAACGAAAGTCTTATTTTTTCGTAAATATGTATGTGAAAAAGTATATAAAATCAAATACGTTCAAATTAATGGACGCACAAATATATAAACACGAGCGACAAGAACTATGATAGAAAATTTATAATCCATAAGATTACGAAAGTGTATCTGAATTTCGATAAAAAAAATAGTGCCACTGCATTCACTTATCAAAAACTACAATTCATTGATGCGAATATTACGAAAATGTGTAAAAACATTAAAATTTAATCGACGATATTTTTAGTTTCTTTTCCTTAGCACAACGTGTGCGCGAATATGAGAAGAGTGAAAAGTAAAACGGAAAAAAAACTCTGCGATCACAAGAAAAAAATAAAGGGGAAGTAACTCAAGCGATCTAAATCGCACATATAAATCAAGATATTTTCTGTTCTGTTTGTAAAGTTTAAACTGATACAAAATTATAGGTAAAGAAAAGTAATTTCTATTACTAATAAAAAAATTATAATCATGAGATTACTTAATACTTTCTCGTTACCTGCGCACGACACTGTTTTTGATATGAGTAAGAGACAGCGTGAGAATAAGGAAGATAAAGTAAAAAAGTAGGTACCTCCGCTTTTTCGCGGGAAAACAGCATAGCGTAATGAAAAAAATAAAGTAAAGAAAAGAAGAGAGAGAGATAGATAGAGCGTCAGAAGAAGGAAGAAGGGATTATGAAAATATACCTTTTAAATATTTTATGATTGATCGTAATCCTGAAATGTGAGCGAAAAATTTGCCTCCCTATATGTGTGTGAAGCGTAAAGAAAAACATTTGCTTGTGATCAGTGATTTTTGGGATGAAAAATTGTTGCATTTATCAAGCTGAATTTAACACTGACTTGTTAATTTTCGATGTCAGGCAGCGTTAAAAAAATTAAAGATCACTGATAAAACATTTAAACTAAAGCCACTGACAATGAGTTCAGTTTATGTCACAAATTAATGCTCCTTCAAGAAAAAAATGTTGAAAACTGTTGAATTGGATTATCGTAAATAATTAATTTTTTTAGTTTAATAACTAAGTGACAAATAATGTAAAAATGTTTCATTAATCTTCTTTTCAGTCTATAAAATTTAATGTAAGTTCAATCACCGCCATAAATTATTTAAAAATGAAGAACATTTCTAACGCGTTTTTAAAATAATTTCTCAGAATTTCATATTGCATTTCAACGTAATAATTCAACTTGACACAAGAAATATTGCATTGATATCTGTAGATATTACAGATGAAAGATGAAGAAGGAAGCTTAAATAGTTTTTTGTTTGAATGTCCACAAATAAAATCCTAAAAATAGAAAAGAAAGAAAACAAAACCGCATAATATGTAAACGTCAAGTAATTGTCGTGAGAATATGAGTGGCCCTGAAAAGGGCCGTTTGTATGAAAAGCACATCAAGATTTACTTGCTGCTGGTGTATTTGGTAACAGCCTTGGTGCCTTCAGAAACGGCATGTTTAGCCAATTCTCCGGGCAAAAGAAGACGGACAGCGGTCTGAACTTCACGGCTGGTGATGGTTGAACGTTTATTGTAATGGGCCAGTCGGCTAGATTCAGCGGCGATTCTCTCGAACAGATCGTTGACAAAGCTGTTCATGATGGACATGGTTTTACTGGAAATGCCGGTATCGGGATGAACCTGTTTCATCACTTTGTAGATATAGATAGAGTAGCTTTCTTTCCTCTTACGTTTAACTTTCTTGCCATCGGCCCGGACTGGCTTAGCTTTCGCAGCCTTCTTAGCACCCTTAGAACTTACCTTGGGAGGCATGTTTGTCAATGGATGTGAGTTAATGAGCTTAATGACAAGTCCGTTCCTATTTCTTATATATTATAACAGTAGGCGATGACCAGCAAGGCGCGACTGTCTGATTGGTCAATAAATACCACGAAACCAGTTTTATTTTATCATCAGACACGCCCACCACATCAGTAAATGTTGTGAGCCACTTTTGGCCTATTTAAAGCTAATCTCCTTGCCTGATGACCATTATCGAACCATCAGTCATCATGTCAGGACGAGGCAAAGGAGGTAAAGTAAAGGGTAAGAGCAAGACCCGTTCATCACGTGCCGGACTTCAGTTCCCCGTCGGTCGTATCCATCGTCTCCTACGTAAAGGCAACTATTCGCAACGTGTCGGTGCCGGTGCCCCCGTATACTTGGCTGCTGTCATGGAATATCTGACGGCTGAGGTTCTCGAGTTGGCAGGTAATGCTGCCAGAGACAACAAGAAATCCAGAATCATCCCCCGTCACTTGCAGTTGGCTATCCGTAATGATGAGGAGTTGAACAGATTGTTAACCGGAGTAACTATCGCCCAGGGTGGTGTCCTCCCCAACATCCAGGCTGTCCTCTTACCCAAGAAAAGCCAGAAGTCTGCCTAAAACGCATTTATTTTATCTGCATACTCGGCCCTTTTAAGGGCCACTAACATTTTAACGATTGTCTTGTTTTAACTGACTACATATTTTTTAGAATTTTAATCAAAATGACACTTTATATTTCATTGATTACTCGAATTAATTTGATTGTTTAACTAAAGTCTAAATTGATCTCATTTTCAAATTAATATCTCTCTCTGTTGGCCACTACAAATTAATATGGTATTATTCAAATAAAGTTTAAAAAATGTAAAATTATTGTAAAAAAATCATTATTCATCGAAAAAATGTATTTACTTTCAAGACAATAGTGCCCATAATATGTTTTATTAATGAAAGTAGATAATTCCAAAATGTGTATTTTTCTCAATTATTATTCCTGATATTAGGCACTCAGGCGAGAACATCAAAGCAAAACTATTAAAAAGTTCAACTGCTTACAGTACACATCCGCCTTGTGGACATTGAGATTTCCCAGTTTTTCACAAAAAAGCTATGAATTGTCTTGACATTCTTCTGATAAGGAGAAGCAGTTATCTCCCCTATTTTGATATTTTTTTATTCCTCCGCCGATTTCGATCTTCTCATACATACATGTATATTGTAATAAGTTGACAAAAAGAAATACTGGGCACCAGCTGTGTAGTGATCAATAATTTTTATTTAAAAATAAATTATCTTTAGCTTTATACAACTAATGATTTAAGAATGTAGTTTAATTCTATATGCTTTTTATTAAACTTAGGAAGAGGAATTTTATTTTTTATAGACTCAATAGAAACAGTTCTTTTTTGTTTCTTTGAGTTTAGTACTTAGCTTTTTATTCTCTTGCTTTTTTCATGTAAAAATCATAAATTACTCACGCATAAAATATAATTAACATTGTGTTTTTATTTTATTTTTGAAATGATAGGTAGCTATAATTATTATTGGGTTTTTATAAACCTAAACATTCTACATTTTTATTGTAAAAATTTAACGAAATTTACAGTGGCCATATGCAATTTTTACTTATTTTTTTTCATGAAAACTGAATTAATCTGTATCAGTCAATTTATGGATTACCTAGATTTTCCCTAAGTTCTAATTGATTTCAAATTGTCATCAATTAATATTTGACGATTTCAGTTTAAATTAATTTTGCTAGCACACAGCAATTTTTATCGAAAGAGACAGTAAAATCAGAAATCCTCCTTTTTAGTCAGACATCGTATCGAGTCAAATTTGTCTATTATTTCTCTTTCCTTTCTTTTTCGTGTGTTGGGCCTAATGTGATCGTTGGACACTCGAAAGGTTTTATGTTTTCTTATCTCACACATTTGGTTAGACAAAAGAAACACTAACTTCTGCATTAACTGACATATACACTATCTTCTGCTGACCGGGTCATTCGAGGTCAGGTAGGTTTAACCCGATTTCGAACAGAAATAGGTAAAGATTACATTCATATAACAAGCTAAATAGTTTATTTTAGTTCATGCCATGCATATTCACAAATTAAAATGAAATAAATGCAAAGAAATAATTGTTTTCTCTCATCTGTCCAATGAAATCTCATCGATTTTCTGTGAACATACCAATATTTCTAAGAAAGCTAATCCGAAATGCATAGAACAATAACATCGGTTTGTAATAAACATCGGCCAATTTCGATAGGATCTATTTGCGATAAATGAATAAAATTTTTAAATTGAGTGGAAGGAGATTTTTTTGTTGCTAAAATAACTGATTTACGTACTTTTTTAATCATCTTTCATCGCAGTGAAATTACCTTTATTAAAAAAATCTTCCAAATATAAAATATACTATTCTGAAGCTTTATTTGGGGAATATTATCTGATATAAAATATAATTGCTCTGATTTTAAACAAATTTAGCTTAAAATATCGCAGAAATGCAATTTTTAACCCGACAGTCGCCGTGTTGACGTGACATGACAAATGTAATGTTTTTCTACGAAGACTCACAGAGTTATCGTTCTTATTTTCTGCTTATTTCGTTTATGCTCGAAAGTACATACAAAAATCTTCAAAATTCTTTTAAATGTATTGGTGTTTAATGTTTTGTATTAAGCTTTTCCATTTATGATTTTTAAATATAGTTTTCACTTAATAATAATACTATCCTCTAAAAGGCTGAAATTAATACAGAATTTTAGAAGATTTAAAGCTTAAAATTTTAAGAAAAAATCTTTTGTAAAAATTCATTATTCATCGAATTTTTTTTCTTTAGAAAATAGTGTCCTTAATATATCTTATTTATAAAAACTTTTCCGATTTAAATATTCTCATAATTTTATTCCAATTTTATTTTATTTTCCAATTCAGAGTAGATTTTTAGTTAACGTGTCTTCCGTTTGAAAAAAAAAGACAAGTTGATGATTAAAATTCTCCAATTCTTTTAGCTAATATAAATATGAAGTGGCTGAAATTTTAATTTGTCGAAATTTCATAAAATTAAGTGAGTGAGCGTAACAGATGTAAAAAAACTGTGTTTCTAGAAAGATTTTTTTTTTAATTCCAAAAGTGAATATGTCCTGGTCATTTCATTAAAATCCGACAGTTACGTGATTTTCACAAGAATTTCCAAAACAATGTGTTTCTTCTGAAAAAAAAACAGTTACATTTTCTCATTCTAATTTTTGGCCCACCCGCTGACGCAAGAAAAACAAGATTTTTAATCAAAATTGCGCACGTGCTAGAAAGGATTAAAAAATGTAATAAAATAATTAAAAAGTACATTGACCTTTACTCTTAATAATAACATAAACATTTTGAAGATAAAATTGTTTTTATCAAGATTGTGGCCTTTTTTTCATTATGCACTTTTTTGGAGGTGTCAAAATTAAATGGAATGACTATCATGCCTTTTATTTTGTTTATAGAATTTTTCTTTTAATGATAACCTTTTCATGGCACGCCTTTAAAACTTAGAAAGCGAAATGAATATTTAATATTGGAAGTAGTGATCTTTTCGAAATATTGTTGATACATGAGTAAGATATGAAATAAATGAGATTAAAATAATTCTAGTAAGTGGGCATTTCTAATCTACTTATTTGTTTTACTCCCAAAACATATTTATCAAACAACCAATCCTTTCCTTATTTAAGCATTTAACTTGACCCTAGATCAGGTGTCGTCAAACCTTTTCGACTAGAGACTCCCTTTTGTTTCGCTTCTTTCCCCAGAGACACCTTTTAAAATATCTTTAAACTTTAAAACTCTCTCCATCCGTGTCTATCAAGTAATTTTGTAAATTCTTTTATAAAAGTCCTTTATCATAAAAGACATTCATTTCTCTGTTCAGGCACATCATCTATCAGGTGCATTCTATGTCAGATAGTTATTTTCAGAATTAAAAAAAATAAGAAATAAAAAAAGATAAAGATAGATCCAGGATAAGAAAATAAATACGGGTTCACACAAGAAAGCAATGTAGAAAATTTCGTAGCTTTTTTATGATAATTTTTGTTTAAATTCTTCAATTTACAAGCGAAGAAAGAGAGAGAATTTTGCAAATTATCAATCAAGTTAAACACAGAAATTATATTCTAAATACTCAATGAACAAAAGAATCACATATGTACATATCTTGCGATGGTTGTAGAAAATGGCTGGCCCGAAAAAGGGCCGTTGAGAGAAAACATTTTCATATTTATAACCCGAATCCATAGAGAATTTTGCCTTGTCTCTTCAGGGCATAAACCACATCCATGGCGGTAACAGTTTTTCTCTTGGCATGCTCGGTGTATATGATGTCATCACGTACAACATTCTCAAGGAAAACCTTAAGGAACCCATGTTTCTTCTCGTAGATGTGACCAAAGTTACGCCTGATTCTACCTCTGCGAGCTAGACGCAAGTTGGTGATGCCCTGGATGTTATCTCTGAGCACCTTGCGTTGCATAATTAATTTAAGCTAATAAGTTGGATGTTTATTTTACTTGCTAACTTGCATCAAACCAATAATCACCATAAGTAGAGATATTATCATAGAAAAAAAAATATTGATAAAACAATAAACGTAAATAATTTCCAAGAATAGAGGAAGATCACTAAATATTTATACAGATATTTTAATATATATTTAATTTTAGAACTTTGTTTCATAGCAAGAATAAGAAATAAATTGATCAGTCATATTTCTAAATACAATAATAATTAGTAGATATTAAATTGGTATTGCTGTATGACTTAAACGAAACGAGCTTGCATCGGCCGGGAATCAGACTTTTATAAAGTTATGATATCATTGTAGAATTGATGAACCTCTTGTAAATATTTTCTTGACATAAGTGTTAAAATCAAGAAAAAAAGAAATTGTCAGTGATCAAGAAACAATCCAAACGTTACTGACAGAATTGGGCTATTTATTCATAAATTATTTAAAGATCTAATAAGTTGGATATTTATTTTTTTACTTGCTAACTTGCGGTAGTTTAAATTACTATTTACCTTAAGCGTTTTTTTTGTTGTTTTTTTTAATCGGAATTATAACACGTACATAATGTATTTATAGTTTTTTTCTCTCGATTTTTGTTTTAAATCGTCTGTATATTATTTCTATTCTATATTATTAGTTTATAGGGTTTAATTTTAAGCGATTCATATATGTATACATGTGTGTGTGTGTATTTATAATGTGTGTGTGTGTGTGTAGTTTTATAATGTGAAGTATAATAATTATTATATTCCAGGAGCATTTCGTAGTCTACTGTATTTAAACGACCTTAAATTTGTAAATAGTTTAATGGTAAGGAATATTATGTTGCTTACTTTACTTTATCGATTTTCTTTCTAATTTTATTATTGTGTGTAAAGAAATAGACTATGTTCATGGACAATTATTTAAATATAGCGAATAAAACCAATCCAGTTAAAGTTAACCTGTAACAAATGTTAAGAATCGGGCTAAACGATAAATGTAATAGTAGGGTTGAGTTTAATTCCCTCCCCCACCCCACCCCCAAAAAAACAAATAAAATACAACCGGCAATATTTAAACGATGCAACACTTAGGGAAGGGATTAAACTTAGGAATATTAAGATTACCTCCTCGGTTATCCATTGAAGCTGCTATCCACCAAAGAGAAAAAAAAAGCTAGTCCCCTACGTTTGACTCAGTGGCCCTGATTAAATCATTCCGAGAAAGTTTTGATCGATAACTGTTTTATTAAGATCCTTAAACGCCCATCTCCTTTCCATTGACAACACAAAAAGCCGCAAGGTGGAATCACCAGCGGTAATATTTGATTACTCATACTTTTCTCAAAAAGGACTATTATTATTTTAGTGAAGCAGTCAATAATCATTATTATTAATGTTTGACACGAGCATCTTAATTTTCAGTTGTTTTAAAAATGAAAAACATTGGAAAAAATCTGAAAGCATCAAAGTTGCTTCCGTATCTAAACATTAATAGAAAAATGTAATACTTCAACTAAATTACATTTGAATGAAAAAGAAGAAATGAAGTGTCTAATTCTTTTATTTTGACCCAGTATGAACTTTCTTTATCATAAATGATTTTAGATAAATTATTACGATCTTTCTTTGATTTATCGATAAAAGATGACGTCTGTTACTTGAGTAGTTATACTTCATTAAACAAAAAATTTAATTATTTACAATAATCCAATTCAACAGTTTTTCAACATTTTTTTCTTGAAGGAGCATTAATTTTTGACATTAATTAAACCCGTTGTCAGTGACTTTAAATGTTTTATCAGTGATTTTTAATTTTCTTAACACTGCCTGAAATCGAAAATGAACAATTCAGTGTTAGATTCAGCTTGATAACTACAACAATTTTTATCTCCAAAAATACTGATGCTTGCTTATGTGCGTGAACATTTTTGAGAGTCACACACTCAAAATTACAAGCAAATGTTTTTCTTTTCGCTTCACACATATATAAGGAGGGAAATAGTACATGTCAGTTTTTTTTATCAGTTTATTAGAAACACAACAGAAAATATCTAATATTTAAATCGCTTGAGTTACTGCCCCTGTATTTTTCCTTGTCATTGCAGTTTTCTTTCCGTTTCACGCTTCTCATATGTCTACTTTAAACTTTTGAATTTATTTGAAATAAAGCTGATCTGAATTAACAGAAAATTTAATCTCTGTATATAAAATTTTTAGGTGTTCTTAAAAAATTGGCAGGTTTTCTCGTCATTCATTGAATCGCTATTACAAACGAATGCAGACAAAAAATTAAAAAATCCAATATTTATCCTAATCATTTAATGAATTTAAAGGTTAATTAATTGGACTTTGTAAACTAAACATCATGGTTACCTTTTAGTTTTATCTACGGTAACCTCTGAGGTTGGAAGTTAAAAATTTAAAAAAATGGTTAATCATTTGGTCATTTAAAAAAAAGCACGCAAAGAATTAAGATTACGGAAAAAATACGGAATACCAGTAGTACAACAATCAAAATTTGTGGTATTTATGTTCAGTTATTTTTCTTTAATCTTATATAACCAATAGGTTAAGAATATAATTTTTTTCTATACAAATTTATTAAATTTAGTAGAATTAATTTAAGATTATTTGCTCTTGATTTCGGAAAAATAAATCCTTCTTTTTTAATACAATGTATTCACAGATATCATACATAAAACGTACATTTTTTTTAATGCACGCCAAAGTAATAATAAAATAACCATTCATCATAGGTTTATATATTTTTATGAAAGCAGTTAAGAGAAAAATTAAAAGATCCGACATATTCAGAGTTAAATAAAGGCAATACCATATATAACGGATCTATATTAAGGGAAATATAAAATGAATATAGATTTCATAAAAAATGAGCATAGCATGATGAAAAAGACGCAACTTGACGAAAACAAAATTTTATCGTCCAAATGTTTGTTATTATTATGAGGAAAGGACAAAGTATTTTTTAATTATTTCTAAAAAATTTCCTTCTTTATAGAATATTCTAACTTTTGATTAAAAAACTGTTTCTCTTTCCAAACAGTTAAATAACATATAAAATTTCAGCGCGTTCATTTTCTGTATGACACATTAATTTCGAAAATCTTGCAAAAATAAAAATAATTGTCGGATTTTAATGAAAACCTGCAGAAACTATTCACAAATGATGGAACGTATTATAAATATTTTTTTTTAAACTCATGGCAATTTTTTATTTTACATTTATTACACCACCCTAACTAATTTTACGAAAACTAATTTCAATTTTTTTTTTTTTTTTTGTCTGAACAACTCCACCTGAAAATCATCTGAATTGTATCATACAAAACTCAATAAAAGAAAGATATTATATAATTTCAAATCTTTTAATTACTTTTCATGAATATTGATAATATTGTCTGAAAGCATAAAATTTTGTTTGAAAAATGAATTTTTAAAACAATTATTTGTATTTCTTAATATTTTATTATTTTTACATCAAATGTTAATTCTTCTAAAATTAGTGAAAAGTTTGTACAATTTAGCCAATTTGTCATTAAGTAGATCTATAATTTCAGATTATAATTTTTAAAGCTTCTTACAATTTAACGAACATCAGTATATAAAAATATAAATTTTGTGTTCATAATACGTCTGTAATTCTAATCTACGGAAGACCAGAAGTATCATGAATGCAATAAAAAATCGTCACATGGCTTGAGTTTCTGTCTAGTATTTGTCGTTCTCCACAACCTAAACATTTCAATTTATAGACGCGTGGAGTAAATTTTGAAAAACGTATAACTGATGTTTGGACAAGTTTTAAACGAGGAATTCAACTTAGTATACAAAATTTTTAAAAAATGGCTGACACGAATTTTTTTTTTTAGTAATTTTTAACTAGAATTTCGGACATGCTAAGAATGAGTAAAAAATCTCAAAAAATACTTTGGTATTTCTTCTTAATAATGAAATACATATTTAAGATGACAAAAAAAAATTTCATCAAGTTTCAGGCCGTTCTTGTCATACTATCGACTTTCATGAAGGTACGCACATCACGCGTACACTTTTTTTTTAATTCGCACGTTGAAAAGCATCCTTTGTGCTAAAAGTGATAATAGCCATTTACCTGTGATTATAAAAGCAATTAAAGGAATGAAAGAACTGCTTTGTAGCTATTATTTTTATTGGTTAATAATAATAATGATACTATAACGGGTCTTTCGTGAAGTCATTAAGAGAATATAAATGAATATATAATATACAAATTTTTAGATTTCATTCGAAGAGATTTAAAATTAAATAAGAGTCATAATGAAAATGGCGCACATCTTGTAATGGTTGAATAAGATTCATAGAAAGTGGGTGGCCCTAAAAAGGGCCGTTGAATCAAGTGTTTCAGATTTAACCTCCAAATCCATACAGAGTTCTGCCTTGTCTCTTCAGAGCATAGACCACATCCATGGCGGTAACAGTCTTCCTCTTGGCATGCTCAGTGTAAGTGACGGCATCACGGATAACATTCTCAAGGAAAACCTTAAGGACACCACGTGTCTCCTCGTAGATGAGACCAGAGATACGTTTGACACCACCTCTGCGAGCCAAACGGCGAATAGCGGGCTTGGTGATACCCTGGATGTTATCTCTGAGCACCTTGCGATGACGCTTGGCGCCTCCCTTTCCCAATCCTTTTCCTCCCTTTCCACGTCCAGACATGATCAATGTTAATTCTGATGAATGAATCGACTAAGGAGCCTGAACATTTCAATTTATATAGGTTTAATCTGAATCTACGCGGACGTAGTAGAGATACATCACGTGACATAAAAATGCGATTTGCTGACCAAGGAAAATGCGATGGCTAACAAAACGTTTTGTTTTGTCTTTTGGAAACTAGCAGCAGCAGCCGCACTGGCAATGTACATAAAAGCTGTATTCAATGTAATCGTTCGTCCATTTTTAGTCAAGCAGTATGGCTCGTACAAAGCAAACCGCTCGTAAATCCACTGGAGGAAAAGCTCCTCGTAAGCAGCTGGCCACAAAGGCCGCTCGTAAGAGCGCTCCCGCCACTGGAGGAGTGAAGAAACCTCATCGTTACAGGCCGGGTACCGTTGCCCTGCGTGAGATCAGACGTTATCAAAAATCCACTGAACTTCTGATTAGAAAGCTTCCATTCCAGCGCCTGGTACGTGAAATTGCTCAAGACTTCAAGACTGATCTCCGTTTCCAGAGTTCTGCCGTGATGGCTTTACAGGAGGCTAGCGAGGCTTACTTGGTGGGTCTTTTCGAAGATACCAACTTGTGTGCCATCCATGCCAAGCGTGTGACCATCATGCCCAAAGATATCCAACTTGCCCGCCGTATCCGTGGCGAGAGAGCTTAAATTCGCCTTTTTTTTTTATCTACAGATGCACCACAAAACAAAGCGGTCCTTTTAAGGGCCAATAAAATATTTGAAATGTTTTTCTTCAAATTTATGATATGCATTCTCTTTCGTTTACGTTTTTTACAATGGACGGTAAATGTAAGTTTTCGAAATTGTTTTAATTGAGTTCATTCAAGTTATGTAAATTTACGTAGTGTTTAGTGTGAAAGACTTATTGTGCGAATATGTCATCTTCTATATTGTCTATGTTCAATTATTTTAATCTCCTTTCTTCCGTGTCGCAATAAGATTTAAAACCTATTTTATTGTCTCTATTTTAAATTTCTCTTTCCAACGTTGAAAGATGTGCATTCAGTAATAATACCGAATACAAAGATGTTTTCATTTTGAAGTGAAAACAATCGGAAGCAATTCTAAAATGGGGCTTCGATCTGAAATCTATATGAAACCCTAGATAATTTTTCTGACGTTTTACACAATAATACCACTTGACAATATCCCGTTAGCAAGTAGGGAAGACCATGCTGGTAATAAAATACATTTGGGGTGGGGGGCTTGTTTTTTATTTAATATCAGATCTAGATTCTTTTCCTTATCTGTGAATCGCTTAGCTATGATTTATTGGGAAATGTAGTTGAGTATTTTTCCGTTGCTATATTCAGTTTCCTTCTCATAGACTGGTTGCCATCCTATAGCCTAGGAAAGCGATTCTATGCATATAGCGATAACGAGGGAAGGAACATGTTGTACCATTCATAAGGCTGGATGCCAGTGTATAATGAAGCTCGAACTCGGCTCGCCAAATTACGCTACCAAATATTTTACTTTTAATGATTTAAAAAAAACAGAAATATTTTTGACATTCGACAATATTTTTCGTTGTAGAAATAAAATCATAAATTATTCATGCATTAATTATCACCGATCTAATTGCAAAATTAATTAATTACTCTCCCATTTTTAGAATGATGGATGGCAGACATTACATGAACTTTTTATTTTAATTTTAAGATAAAAAATTGTAAATTATTTTAAAATAATAGATTGGAACCTTTAATGATAGATTTTAAAAGTTAAATAATAATTTTTACTATAAAAGTTTAATGGATTTTACGATGGGTGTTAATGCATTATTTAAATATCTTTTTCATTAGGCGATATAGTAACTGATTACTAAATAAATTTTTAGTATGCGACACATGTATAAGGTGTCTGGGTCCATGAGATATTTATAAAAACTGTCACATCACTAGATTAGAAAATCTAGTGATGTGACAGTTTTTATAATCAATTGACAAGATCCGTCGAGCGAGATGAGTACAATGTCACCTGAGTAGACAGTAACCTTGCAGTCACTCTACTTAGTTTCTTGAGGCAGAACAAAAGAGAAACTTTTGTCCATGATGGCGGGAACTCAGTCTTTTTGTTTCAACAAATAAACAGTTTGATATTTTAAACAATATTAATTGCATAGACGTGATGAGCTACTTTGATATTTTTAAGGAAGTAGCTCTGAAAAAATAATATCTAAAATTCTTTCAGAAAAAATACTTTTCAGAAACCTTATTTAATAAAAAATAGCCGATTTAATGTTTAATTAATCTGAATTAAAACAAATATTACTTGTCGTTTCAAATGTCGCAAAAAACTTTTTTTTAACATGGACTGGTTTTTTTTATTAGATACCGAGGTGTACATAACTAAAAACTATTTGATGAATATGACGTGATTATCTTCTTTACATATATTTTTAATTTACCTATTAATCTTAAAAATTTAAAGAAATCTAATATTTTTACATTCAGTTTACATTATTAATTTCTATAGGTATTTTGTTCTGCAAAATAAAATGTTTTTTGATATTTTTAAGTACTTAAAAATTAAGCAAATACAATTCATAAAATGATTATTAATAATAATAAATTCTGCTTCAAATATTTTTTTATATTAATCTGAAAAATTTATGAAATTATTCTAAGCAGTCGAATATTTTATTAAGTTTTTAGGTTCTTTGATTTTAAGCCTTGATATTGTCACGTAGGGACGTCCGTATTTATAATAATCGACACGTTCATCCACACAAAAAATATAAAATTCTTTTTAAGATACTACGGTCACTGAATTGTCAGTTTAGTTTCTATTTATGATTAGTAAATTGTTGGAATTTAGTAACAATACTTGACCGCTACAAATTAATACAGAAGGAATTCTGCATGTTACTAATATAAACACTAAGCAGTACAATAATTATTTTTTCGAAATTACATAATTAAATAATTAGGGGTAACAGATGTAAAAAATGTTTTTACCTAGAAACATTTCTACAATAATTTACTTAATTTGAGACTAAGTCCTGAAAATATCATTAAAATCCGACAATTATTTGATTTTTGCAAGAATTTCCAAATCAATGTATTTTTCATTGCGAAAAAAGATGCTAAAATTTTTTATACAAATCTTTCGTCTACCGCTGATGCCAGAAAAAGTTAATCAAAATTTCGGACGTTCTAAAAAGGAAAAGACGATATAATTTAATAATTAAAAAAAAATTTTTCTCTTAATAATAACTTGACGTTAAAAATTGTTTTCATCATCTCATTTATCTACTGTTTATTATCATTCTTTGAATACGTTTAATTAAAAAATCCTATTTAAATTTACCTGGCTAAAAAATCTAAAAAAAAGACCAAGAAATATCCCATAATCTCAATTCAGCGTTTGTCATTCATACGAACTAGAAAATATTACTGAGCATGCAGGTGTTTCCAGTCACTTTGTGTAAATCATATATATGTATATATATATATATGTATATACACATATATATATATCATCATCATCATTATCATGAGAAAAAATCGTGTATATAGCAATTTTAAAATTGTACTCGAATTTCATATCGCTTAGGAACTCAATATGTAAAAGTTTAGAGTCACTACTTTTAAAAAGAACGAAAAACATTTTAATTTACTGGAAAATAATATACATAAAAAAACGTCAATTTAGGTCGGTAACTGTTTTATTAAATCGATAAGCGCCCATCTCCTTTTCACTGACATTGAAGAAGAATTACAATGCATCAACAGCAGAGAATAATCTTGATTTGGACGATGGTTGAACTCAGTAGTCCCCCCCCCCGCAAAAAAAAACATTTCTGACATGGAGTCAATATTGCTTTTTGTACTTATCTAAGATTTCTTTATTTCTTTCTTATAAACATATAGCAAAACAAAAAAAAAGATAATTTCAGGAAATCCACCTAAAAACAATACAATATAATATAAAACATACTTGTGTAAATACTCATGCCTGATGATACGTGAAACAAGTCTGATTCGCAGGAAAATCTTGTTTTTTTAGAATTGTAATAATCCTTTAATTAGAAACTAATTAAAGGATTATTACAATTCTAAAAAAACAAGATTTTCCTGCGAATCAGACTTTTTTAGAATTGTAATAATCCTTTAATTAGAAACTAATTAAAGGATTATTACAATTCTAAAAAAACAAGATTTTCCTGCGAATCAGACTTGTTTCACGTATCATCAGGCATGAGTATTTACACAAGTATGTTTTATATTATATTTAAAACTAATTCACTTTTTCATTTTATAAGGAGGAAAGCGGTAAATCATGGAACCTCGGGTCTGACTGTGTAGGTAGAACGAATGTTTTTTTCATTTAATCAAATCAAATATTTTTCAGAAAGATGCGACATTACCATGTGCCTTTAACAGCAAATGTGAGTTTCTAACGATCAGCGAATTTTGTAATTATTGAGAATTTTCTGATGAGGATTTTTAATCACATTATTACTAACGGGTCTATAGTGCAATCATTAAGGGAATATTAAAATTTATAGATTTCCTTTGAATAAGTCACAATGTAAATGGTACATATCTTGTAATGGTTGATGAGGCTGTCCGTAAAAAGCGGGTGGCCCTAAAAAGATCCATTGAGAAATAACATAAACTCCGAAGACGTGGAGAGTTTTTTGCTTTCTGTGGCTAATGTTAATTTTTTTTTTTTAAAGTTCTCCACTGCCTGGGTTAAGGCAGTAGAGAACTTTCAGAGGGAAAAACTAACAGGAGATAACTGATAACTGACATCCATTAAACATGGCACGTGGAACTAGAGCAGTCTACCCAGTGAGCGAAATAAAGGGTCCATTTCGACATTCCAACCGGAGCGTACAACGGCCGAAACGTTGTGATAAACATGGCGACAAAGATGAGGACAATAGTCCGAATAATGTAAATAATGTACATAATACCTCATCTCAGAAATATAGACAGAAATTAGTAACATAAAAGTAGGTAAAAAAGCAAATGTTGATAAAATAGTGAAATTCACAAAACACTACTCTGAACCCCAATCAGGATTTCTTTTCTCCGGTCCGAGGGTAATCAGGGATAGTACGCGCTGGCATTGCAATAGCGCATTATGGGTAGAATGTATATTGTATTATCCTAACAATTATTGGGTGTGCGCTAATGTTTCAGATTATTCTAGAGACTATTGAGTAAAAATATTCGTGGATACGAATGCGGTTGTGTGTAGTTATTTTAAATTCATTATTTACTAATTATTATTTGTTGTTGATTGTTATATATAGCTGAGAGGAGAAGAAAAGGATTCATACCTTTCCCAAGGATATTAGCGCGTAAGTGAATGACAATGGATTCCACTGGAATTCGAACTCGGCTCTCCGATTCCTCAATCTGAGGAGTTATTCATTATTCTTCCGTAGATATTTGAGACTAAATATTTACTATTGATTATATTATTATTTGTAGTTGATTATTATTATTACGTATGAAATGAATAAATCTCGTAATTTCACATATTATTAAGAACATGTAACGATCACTTTTGATATGGAAAGAATGAAAAATTGACATTAAGCTTTTTACGAATTTATTAACGACTCTCATTGCCACAATCGAATGTTTTTAACAGACAATATGAAAAATCAAAATTCTCAAGTATGGTGAGAGAAAGATAGACACTTATAAGTGCAATAGCTTCATATTTTGTTAAATTTCCTTATTTTTTTACACTGATAAAAAGTTAACAGCTGTTTTCTGCTAAATACATACGAATTTAATACAAATGTTAATACAAATATGCATCGGCCGGGAATCGAACCCGGGCCGCCCGCGTGGCAGGCGAGCATTCTACCACTGAACCACCGATGCTTTCTTATCTATGCAAGTATTTTATACTCATCCGACAACAGGTAGAGAGAACCACCGACATATGGGCGACGATGGATATGGCCGATGGGCAACTGAAGTCCGGCGAGAGATGAACGTGGCGTGTTTTTTTTTATTCTTTACGTCGTTTGCCGATTAATGATTCATAAAGATTGCAATAGAATAATAATAAGATTTGAATTCAAAGAAACATTTCCTAAATAAAGTTTTTAGGCATTTTTAAAACATTGTTATTCATCGCAGCACTATTATACACAAAAAAGTATATCTTAAATTCTAAGGTTTTTATATTCATGAAATCTTTTGTTCAAACAGGACATAGTTACAAAAAAATTGCCCTGAATCGTAAAATAAAAGTTCAATAGAACTAAGACATTATTTATTTATAAAATCTTTTGATTTCTTTCATGAATGAAATATATTATGGATACTATTGTCTTAATATAAAAGAATTTCAATGAAGAATACATTTATACAATAATTGTTTTGTTTTGTTTTTTAATTTTAATTAGAATAATTTATTAGGTTTTAAATCCTTTAAAAGATGTAGACTTTGGAGGACACAGATTTGTTTTTTCTGTTATTAGAATTTCAATATTAATCACTTCAGTATCGAGTGACAACTCTTGCCTGTTTTACTTTGTTGCAGATGTTAAATGAGTGGGTCGGAGAATTTTGAAGTAGATGGATGGCATAAGAATGTATCTGAAAGGGGATATTTATTGAATAACACCAGATGCTCCATTTAAGGTCTTTACCATGAGAAGAACTTACATAACATCCTGCAGGTCAATTAAATGCAATTGACACGTGATTCAATTGATTTTGAAATATTGATTTTTTGGCTGACTCGGAAATAGTTGACAAATGACAAACGTGAAGGTCATAAGAATTTGCAATTTTTTTGTATTACAAAAAGATATATTAAAATTTCATTCAGTTATTCTAAAACCGTAAAATGTAAAAGAGGCAACGTATTTTTGTTTGATTTATCGATCATAATAAAAAAATAAAATGTCTGTTTAGGTATCGACACGGACTTTCAATAAAGCACAAAACACATTTTAAATAATTTAAATACATTCTTTGAACTTAAATTTCATTTCTACCTGAAAACCTAAATCTAATCGAATTCACGGAAAAAATAATTTTCGTATATAAATAAAATTTTCTTCAGGCCTTTTTAAAACATTATTATTTCTTTTCAACTCTCATCTAGCCGCCATTGTATAAGAAAAATGTAAACAACAAATTTAATAAAATAAATTGATAAATTTTCATTCACCAGTGGTTTAAGAATATGTTTTCTCCATTCTGTACATCCATAGCAGAAATAATCTAGCAGTTGCTAAACGAATAAAATAGAATTCAATTCTTCTAAAAAAAAGGTTCACAATCGAAAATGTGATTAAACTATACATTTTTTATTCTTCAAATATTTCTTGATTTAATAAAAGAAACCCTTGCGACAAACAGCAAGGAGATGAATGTCAAAAATGGCTTTCTAAATGTACTTAATCTATGAAACATAGTTATACATCATTCTGAATTTACTTTCTCTCATATCATTCAAATATTGCATTTTTTGTTCCAGTCTCTAAAGAAAGCTCACTGCTTTTGCTCTATTTTGAGAATCCAGATGAATAGTTCATTATATGGCTCATTTATCTGATTGTCTCAGTTCAAGGAAACGAGATAATATTTCGAAGTATTCAGGAAATGGTGGCATGTAATTCATCAAAAATGACCGCATTTTGTCATATTAGAGACAACAGATCTTAAGAAACTGAAAAAAAAACGTGTCGATAACTATTTAATTATAAAATCGTTATGCGCCCATTTCTTTCCCATACAAGGATTACAATGTATTTAGCTGTAGAGTCATGAGCGCAAATATTTGCATAGATGAACGCCGGCCTTTTTTGCAGCAGAATATATTATTCTTATTATCATTATTATTTATTTACTTTCGTCTTAATCTTAAGTTACTTTAAGACTCAAAACATTATTTTGCTTTATCAGAACAAAGTTGTGTCAATATCTATTTATAAAAATAAAATCATATGTAATCTAATTCACAACTGAATGTACAAAAGAAACTTTTTTCGATTAATACTTAATTTTTACAAGTATTGTTTTCATATTTTTTTAATTAGACTAATTAATAACTTCTGTATTAATTTGTAGCTGTCAAGTGCTATTGTCATTAAATTAAAACTATTTACTAATCATAAATGGAAACTCTTACACTTCAACGATCCTATTATTTTAAAAAGAATTTTACATTTTATGTGCGTATGAACGTGTCGATTATTGTAAATACGGACGTCCCTACGTGACAGTATCAAGGCTATAAAGCCAAAGAAAATAAAACTTAATAAAATATTAGACTGCTTAGAATATTTTCATAATTTTTTAAGATTAATAGGTAAATTAAAAACATATATAAAAAAGATATTCGTATCGTATTCGTCAAATAATTTGATATCCATCATATTTTTGATTGGTCAGTAAATCGCGCTTTACTGTCACGTGATATATCTCGACGACGTGCGCACAGAGTCAGATTAAAGTTGTGTAAATCGAAATGTTTTATGTCCCCAGGTTATACAGTCGATACATTTATTGTGATTAACTTTGATCATGTCTGTACGTCGAAATAGAGGAAAAGGAGGTGCTAATCGTCATTGCAAGGTGCTAAGAGATTTGGGGCATCACAAAGCCAACTATTCGCCGTTTGACTCGCAGGGGTAGTATCAATCGTATCTCTGGTCTCATCTACGAGGAGACACGTGGTGTCCTTAAGGTTTTCCTTGAGAAAATTCTCAATAATTACAAAATTCACTGATCGTTAGAAACTCCCATTTGCTGTTAAAGGCACATGGTAATGTTTCATCTTTCTGAAAAATATTTGATTTGATTAAATGAAAAAACAGTACAACGAATAAAACGGAAGAAGTTGTGGATCTACAATTTGTAGATGATTTTGTTTTCTTGTAAACCTTTTCATAGAAGTGCAAAAATGTAGGGGAGATAACCTTTTTTGCTTAATTGACCAATGTAAACGTATTTTCTTATAATAAAAACCTAAAAATTTGTATGGTTAAAAGTAGGGTCATATAAACGAATGGCGTGCTATATTAAGAAAAATGCGAATAGTAACAAAGAAATATACTTCGTTTACAATTCAGTTATGTATGCTTTTTTTCATAAAACTCAATGTGTGCCACCGAAACCAGATCAAATTCTTTTCATTATTTTTTTATCCAATTCATTCAAACTACACAGCCAGAAGGAAAGTGATTTCGCCTGTTGAAAACAAAAGTCTTATTTTTTCGTAAATGTGTATGTGAAAGTATATAAAATCAAATATGTTCAAATTAATGGACGCACAAATATATAAACACGAGCGACAAGAACTATTGTAGAAAATTTATAATCCATAAGATTACGAAAGTGTATCTGAATTTCGATAAAAAAAATAGTGCCACTGCATTCACTTATCAAAAACTACAATTCATTGATGCGAATATTACGAAAATGTGTAAAAACATTAAAATTTAATAGTCGATATTTTTAGTTTCTTTTCCTTAGCAACAACGGTCAGTTTTTATTTTACTTGTATTCTGTAAGGGTAAAGATGAAGAACTTTGATCAGAATACGCCTAACAGAAGATTTGTTGAAGCCAAAAATTAAATTTTCTGTTAATTCGGATCAGCTTTATTTCAAATCAAAAGTTCAAAGTGAGCGAATATGAGAAGGGTGAAAAGTAAAACGGAAAGAAAACTCTGCGATGGCAAGGAAAAAATAAAGGGAAAGTAACTCAAGCTATTTAAAGCTATTGACTCAATGTCTTATAAGCAAAGAAGAGTAATTTTTATTACTAATAAAAAAATTATCGCTTGAGTTAAATCAAGATATTTTCTGTTCTGTTTGTAATAAAGTTTAAACTGATAAAAAAATTATAAGCAAAGCAAAGTCATTTTTATTACTAATAAAAAAATTATAATCATGAGATTATTTAATACTTTCTCGTTACCTGCGCACGACACTGTTTTTGATATGAGAGACAGCGTGAGAATAAGGAAGATAAGTAAAAAAAAGTAGGTACCTCCGCTTTTTCGCGGGAAAACAGCATAGTGTAATGAAAAAATAAAGTAAAGAAAAGAAGAGAGAGAAAGAGAGAGTGAGTGAGTCAGAAGAAGGAAGTAAAGCCATGTCCATCATGAACAGTTTTGTCAACGATCTGTTCGAGAGAATCGCCGCTGAAGCTAGTCGTCTGGCCCATTACAATAAACGTTCAACCATCACCAGCCGTGAAGTTCAGACCGCTGTCCGTCTTCTTTTGCCCGGAGAATTGGCTAAACATGCCGTTTCTGAAGGCACCAAAGCTGTTACCAAATACACCAGTTCTACATAAAACTGAAATAGTTTCTTTTATCTCAAACGGCCCTTTTCAGGGCCACTCAGATTTTTAAGGAAGTCATTCGTGTCACATACATATGCAATTTTTACTTATTTTTTTCTCATGAAAACTGAATTAATCCGTATCAGTCAATTTATGGATTACCTAGATTTTCCCTAAGTTCTAATTGATTTCAAATTGTCATCAATTAAATATTTGACGATTTCAGTTTAAATTAATTTTGCTAGCACACAGCAATTTTTATCGAAAGAGACAGTGAAATCAGAAATCCTCCTTTTTAGTCAGTCATCGTATCGAGTCAAATTTATCTATTATTTCTCTTTCCTTTCTTTTTCGTGTGTTGGGCCTAATGTGATCGTTGGACACTCGAAAGGTTTTATGTTTTCTTATCTCACACAGTTGGTTAGACAAAAGAAACACTAACTTCTGCATTAACTGACATATACACTATCTTCTGCTGACCGGGTCATTCGAGGTCAGGTAGGTTTAACCCGATTTCGAACAGAAATAGGTAAAGATTACATTCATATAACAAGCTAAATAGTTTATTTTAGTTCATGCCATGCATATTCACAAATTAAAATGAAATAAATGCAAAGAAATAATTGTTTTCTCTCATCTGTCCAATGAAATCTCATCGATTTTCTGTGAACATACCAATATTTCTAAGAAAGCTAATCTGAAATGCATAGAACAATAACATCGGTTTGTAATAAACATCGGCCAATTTCGATAGGATCTATTTGCGATAAATGAATAAAATTTTTAAATTGAGTGGAAGGAGATTATTTTGTTGCTAAAATACCTGATTTACGTACTCTTTTAATCGTCTTTCATCGGAGTGAAATTCCCTTTATTAAAAAAAAATCTTCCAAATATAAAATATACTTTTCTGAAGCTTTATTTGGGGAATATTATCTGATATAAAATATAATTGCTCTGATTTTAAACAAATTTAGCTTAAAATATCGCAGAAATGCAATTTTTAACCCGACAGTCGCCGTGTTGACGTGACATGACAAATGTAATGTTTTTCTACGAAGACTCACAGAGTTATCGTTCTTATTTTCTGCTTATTTCGTTTATGCTCGAAAGTACATACAAAAATCTTCAAAATTCTTTTAAATGTATTGGTGTTTAATGTTTTGTATTAAGCTTTTCCATTTATGATTTTTAAATATAGTTTTCACTTAATAATAATAATATCCTCTAAAAGGCTAATACAGAATTTTAGAAGATTTAAAGCTTAAAATTTTAAGAAAAAATCTTTTGTAAAAATTCATTATTCATCGAAAATTTAGAAAATAGTGTCCTTAATATATCTTATTTATAAAAACTTTTCCGATTTGAATATTCTCATAATTTTATTCCATTTTTATTTTATTTTCCGATTCAGAGTAGATTTTTAGTAAACGTGTCTTCCGTTTAAAAAAAAAAAACAAGTTCATGATTAAAATTCTCCAATTCTGTTAGCTAATATAAATATGAAGTGGCTGAAATTTTAATTTGTCGAAATTTCATAAAATTAAGTGAGTGAGCGTCACAGATGTAAAAAAAAAATGTGTTTTTACAAAGATTTTTTTTTAAATTCCAAAAGTAATTTAATTAATTTGTGAATATGTCCTGAACATTTCATTAAAATCCGACAGTTACTTGATTTTCACAAGAATTTCCAAAACAATGTGTTTCTTCTGAAAAAAAACAGTTACATTTTCTCATTCTAATTTTTGGGCCATCCGCTGACGCAAGAAAAACAAGATTTTTAATCAAAATTGCGCACGTGCTAGAAAGGATTAAAAAATGTAATAAAATAATTAAAAAATACATTGACCTTTACTCTTAATAATAACAAACATTTTGACGATAAAATTTTGTTTTTATCAAGTTTGTGGCCTTTTTTTCATTATGCACTTTTTTAGAAAATCTTTGGACGTATCAAAATTAAATGGAATGACTATCATGCCTTTTATTTTGTTTATAGAATTTTTCTTTTAATGATAACCTTTTCACGCCTTTAAAACTTAGAAAGCGAAATAAATATTTAATATTGGAAGTAGTGATCTTTTCGAAATATTGTTGATACATGAGTAAGATATGAAATAAATGAGATTAAAATAATTCTAGTAAGTGGGCATTTCTAATCTACTTATTTGTTTTACTCCCAAAACATATTTATCAAACAACCATTCCTTTCCTTATTTAAGCATTTAACTTGACCCTAGACCAGCTGTAGTCAAACCTTTTCGACTAGTGACCCCCTTTTGTTTCGCTTCTTTCCACAGAGACACCTTTTAAAATATCTTTAAACTTTAAAACTAGCACTGATGTTGGCAATTAAAATGAAGAAGTATTTGATGAAATGAAATTAAATGAAAAATGTATGAAAAGTTGAGAAATTTTACAATAATCCAATGATTGCACTATAAATCCGTTATATATGGTATTGTCTTTATTTAACTCTGAATATGTCGGATCTTTTAATATTTCTCTTAAATGCTTTCATAAAAATATATAAACCTATGATGAATGGTTATTTTATTATTACTTTGGCGTGAATTAAAAAAAAATGTACGTTTTATGTATGATATCTGTGAATACATTGTATTAAAAAAGAAGGATTTATTTTTCCGAAATTAGGAGCAAATAATCTACTAAATTTAATAAATTTGTATAGAAAAACATTATATTCTTAACCTATTGGTTATATAAGATTAAAGAAAAATAACTGAACATAAATACCACAACTTTTGATTGTTGTACTACTGGTATTCCGTATTTTTTCCGTAATCTTAATTCTTTGCGTGCTTTTTTTTAAATGACCAAATGATTAACCATTTTTTTAAATTTTTAACTTCCAACCTCAGAGGCTACCGTAGATAAAACTAAAAGGTAACCATGATGTTTAGTTTACAAAGTCCAATTAATTAACCTTTAAATTCATTAAATGATTAGGATAAATATTGGATTTTTTAATTTTTTGTCTGCATTTGTTTGTAATAGCGATTCAATGAATGACGAGAAAACCTGCCAATTTTTTAAGAACACCTAAAAACTTTTATATACAGAGATTAAATTTTCTGTTAATTCAGATCAGCTTTATTTCAAATAAATTCAAAAGTTTAAAGTAGACATATGAGAAGCGTGAAACGGAAAGAAAACTGCAATGACAAGGAAAAATACAGGGGAAGTAACTCAAGCGATTTAAATATTATTTATTTTCTGTTGTGTTTCTAATAAACTGATAAAAAAAACTGACATGCAATATTTCCCTCCCTATATATGTGTGAAGCGAAAAGAAAAACATTTGCTTGTAATTTTGAGTGTGCGACTCTCAAAAATGTTCAGGCACACAAGCATCAGTATTTTTGCAGATAAAAATTGTTGTAGTTATCAAGCTGAATCTAACACTGAATTGTTCATTTTCGATTTCAGGCAGTGTTAAGAAAATTAAAGATCACTGATAAAACATTTAAAGTCACTGACAACGGGTTTAATTAATGTCAAAAATTAATGCTCCTTCAAGAAAAAAATGTTGAAAAACTGTTGAATTGGATTTATTGTAAATAATTAAATTTTTCGTTTAATAAAGTATAACTACACAAGTAATAGACAATGTATTGATATCTGTAGACAATACGAACAGAATTGCTTGAATTCTTACAGTTCAAGAATTATTGCAAATTATATTTTTTGTAGCTAAAATTGTTTCGAATGACCACAAATAAAATCCTAAAAATAGAAAAGAAAGAAAACAAAACCGCATAATATGTAAACGTCAAGTAATTCTCGTGAGAATATGAGTGGCCCTGAAAAGGGCCGTTTGTATGAAAAGCACATCAAGATTTACTTGCTGCTGGTGTATTTGGTAACAGCCTTGGTACCTTCAGAAACGGCATGTTTAGCCAATTCTCCGGGCAAAAGAAGACGGACAGCGGTCTGAACTTCACGGCTGGTGATGGTTGAACGTTTATTGTAATGGGCCAGACGACTAGCTTCAGCGGCGATTCTCTCGAACAGATCGTTGACAAAGCTGTTCATGATGGACATGGCTTTACTGGAAATGCCGGTATCGGGATGAACTTGTTTCATCACTTTGTAGATATAGATAGAGTAGCTTTCTTTCCTCTTACGTTTAACTTTCTTGCCATCGGCCCGGACTGGCTTAGCTTTCGCTGCCTTCTTAGAGCTTACCTTGGGAGGCATGTTTGTGAATGGATGTGATTTACCTTAATGACAAGTCCGTTCCTATTTCTTATATATTATAACAGTAGGCGATGACCAGCAAGGCGCGACTGTCTGATTGGTCAATAAATACCACGAAACCAGTTTTATTTTATCATCAGACACGCCCACCACATCAGTAAATGTTGTGAGCCACTTTTGGCCTATTTAAAGCTAATCTCCTTGCCTGATGACCATTGTATCACCAGCCACGAACCATCAGTCATCATGTCAGGACGAGGCAAAGGAGGTAAAGTAAAGGGTAAGAGCAAGACCCGTTCATCACGTGCCGGACTTCAGTTCCCCGTCGGTCGTATCCATCGTCTCCTGCGTAAAGGCAACTATTCGCAACGTGTCGGTGCCGGTGCCCCCGTATACTTGGCTGCTGTCATGGAATATCTGACGGCTGAGGTTCTCGAGTTGGCAGGTAATGCTGCCAGAGACAACAAGAAATCCAGAATCATCCCCCGTCACTTGCAGTTGGCTATCCGTAATGACGAGGAGTTGAACAGATTGTTAACAGGAGTAACTATCGCCCAGGGTGGTGTCCTCCCCAACATCCAGGCTGTCCTCTTACCCAAGAAAAGCCAGAAGTCTGCCTAAAACGCATTTATTTTATCTGCATACTCGGCCCTTTTAAGGGCCACTAACATTTTAACGATTGTCTGTTTTTAACTGAGTACATATTTATAGAAATTTAATTTTAATTAAAATAACAGTTTATATTTGATTTACTCAAATTAATTTGATTGGTTAACTAAATTAATCTCATTTTCAAATTAATATCTCTGTTGGCCACTACAAATTAATATGGTATTATTCAAATAAGGTTTAAGAAATGTAAAATTATTGTAGAAATCATTATTCATCGAAAAAATGTATTTTCTTTCAAGACAATAGTGCCCATAATATGTTTTATTAATAAAAGTAGATAATTCCAAAATGTGTATTTTATTTTTACTCAATTATTAGTGCTGATATTAGGCATTCAGGGGAGAGAATGAAGAATGGATCCTTATGTGCGGAGGATGCCATTTTCCTAATGATCAAAGAGATAGCATCATCGGCGGGATCGTTTACGTGTTAGTTTTTATCTTTATTCAAATAATCTTTCTATTCCAATCACTTGTGTAAAATTGAACAAAGCCGCGTAAATACAAGAAAACCAGACGTTTATAACTAAATTAAAAATTTTAATCTAGTATATGTCTTAAATCCTTATATAAATAACTATTAGTATATCAAATCCTTATATAAATAACTATTAGTATATAGTGTGGTTGTTTTGTTTTCACGTAGTTATTAATCTGCCTTGTGAACATTGAGATTTCCCAGTTTTTCACAAAAAGCTATGAATTGTCTTGACATTCCCCTGTTAAGAGAAACAGTTATCTCCCCTATTTTGATATCTTTTTATTCCTCTGCCGATTGAGATGTTCTCATACATACTGTATATTGTAATAACTTGACAAGAAGAAATCCTATGAAAAATTAAATACGGGGCACCAACAGCGTGATAATCAATAAATTTTTTGAAAATAGATTTTCTATTTGCATTTTATTAAGCTTGTGAAGAAGAATTTTATTTTTTAGAAGCAGTTCTTTTTTGTTTCTTTGAGTTTAGTACTTAGCTTTTCATTTTCTTACTTTTTTCCTGCCATAAAATATATAATTTCATCGAATATGGATTTTACGATAGGAAATAAAGTTTTCTTCAGCTTTTGCTGGCATAGTAACTGATCACTAATTAAATCTAAAATGTACGGCACAAGAAATATATGAACATAAGATATTTATAACTGGATAAAATACTATTTAAAACTTTCCTGTTTCAAATCTAGTAAGGTGACTTTTTTTTTCTGTTATCTCTATCTATTCAATTGAAAAGGTTTGAAAAAAAATATTTTTGTTGGGCGGGATAACTACAGCGTCATCTGAATATAGTAACCGGGTAACTATTTAGTTTTAATTAGGCAGGAAAAAGGTTTCATACGAGAAGCATTTGAACTGGAGACTTTTCTCCGTGCAGCCGGGAATTCAGTTTCAAAGCCGAATGGCTAACAAACGCAAACCCGAAATAACGGAACAGTTTGACAATCAAATTTTATTTCCAATGGTTTTGTTCCAACAAATAAGCCTTTTGGTATTTTTAACATGTTTTTGATTGTATGAATGTTTTTAAACTCTTCATCTTTTATCGATAAATCAAAGAAAAATCATAATAATTTACTAATTTATCTAAAATCATTTATGATAAAGAACGTTTATACTGGGTCAGAATAAAAGGATTAGACACTTCATTTCTTCTTTTTCATTCAAATGTAATTTAGTTGAAGTATTACATTTTTCTATTAATGTTTAGATACGGAAGCAACTTTGATGCTTTCAGATTTTTTTCCAATGTTTTTCATTTTCAAAACAACTGAAAATTAAGATGCTCGTGTCAAACATTAATAATAATAATGATTATTGACACTGCTTCACTAAAATAATAATAGTCCTTTTTGAGAAAAGTATGAGTAATCAAATATTTCCGCTCGTGATTCCACCCTGCGGCTTTTTGTATTGTCAATGGAAAGGAGATGGGCGTTTAAGGATCTTCTTTAATAAAACAGTTATCGATCAAAACTTTTATAGAAATAAGTCGAGTTTTGCTTGAATGATTATTTTAATAAAGGAAAAAAAGAATTGAAGAGTCTTTTAAGATATGCAGTCTTTAATATGACGAAAACCTATCACTTTCAGTTACACAAAGAAATTAGAATTGCGTGTCCGACCTCTTGCATAGATAGAAATATTATCTTGTTGAATGACAAAAGCGGAATTAAGATTCTAGGATACATAGCTTCCCGGTGCCTTTTCTATAAATAATTTCATTTGTAATTGTTCTGATGAACTTTCCCTACAGGAAACTAGACTTTATGAATTTAAGCGTAGTATTAGATTGGCGGCAAGGTCTCATCATTTTACACTTGAAAACAACTTGCCTAAGTAGCAAAACTGCTGCCGCCGGGCCCGTTATGCGAATAAGAAATGACGAATCGTCTTTAGAACATTCAGTTCGCCTGTCTCAAAATGTTTCTCGGAATGATTTAATCAGGGCCACTGAGTCCGAAGTTAAACGTATATATCGGCTTTTCAGAAGAGCATACATGAAGGCTTCTTCGCGCGAGGCTGAAAATGATGATCAAAGGACTCAATGGCTGAGGAGAAACGTCTCTTCAACTGTTGCTACGCGTTAGGCTGAAACAATATTCAGGACGCCCTTATAAGTGCTCAGCAGCGCTTTCATTGATCACATAAAAGAAATTGAATTCCTTCATCATATATGAAATAAAATTCTAAAATTAAATATTGTAAGTAAATATCTGTATAAATTCTTATTGGTCTTCCATTATCCTTGGAAATGACTTACGTTTAAGTTTTATCAATATTTTTTTCTATGATAATATTTCTACTTTTGGTGATTATTGGATTGATGCAAGTTAGCAAGTAAAAAATTAAGCATCCAACTCATTAGCTCTTTAAATAATTTATGCATAAATAGCCCAATTCTGTCAGTAACGTTTGGATTGTTTCTTGATCACTGACAATTTCTTTTTTCCTGATTTTAACATTAAAATCAAGAAAATATTTACAAGATGTTCATCAATTCCACAATGATATCATGACTTTATGAAATACAAGTCATAACTAACCGGGCATCGGTGGTTCAGTGATAGAATGCTCGCCTGCCACGCGGGCGGCCCGGGTTCGATTCCCGGCCGATGCAAGCTCGTTTCTTTTAAGTCATACAGCAATACCAATTTATTAAATTGGTATTGCTACTAATTATTATTGTATTTATTAATATGACTGATCGATTTATTTCTTATTCTTGCTATGAAACAAAGTTCTAAAATTAAATATATATTAAAATATATGTATAAATATTTAGTGATCTTCCTCTATTCTTGGAAATTATTTACGTTTATTGTTTTATCAGTATTTTTTTCTATAATTAAATATCTCTACTTATGATGATTATTGGTTTGATGCAAGTTAGCAAGTAAAATAAACATCCAACTTATTAGCTTAAATTAATTATACAACGCAAGGTGCTCAGAGTTAACATCCAGGGCATCACCAACTTGCGTCTAGCTCGCAGAGGTAGAATCAGGCGTAACTTTGGTCATATCTACGAGAAGACACGTGGTTTACTTGAGGTTTGCCTTGAGAATGTTATACGTGATGACATCATATACACCGAGCATGCCAAGAGAAAAACTGTTACCGCCATGGATGTGGTCTATGCCCTGAAGAGACAAGGCAAAATTCTCTATGGATTCGGGTTATAAATATGAAAATGTTTTCTCTCAACGGCCCTTTTTCGGGCCAGCCATTTTCTACAACCAGTTTATTCAACCATCGCAAGATATGTACATATGTGATTCTTTTGTTCATTGAGTATTTAGAATATAATTTCTGTGTTTAACTTGATTGATAATTTGCAAAATTCTCTCTCTTTCTTCGCTTGTAAATTGAAGAATTTAAACAAAAATTATCATAAAAAAGCTACGAAATTTTCTACACTGCTTTCTTGTGTGAACCCGTATTTATTTTCTTATCCTGGATCTATCTTTATCTTTTTTTATTTCTTATTTTTTTTAAATCTGAAAATAACTATCTGACATAGAATGCACCTGATAGATGATGTGCCTGAACAGAGAAATAAATGTCTTTTATGATAAAGGACTTTTATAAAAGAATTTACAAAATTACTTGATACACACGGATGAAGAGAGCGACTCTTCTGTCAAATTACATTCATAATAATTTTATTTTATGACATTCATGTAATTTTAAATTAATATCCGTCTTTCAAATTACAATTGTAATAATTTCATTACTAAATTCATTTTATTGTATGAGAATATCATATTTACCACAACTCTGAAGCGCAGAGCCTTTTTGGATTCTGTTAATGTGTGTCTAAATATATTTCCTTTTTATTTAATAGCAGTAGTAAAAATTCATAAATTCTGTCTAAATCTTAATAATTCCATTTCTCATCAAATTGTTGTTGAAGGATTAAAAATCCTTTTGTGCGATTTTACATTTATAATATAATAATAATAATAATAATAATAATAATAATAATAATAATAATAATAATAATAATAATAATAATAATAATAATAATGATCCGAAAGCTTTCAAAATATCAGTATAGTAAATTTTAATCATTTCTCTTGCATAATGAAATTGTTGGGTTTTTTTTTTGGGGGGGGGGGTAAATATGAGACATTTTTTCTGTCATTTCATTTCCCTTGAAACTACTGATGAATAAATCATCGCTACAAGATGAAATAAATACAAGAGATGGAAAAACTGAGAGATCCGTACTTAAATGATACGCTTTACTTCATTTTGCCATATTAGAGACACCAATTATGGACAATATCAGCAAACCTTTTATTTTTTTTCACAGGTGTTTTCGACATGTTTTCAAACTTGTATTTATACAGATGGTCACCTATTCGATATATTGCACGGTTAGGATTCTCGAATGCCCTTTAAGGTCTGACTTTATACGAACAGACAAAAAGAACTTTGTAAAATCAAAGAATGGTCTATTTCTGCCGGGTATTTCAAGAGTTTACGGGTCTGTACAGTTTGCAATAGAAATTCATAGTAAATCGATGCGCCGGGAAGTCAACTGATCTCTAAAATCGGTTTCTAACACTGCTACAATTATGTATTCGATAGATTTCATATTTCGTCGTTCCTAATATCCATTAAGACATGACTTTTGTGTAGAGAAATCCTTAAAGAATGTAGATCGCATCCAAAGATAGAAAATAAAATTTATTTTCTAATCTCGATTTTCAACATTTAAGATTTCTTTTCTTTTCGGTTCTAAGGTTGGGAGACGAGACGCGCATAGAATGAAATGTAATAAAAATTTCATATTTGCCTAGCAAACAAATATACACATTTGATTTCATATAAGGCATTCTATAAAATGGGTTCTTTTCAGGGCCTACAAATCACTGAAGACACTAGTGTGCTTATGAGAATGTTATCCGTGATACCGTCACCTACACTGAGCATATCTAAGAGGAAGACTGTTACCACCATGGATGGGTCTATGCCCTGAAGAGACAAGGAAGAACTCTCTACGGCTTCGGGGGTTAAATATGAAGATTTTGACTCAACCGCCCTTTTTAGGGACACCCATTTTCTATGGGTGATTTATTCAGACATTACAAGATATACATAATTATGATTCATATATTTTTAATCCTCCTTTGGATGGTAATTTTAAATTGTAAATTTACATTTTTATTTAATGACTGCAGTATATAATTAAATCTTTTAATTCATTCTTTGATCGAATATTATTTTGAATAAAGTCAAGTCAAGGACTAATTTTTCTAGTTTTACCCATCTATGTGACTGTTATAAGGCACTAATTTCAGAGCTTCTCTGCATTTGAACATCTTTACATACAATACCTTATTACTTGAATATTAGTAGCGGATATGCATTTCTGTTCAGTAACATTGGCTGTATTTAGGATTGATTGACATAATATATTATTTGCTTGATTCATTGAGGGGATTTATTTTGGGGGAAAATTCTGAACTTGATGACACTGGTAGAAAAACTTTGAACCTGATCAAAATTTCTCAACTTTTCATACATTTTTCATTTAATTTCATTTCATCAAATACTTCTTCATTTTAATTGCCAACATCAGTGCTAGTTATAAAGTTTAAAGATATTTTAAAAGGTGTCTCTGTGGAAAGAAGCGAAACAAAAGGGGGTCACTAGTCGAAAAGGTTTGACTACAGCTGGTCTAGGGTCAAGTTAAATGCTTAAATAAGGAAAGGAGTGGTTGTTTGATAAATATGTTTTGGGAGTAAAACAAATAAGTAGATTATAAATGCCCACTTACTGGAATTATTTTAATCTCATTCATTTCATATCTTACTCATGTATCAACAATATTTCGAAAAGATCACTACTTCCAATATTAAATATTCATTTCCCTTTCTAAGTTTTAAAGGCGTGAAAAGGTTATCATTAAAAGAAAAATTCTATAAACAAAATAAAAGGCATGATAGTCATTCCATTTAATTTTGATACGTCCAAAGATTTTCTAAAAAAGTGCATAATGAAAAAAAAGCCACAAACTTGATAAAAACAAAATTGTATCGTCAAAATGTTTGTTATTATTAAGAGTAAAGGTCAATGTATTTTTTAATTATTTTATTACATTTTTTAATCCTTTCTAGCACGTGCGCAATTTTGATTAAAAATCTTGTTTTTCTTGCGTCAGCGGATGGCCCAAAAATTAGAATGAGAAAATGTAACTGTTTTTTTTTTCAGAAGAAACACATTGTTTTGGAAATTCTTGTGAAAATCAAGTAACTGTCGGATTTTATTGAAATGTTCAGGACATATTCACAAATTAATTAAATTACTTTTGGAATTTAAAAAAAAATCTTTCTAGAAATACATTTTTTTTTTACATCTGTGACGCTCACTCACTTAATTTTATGAAATTTCGACAAATTAAAATTTCAGCCACTTCATATTTATATTAGCTAACAGAATTGGAGAATTTTAATCATGAACTTGTTTTTTTTTTTTAAACGGAAGACACGTTTACTAAAAATCTACTCTGAATCGGAAAATAAAATAAAAGTAGAATAAAATTATGAGAATATTCAAATCGGAAAAGTTTTTATAAATAAGATATATTAAGGACACTATTTTCTAAATTTTCGATGAATAATGAATTTTTACAAAAGATTTTTTCTAAAAATTTTAAGCTTTAAATCTTCTAAAATTCTGTATTAGCCTTTTAGAGGATATTATTATTATTAAGTGAAAACTATATTTAAAAATCATAAATGGAAAAGCTTAATACAAAACATTAAACACCAATACATTTAAAATAATTTTGAAGATTTTTGTATGTACTTTCGAGCATAAACGAAATAAGCAGAAAATAAGGACGATAACTCTGTGAGTCTTCGTAGAAAACATTACATTTGTCATGTCACGTCAACACGGCGACTGTCGGGTTAAAAATTGCATTTCTGCGATATTTTAAGCTAAATTTGTTTAAAATCAGAGCAATTATATTTTATATCAGAGAATATTCCCCAAATAAAGCTTCAGAAAAGTATATTTCATATTTGGAAGATTTTTTTTAATAAAGGGAATTTCACTGCGATGAAAGACGATTAAAAGAGTACGTAAATCAGGTATTTTAGCAACAAAATAATCTCCTTCCACTCAATTTAAAAATTTTATTCATTTATCGCAAATAGATCCTATCGAAATTGGCCGATGTTTATTACAAACCGATGTTATTGTTCTATGCATTTCAGATTAGCTTTCTTAGAAATATTGGTATGTTCACAGAAAATCGATGAGATTTCATTGGACAGATGAGAGAAAACAATTATTTCTTTGCGTTTATTCCATTTTAATTTGTGAATATGCATGGCATGAACTAAAATAAACTATTTAGCTTGTTATATGAATGTAATCTTTACCTATTTCTGTTCGAAATCGGGTTAAACCTACCTGACCTCGAATGACCCGGTCAGCAGAAGATAGTGTATATGTCAGTTAATGCAGAAGTTAGTGTTTCTTTTGTCTAACCAACCGCGTGAGATAAGAAAACATAAAACCTTTCGAGTGTCCAACGATCACATTAGGCCCAACACACGAAAAAGAAAGGAAAGAGAAATAATAGATAAATTTGACTCGATACGATGACTGACTAAAAAGGAGGATTTCTGATTTCACTGTCTCTTTCGATAAAATTTGCTGTGTGCTAGCAAAATTAATTTAAACTGAAATCGTCAAATATTTAATTGATGACAATTTGAAATCAATTAGAACTTAGGGAAAATCTAGGTAATCCATAAATTGACTGATACGGATTAATTCAGTTTTCATGAAAAAAAAATAAGTAAAAATTGCATATGTATGTGACACGAATGACTTCCTTAAAAATCTGAGTGGCCCTGAAAAGGGCCGTTTGAGATAAAAGAAACTATTTCAGTTTTATGTAGAACTGGTGTATTTGGTAACAGCTTTGGTGCCTTCAGAAACGGCATGTTTAGCCAATTCTCCGGGCAAAAGAAGACGGACAGCGGTCTGAACTTCACGGCTGGTGATGGTTGAACGTTTATTGTAATGGGCCAGACGACTAGCTTCAGCGGCGATTCTCTCGAACAGATCGTTGACAAAGCTGTTCATGATGGACATGGTTTTACTGGAAATGCCGGTATCGGGATGAACCTGTTTCATCACTTTGTAGATATAGATAGAGTAGCTTTCTTTCCTCTTACGTTTAACTTTCTTGCCATCGGCCCGGACAGGCTTAGCTTTCGCAGCCTTCTTAGCACCCTTAGAGCTTACCTTGGGAGGCATGTTTGTCAATGGATGTGAGTTACCTTAATGACAAGTCCGTTCCTATTTCTTATATATTATAACAGTAGGCGATGACCAGCAAGGCGCGACTGTCTGATTGGTCAATAAATACCACGAAACCAGTTTTATTTTATCATCAGACACGCCCACCACATCAGTAAATGTTGTGAGCCACTTTTGGCCTATTTAAAGCTAATCTCCTTGCCTGATGACCATTGTATCACCAGCCACGAACCATCAGTCATCATGTCAGGACGAGGCAAAGGAGGTAAAGTAAAGGGTAAGAGCAAGACCCGTTCATCACGTGCCGGACTTCAGTTCCCCGTCGGTCGTATCCATCGTCTCCTGCGTAAAGGCAACTATTCGCAACGTGTCGGTGCCGGTGCCCCCGTATACTTGGCTGCTGTCATGGAATATCTGACGGCTGAGGTTCTCGAGTTGGCAGGTAATGCTGCCAGAGACAACAAGAAATCCAGAATCATCCCCCGTCACTTGCAGTTGGCTATCCGTAATGACGAGGAGTTGAACAGATTGTTAACCGGAGTAACTATCGCCCAGGGTGGTGTCCTCCCCAACATCCAGGCTGTCCTCTTACCCAAGAAAAGCCAGAAGTCTGCCTAAAACGCATTTATTTTATCTGCATACTCGGCCCTTTTAAGGGCCACTAACATTTTAACGATTGTCTTTTTTTAACTGAGTACATATTTTTTAGAATTTTAATCAAAATGACACTTTATATTTCATTGATTACTCGAATTAATTTGATTTAATCAAATTAATTTGATTGTTTAACTAAAGTCTAAACTGATCTCATTTTCAAATTAATATCTCTCTCTGTTGGCCACTACAAATTAATAGGGTATTATTCAAATAAAGTTTAAAAATGTAAAATTATTGTAAAAAATCATTATTCATCGAAAAAATGTATTTACTTTCAAGACAATAGTGCCCATAATATGTTTTATTAATGAAAGTAGATAATTCCAAAATGTGTATTTTTCTCAATTATTATTCCTGATATTAGGCACTCAAGCGAAAACATCAAAGCAAAACTATTGTTTACAGTACACATCCGCCTTGTGGACACTGAGATTTCCCAGTTTTTCACAAAAAAGCTATAAATTGTCTTGACATTCTTCTGTTAAGGAGAATCACTTATCTCCCCTATTTTGATATTTTTTATTCCTCCGCCAATTTCGATCTTGTCATACATGTATTGTAATAAGTTGACAAAAAGAAATACTAGGAACCTGCAGTGTAGTAATCAATAAAAAATTTTTAAATAAATTATCTTTATCTTTATATAACCAATAATTTAAGAATATAGTTTAATTCTATATGCTTTTTATTAAACTTGGGAAGAAGAATTTTATTTTTTATACAATCAATAGAAGTTCTTTTTTGTTTCTTTTGAGTTTAGTACTTAGCTTTTTATTTTCTTGCTTTTTTCATGTAAAAATCATAAATTACTCACGCATAAAATATAATTAACATTGTGTTTTTATTTTATTTTTGAAATGATAGGTAGCGATAATTATTATTGGATTTTTATAAACCTAAACATTCTACATTTTTATTGTAAAAATTTAACGAAATTTACAGTGACCATAAGTGGATTGTTTAAGTATCTTTGTCAGCTGATGTTATAGGGAGACTTTAACTGATCACTATTGTGTATAAGGAGTGTGTGGACCATAAGATATTTAGAACTCGATAAAATGATATTTTTTAACCTTTCTGCTTCAAAACTCTTTCAAATCTCGTGAGGAGACTGTTTTATTTTTATTTTCCTGTTATCTCTATTCAATTGAAAAAGATCCGAACAAGTATTTCTGTTGGGCGAGATACGTTCAGGGTCATCTGGGTAGAGTAACCCGGTCAATCTATTTAGTTTTAATGAGGCAGAACAAAAGTTTCAGAGAAGAGGCATTTGAACTCGGGACCTTTGTCCTTGCAGGCGGGAAATTTAAGTAAAAGTGCGTAATTGTAAAAATTATTTGACGGCTACAACGTGAACACCTTTTTGCATTTTCTGTAACTGCCTAGTAATCTTAATATTTATTAATATGGTAGAAAATTAAATTTTAAAAAAAACAGTCGAATAAGAAAAGTAAAGCATCATGAATAAGCCTCGAACTTAATGAAAACGAAGTTTTATCGTCAAAATATTCATATTATTAAGAGGAAAGACGAAAGTATGTTTTGATGATTTTATTACATTTTATTCATCCTTTCTAGCACGTTCGTAATTTTGGTCAAAAATCTTGTTTTTTTTTTACGTCAGCGAGTCGTGTAATATTTACCATTAGTTTTTTAGTGCAGTGTTTTTAGGTGAAAAACACATTCATTTGGAAATTCTTCCAAAAATCAAATAATTGTCAAGTTTTAATCTAACTTTCAGAACTTATTGACAAATGAATTAAATTATTTTCGGTAAATGCTAATGGTAAATATACATTTCTTTTACGTCTGTTACACCCACCCCTACTTAATTTTATGAAAAATCGAATTTGTGTATTTTAGTGATTATATTAGTTAAAAGCAGAAGACTTTGAAAAATATAAATCATCGATATTTTTGTAAAATCAAATGTGCTCACTACCCAAAATTCAGCTCTAAATTGTAAAATACAAAAACAAATAAAACTAAGATATTATTTAATTTAAAAAATTTTAATGTTTTTTTTTATGAATAATACGTTAAGGGCATTATTTCTGAAGCCAAAATATATTTCCGATGAAAAATAAATTTTTACAGGAATTTTCTTTTTTTTTTCAATTTTAAACAAACAGTGTAATAAAGTTGTTAAATATTTTAAAATTAAGTCTCAATTTGTGTAATTTATAAAATGCCTTTATTAATTAGAACTGTTTTTATAGATCATAAATTTGAAAATAAAATAAAAATATGAAAGCCCAAAAAATGGCGCACTTCATCGATTTTATGACAATTTCGCTGATTCAAAAATAAAAAACAAGATATTTAACTAAGATTTCGGACTTGCTAGGAAGGATTAAAAATATGAAAAATAATTTGGTCTTTGCTCTTAATAACAACGTAAACGTTTAAAGTATAAAAAATTGTTTTCATCAAGTTCTTTTTTTAGCGCCATCTGTCATCACAATGTAATTCTCTTTATTAAAACAATAAGTATACTTTTCTGAAACTTTATTTGAGGAACATTAACTGATTTGAAACAAATATTACTTACGTTAAGTGTAATATATTGCAGAAATGCACTTCGTAACACAACAGTAGGTGTTTTATTGGATTTTAAGTAATTTGGGTTAAATTTTAAGTTATCGAATGTATTTTCTGATACTGACGTGTATGGACATTATTCTTTACAAAACTGGCACGTTTATGTACACAACCACACAATAAAATATTCTTTTAAAAAATTTGGTGGGCGTTGTATCGGAGTAACCTTTTCCATTTATGATTAGTAAATATAGATTTTACTTGATAACAATATCATATAACCGATACAAATTAATACAGAAATTTAAAAAATTTTAAACTTTTTAAATTATTCTAACTAAAATTAAATAAAATGAAAACAATTCTTGTAGAAATTTTCTTTTAAGTAAATAGTGTCCATAATATATCTTATTTAGAAAAGCAATTAAAAGCTTTTCTAATTAAAGAATGTCTTTGTTTTATTACATTTTTTTCTACGATTATTTCATTTCACTAGTTTTTAATTCTTTTCTGTTTATACTGTAGTATAAAAAATAACTTTATTAATCCTAAGTTAAATAAAAGTATGAAAAAAAAGCTTTAAGCAAAATGCAATTCATTTTTCGTCTCTAATGACGGTTCGATGAGTAAGGCAGTGACCGTGTCTGTGTTTTACGAATTGCCTTCATTTACATATAGAAATGTCTTTTTCTTTTCATATGTATTATTTTTGGGTAGGTACCTACAAAGATTAGCTAAAACAGAATACATGCTAAAATCATTGCAATAAAACTAATACAATATTTAAGTAGAAAATCTTTTAACTGCTTGCGTTTTTTAATAAAATATATGAGGGAAATTGTTGTCTTAGGAAAAAAATGAATTTTTACATTTTTTTAAATATTTTATTAGAATAGCTTATCACTTTTTTTGCGTGTGTTTGTAAACGAGTCGAATTTTCTAAATACGGATGTCTGTACACGATATTATCAGAAACTAAGAAAGGTGTTTATAATAATGCAAGATTTTTTGGTAATTTTCTAACATTCTCTCAACAGTCGTTTTCGTAATTAAGTATGTAAATCCAAAGTGTCAAAAATTCGATAAATTATTAGATTGTTTAAAATATTTTGATAAATAATATAATTTTAAATAATATTTCCAGTAGACGAGAATAAATAATAACGGATAAATTATGACACATGGACGCGATTAAATTATGTGTCATTGCATGAATAAATAATGACATATACGAGGGAATAAATTGACTGCTTTCCCAAAAGAACATTATGTCATTTCATTAACAAGAGATTTCATCGAGAAAGATGAACAAACTTAGAATTGTATATCTTATGTGCAACAATCAAAAGAGATTTATTCATGCGTTATCATTAAAAAGATGTTAATACGAGAATGACTACGTCCTAAACATCGGTGATTCAGTAATAGAATGCACACCAGATCCAGGTTTGATTCTCGGCTGATGCAAGCATTAAGAGCCGAATATCACATTTTGCCTCCAGATTAGATAATGGTGGATTCGATAAATGTATTTCTGTGTAGTATGTTTAATAAATCAATCTTTCTTATTTACTCTCGCACGTTTAACCACATTGAGATCCTGATGCAAAATAATTAAACATTTCAATTTACTATATATTGCATCTGACATCAGTCATGTGTTCCAAAATTGCTATACACTTTTACTAAGTGTGCGTTTCAAATTCGAATCCTGGCTAATGTATTCGAAGAAGGATTATTTAAAAATTTCGGTTAGGGCCATCTATAAATTTTTTTGTCTTGATATAAGTAAAAAATGAAATGGATAACAGCACTAAATTTATTTCGATGAAACGAAGAGCAATATCACACCAAACAAAATGGATTTGCATCACGTACTCGTACTTACCAGGTTCTACATTGCTTAACTAGGGTGATCAGACGAGAACCAGTCTATACAATGTGATATATCCGTAATCGATAACAGTGACTCGTAAATAAAAAGTGCCGTACCCTGAGAGGACAATAACGTATTTTTGTTTTAATTTAAACAAAATATGCGTAATATTTTTATGACATGTAGTTATTTAATCCATAAATTTACTTTTTTTCTTTGAAACAAATACCTGGAACAGAGATTGAATTTTTAAGAGATTTTTCGTCATTCATCAAATGAGTTAATTCTTTTAAAAATGCCTGAAATATTTAATAAAATTTGCATCATTTTTTTCATCTGAGACCTGTCACGGAAGAGAGTCGTGAGCGCCCACGACCGTATGGAACATGTCATATAAAAGAAATTTCACCCCTTTCTCTAAATATGTATATATTTCTAAGAAAATTAACCTGATATGCACAGAATTATAACATCGGATCAATTTAATAACATTTAGTCAATTTTCATGATGAGCCATTTGCGAAAATTGAAAATCTTAAAAGAAAATTATTTATATTATGTAATAGAATCTACAAGAGCCATGTTGTGTAGTGTTAATTGGTGCTTAACAAGCTAGTCCCACAATGTTAATTTTGGAAATATCCAGCAACAATTAATGAAGTGAAAATTTGAACGCTACGTTTCATATTTTTATAATTTTTCTGCAAATACCTGTCTCCTGTCGTTATATATTTGTGTCGGTGTGTGCGTCAAAGAACTCTCCTAAATATAAGGGGTTTTATGTGTTCTTTTATTTAAAACGTATTTCATGATTTCTTAAATTTTATATTATTTTACTTAATAAATTTTCGTATGTAAATAATTTAAAAAATTTGATATCTTGACAGTAACAGTTAATCGAATGATCAAAAATAATTTAGTTTGGATTTGAAAATCTTTCCTTTCACTTATGAATGAAAAAGAAATAACGAATAAAAGACAGTGAAAAGATTATTATAAGGAATTAATAAAATTCACCATCAATCAGAACTAAAAGTCAAAGTAACAAGAAGTGGGGGAAAAAAAGAGGGTAGTATAAATGAAATCCGATGAGTTGCCACCGACGAGGAATTCAAGTCCGACACGAGATGAACGGGTTTTGCTTTTTCCTTTTCCTTTACCTTCTTTGCCTCGTTCTGACATAATGACTCAATGATGCTTTCATAAATTGTTTATAAGGTAAAGAGATTACATTTATATAGGCCATAAGTGTCTCACAGACATTCCTGATGTGATAACCGTGCATGATTATTAAAACCTTGTGTTGTATTTTATTTTTTGACCAATCAGAAACTGTTGAACCTTACTGGTCATCGCTGAATTCCCCTGCGATAATATATAAGGAATGCAAACTGATTTCGCATTTAAAAAATCACTCATCAACAAACATGCCACCCAAGGTAAACTCTCAGGGCGCCAAGAAAGCCGTTAAGGTTAAACATATCCGTGCCGATGGCAAGAAAAGTAGACCTAAAAGGAAGGAAAGCTTCTCTATCTACATCTACAAAGTGATGAAACAGGTTCATCCCGATACCTGCATTTCCAGTAAAACCATGTCCATCATGAACAGCTTTGTCAACGATCTGTTCGAGAGAATCGCCGCTGAAGCTAGTCGTCTGGCCCATTACGATAAACGTTCAACCATCACCAGCCGTGAAGTTCAGACCGCTGTCCGTCATCTTTTGCCCGGAGAATTGGTTAAACATGCCGTTTCTGAAGGCACCAAAGCTGTTACCAAATACACCAGTTCTACATAAAACTGAAATAGTTTCTTTTATCTCAAACGGCCCTTTTCAGGGCCACTCAGATTTTTAAGGAAGTCATTCGTGTCACATACATATGCAATTTTTACTTATTTTTTTCTCATGAAAACTGAATTAATCCGTATCAGTCAATTTATGGATTACCTAGATTTTCCCTAAGTTCTAATTGATTTCAAATTGTCATCAATTAAATATTTGACGATTTCAGTTTAAATTAATTTTGCTAGCACACAGCAATTTTTATCGAAAGAGACAGTGAAATCAGAAATCCTCCTTTTTAGTCAGTCATCGTATCGAGTCAAATTTATCTATTATTTCTCTTTCCTTTCTTTTTCGTGTGTTGGGCCTAATGTGATCGTTGGACACTCGAAAGGTTTTATTTTTCTTATATCACACATTTGGTTAGACAAAAGAAACACTAACTTCTGAATTAACTGACATATACACTATCTTCTGCTGACCTGGTCATTCGTGGTCAGGTAGCTTTAACCCCATTTCGCTTAGAAACAGGTAAAGATTACATTCATATAACAAGCTAAATAGTTTATTTTAGTTCATGCCATGCATATTCACAAATTAAAATGGAATAAATGCAAAGAAATAATTGTTTTCTCTCATCTGTCCAATGAAATCTCATCGATTTTCTGTGAACATACCAATATTTCTAAGAAAGCTAATCTGAAATGCATAGAACAATAACATCGGTTTGTAATAAACATCGGCCAATTTCGATAGGATCTATTTGCGATAAATGAATAAAATTTTTAAATTGAGTGGAAGGAGATTATTTTGTTGCTAAAATACCTGATTTACGTACTTTTTTAATCGTCTTTCATCGCAGTGAAATTCCCTTTATTAAAAAAATCTTCCAAATATAAAATGTACTTTTCTGAAGCCTTATTTGGGGAATATTATCTGATATAAAATATAATTGCTCTGATTTTAAACAAATTTAGATTCAAATATCGCAGAAATGCAATTTTTAACCCGACAGTCGCCGTGTTAACATGACAGATGTAATGTTTTTCTATGAAGACTCACAGTTGCTTCCGTATCTAAACATTAATAGAAAAATGTAATACTTCAACTAAATTACATTTGAATGAAAAAGAAATGAAGTGTCTAATTCTTTTATTCTGACCCAGTATGAACGTTCTTTATCATAAATGATTTTAGATAAATTATTATGATTTTTCTTTGATTTATCGATAAAAGATGTCGTCTATTACTTGAGTAGTTATACTTTATTAAACAAAAAATTTAATTATTTACAATAATCCAATTCAACAGTTTTTCAACATTTTTTTCTTGAAGGAGCATTAATTTTTGACATTAATTAAACCCGTTGTCAGTGACTTTAAATGTTTTATCAGTGATCTTTAATTTTCTTAACACTGCCTGAAATCGAAAATGAACAATTCAGTGTTAGATTCAGCTTGATAACTGCAACAATTTTTATCTCCAAAAATACTGATGGTTGTGTGCGTGAACATTTTTGAGAGTCGCACACTCAAAATTACAAGCAAATGTTTTTCTTTTCGCTTCACACATATATAGGGAGGGAAATAGTACATGTCAGTTTTTTTTATCAGTTTATTAGAAACAGATCAGAAAATATCTAATATTTAAATCGCTTGAGTTACTGCCCCTGTATTTTTCCTTGTCATTGCAGAGTTTTCTTTCCGTTTCACGCTTCTCATATGTCTTCTTTAAACTTTTGATTTTATTTGAAATAAAGCTGATCTGAATTAAGAGAAAATTTAATCTCTGTATATAAAAGTTTGTAGGTGTTCTTAAAAAATTGGCAGGTTTTCTCGTCATTCATTGAATCGCTATTACAAACAAATGCAGACAAAAAATTAAAAAATCCAATATTTATCCTAATCATTTAATGAATTTAAAGGTTAATTAATTGGACTTTGTAAACTAAACATCATGGTTACCTTTTAGTTTTATCTACGGTAGCCTGTGATGTTGGAAGTTAAAAATTAGAAAAATGGTTAATCATACAGTCATTTAAAAAAAAAGCACGCAAAGAATTAAGATTACGGAAAAAATACGGAATACCAGTAGTACAACGATCAAAATTTGTGGTATTTATGTTCAGTTATTTTTCTTTAATCTTATATAACCAATAGGTTAAGAATATAATGTTTTTCTATACAAATTTATTAAATTTAGTAGATTATTTGCTCCTAATTTCGGAAAAATAAATCCTTTTTTAATACAATGTATTCACAGATATCATACATAAAACGTACATTTTTTTTAATTCACGCCAAAGTAATAATAAAATAACCATTCATCATAGGTTTATATATTTTTATGAAAGCATTTAAGAGAAATATTAAAAGATCCGACATATTCAGAGTTAAATAAAGACAATACCATATATAACGGATTTATAGTGCAATCATTAAGGGAAAAATAAAATGAATATAGATTTCATTCCAACGAAACTTAAAATTAAATCTCATAGCCAATTAAAGTTATAATTTTACTTTATTAAGATTAACGATGCGATTTTCGTCGAAGTATAGTACTTTTGTACCTCAATATTTTTTATTCACATTACGTAGATACCTCCGTGAAATCACTATAAAATGAGCATAGCATGATGAAAAAGACGCAACTTGACGAAAACAAAATTTTATCGTCTAAATGTTTATGTTATTATTATGAGGAAAGGACAAAGTATTTTTTAATTATTTCTAAAAAATTTCCTGGCACTTTTTATTTCTAAAAAATGTCATGGCAATTTTTTATTTTACATTTATTACACCACCCTAACTAATTTTACGAAAACTAATTTCAATTTTTTTTTATTTTTAGTCTGAACAACTCCACCTGAAAATCATCTGAATTGTATCATACAAAACTCAATAAAACAAAGATATTATATAATTTCAAATCTTTTAATTACTTTTCATGAATATTGATAATATTGTCCGAAAGCATAAAATTTTGTTTGGAAAATGAAATTTTAAAACAATTATTTGTATTTCTTAATATTTTATTATTTTTACATCAAATGTTGTTAATTCTTCTAAAATTAATGAAAAGTTTGTACAATTTAGCCAATTTGTTATTAAGTAGATCTATAATTTCAGATTATAATTTTTAAAGCTTCTCACAATTTAACGAACATCAGTATATAAAATATAAATTTTGTGTTCATAATACGACTGTAATTCTAATCTACGGAAAACCAGAAGTATCATGAATGCAATAAAGAAAATCGCCACGTTGCTTGAGTTTCTGTCTAGTATTTAAGGGTCGTTCTCCACAACCTAAACATTTCAATTTATAGACGCGTGGAGTAAATTTTGAAAAACGTATAACTGATGTTTGGACAAGTTTTAAACGAGGAATTCAACTTAGTATACAAAATTTTTAAAAAATGGCTGACACGAATTTTTTTTTTTAGTAATTTTTAACTAGAATTTCGGACATGCTAAGAATGAGTAAAAAATCTCAAAAAATATTTGGTATTTCTTCTTAATAATGAAATACATATTTAAGATGAAAAGAAAAAATTTCATCAAGCTTCAGGCCGTTCTTGTCATACTATCGATTTTCATGAAGGTACGCACATCACGCGTACACTTTTTTTTTAATTCGCACGTTGAAAAGCATCCTTTGTGCTAAAAGTGATAATAGCCATTTACCTGTGATTATAAAAGCAATTAAAGGAATGAAAGAACTGCTTTGTAGCTATTATTTTTATTGGTTAATAATAATAATGATACTATAACGGGTCTTTCGTGAAGTCATTAAGAGAATATAAATGAATATATAATATACAAATTTTTAGATTTCATTCGAAGAGATTTAAAATTAAATAAGAGTCATAATGAAAATGGCGCACATCTTGTAATGGTTGAATAAGATTCACAGAAAGTGGGTGGCCCTAAAAAGGGCCGTTGAATCAAGTGTTTCAGATTTAACCTCCAAATCCATACAGAGTTCTGCCTTGTCTCTTCAGAGCATAGACCACATCCATGGCGGTAACAGTCTTCCTCTTGGCATGCTCAGTGTAAGTGACGGCATCACGGATAACATTCTCAAGGAAAACCTTAAGGACACCACGTGTCTCCTCGTAGATGAGACCAGAGATACGTTTGACACCACCTCTGCGAGCCAAACGGCGAATAGCGGGTTTGGTGATACCCTGGATGTTATCTCTGAGCACCTTGCGATGACGCTTGGCGCCTCCCTTTCCCAATCCTTTTCCTCCCTTTCCACGTCCAGACATGATCAATGTTAATTCTAATGAATGAATCGACTTAGGAGCCGACACATTTCAATTTATATAGGTTTAATCTGAATCTACGCGGACGTAGTAGAGATGCACCACGTGACATAAAAATGCGATTTGCTGACCAATGAAAATGCGATGGGTGACAAAACGTTTTGTTTTGTCTTTTGGAAACTAGCAGCAGCAGCCGCACTGGCAATGTACATAAAAGCTGTATTCAATGTAATCGTTCATCCATATTTAGTCAAGCAGTATGGCTCGTACAAAGCAAACCGCTCGTAAATCCACTGGAGGAAAAGCTCCTCGTAAGCAGCTGGCCACAAAGGCAGCTCGTAAGAGCGCTCCCGCCACTGGAGGAGTGAAGAAACCTCATCGTTACAGGCCGGGTACCGTTGCTCTGCGTGAGATCAGACGTTATCAAAAATCCACTGAACTTCTGATTAGAAAGCTTCCATTCCAGCGCCTGGTACGTGAAATTGCTCAAGACTTCAAGACTGATCTCCGTTTCCAGAGTTCTGCCGTGATGGCTTTACAGGAGGCTAGCGAGGCTTACTTGGTGGGTCTTTTCGAAGATACCAACTTGTGTGCCATCCATGCCAAGCGTGTGACCATCATGCCCAAAGATATCCAACTTGCCCGCCGTATCCGTGGCGAGAGAGCTTAAATTCGCCTTTTTTTTATCTACAGATGCACCACAAAACAAAACGGCCCTTTTAAGGGCCAATAAAACATTTGAAATGTTTTTCTTCAAATTCATGATATGCATTCTCTTTCGTTTATGTTTTTTACAATGGGCGGTAAATGTAAGTTTTCGAAGTTGTTTTAATTGAGTTCATTCAAGTTATGTAAATTTACGTAGTGTTTAGTGTGAAAGACTTATTGTGCGAATATGTCATCTTCTATATTGTCTATGTTCAATTATTTTAATCTCCTTTCTTCCGTGTCGCAATAAGATTTAAAACCTATTTTATTGTCTCTGTTTTCAATGTTAACTTTTCATTTCTCTTTCCAACGTTGAAAGATCTGTATTCAGTAATAATACCGAATACAAAGATGTTTTCATTTTGAAGTGAAAACAATCGGAAGCAATTCTAAAATGGGGCTTCGATCTGAAATCTATATGAAACCCTAGATAATTTGTCTGACGTTTTACACAATAATACCACTTGACAATATCCCGTTAGCAAGTAGGGAAGACCATGCTGGTAATAAAATACATTTTTGGGGGCTTGCTTTTTATTTTATATCAGATCTAGATTCTTTTCCTTATCTGTGAATCGCTTAGCTATGATTTATTGGGAAATGTAGTTGAGTATTTTTCCGTTGCTATATTCACTTTCCTTCTCATAGACTGGTTGTCATCCTAGGCTAGAAAGCGATTCTATCCAGTTATAGCGATGAAGGAGGGAAGGAAAATGTTGTACCATTCATAAGGCTGGATGCCAGTGTATAATGAAGCTCGAACTCGGCTCGCCAAGTTACGCTACCAAATATTTTACTTTTAATGATTTAAAAAAACAGAAATATTTTTGACATTCGACAATATTTTTCGTTGTAGAAATAAAATCATAAATTATTCATGCATTAATTATCACCGATCTAATTGCAAAATTAATTAATTACTCTCCCATTTTTAGAATGATGGATGGCAGACATTACATGAACATTTATTTTAATTTTAAGATAAAAAATTGTAAATTATTTTAAAATAATAGATTGGAACCTTTAATGATAGATTTTAAAAGTCAAATAATAATTTTGACTATAAAAGTTTAATGGATTTTACGATGGGTGTTAATGCATTATTTAAATATCTTTTTCATTAGGCGATATAGTAACTGATTACTAAATAAATTTTTAGTATGCGACACATGTATAAGGTGTCTGGGTCCATGAGATATTTATAACTCTTTCTAATCTAGTGATGTGACAGTTTTTATAATCAATTGACAAGATCCGTCGAGCGAGATGAGTACAATGTCACCTGCGTAGACAGTAACCTTGCAGTCACTCTACTTAGTTTCTTGAGGCAGAACAAAAGGTTCTGCCTGATCGGAGAAACTTTTTTTTGTCCATGATGGCGGGAACTCAAGTCTTTTTGTTTTTGTTTCAACAAATAAACAGTTTGATATTTTAAACAATATTAATTGCATAGACGTGATGAGCTACTTTGATATTTTTAAGGAAGTAGCTCTGAAAAAATAATATCTAAAATTCTTTCAGAAAATATACTTTTCTGAAACCTTATTTGATAAAAAATAGCTGATTTAATGTTTAATTAATCTGAATTAAAACAAATATTACTTGTAGTTTCAAATGTTGGAAAAAATCATCTTTTTTTTTTAACATGGACTGGGTTTTTTTTATTAGATACTGAGGAGTACATAACTAAAACTATTTGATGAATATGACGTGATTATCTTCTTTACATATATTTTTAATTTACCTATTAATCTTAAAAATTTATGAAAATATTTAAAGAAATCTAATATTTTTACATTCAGTTGTGAATTAAATTATATATAATATTAATTTCTCTAGGTATTGAAACAACTTTGTTCTGAAAAATAAAATGTTTTTTGATATTTTTAAAGTAATTAAAAATTAAGATGGACGCAAATACAATTCATAAATGATTATTATTATTAATAATAATAAATTCTGCTGCAAAAAAGGCCAGAGTTCATTTATCCAAATATTTATTTAATAGTAAAGTGTACATAACTATAAAAACTATTTGATGAATGCGACGTGAATGTCTTTGTATATATTTTTTTATATTAATATGAAAAATTTATGAAATTATTCTAAGCAGTCGATTATTTTATTAAGTTTTTAGGTTCTTTGATTTTAAGCCATGATATTGTCACGTAGGGACGTCCGTGCTTATAATAATCGACACGTTCATCCACACAAAAAATATAAAATTCTTTTTAAGATACTACGGTCACTGAATTGTCAGTTTAGTTTCTATTTATGATTAGTAAATTGTTGGAATTTAGTAACAATACTTGACCGCTACAAATTAATACAGAAGGAATTCTGCATGTTACTAATATAAACACTAAGCAGTACAATAATTATTTTTTCGAAATATCTTGTAATGGTTGATGAGGCTGTCCGTAAAAAGCGGGTGGCCCTAAAAAGGGCCGTTGAGAAATAACATAACCTCCGAAAACGTGGAGATTTTTTCCTTTCTGTGGCCAATGTTAATTTTACCCTAGTGAGCGAAATAAAGGGTTCATTTCGACATTCCAGCCACCTGAAGAAGGCCGGAGCGTACAACGGCCGAAACGTTGTGATAAACATGGCGACAAAGATGAGTAAAAATAATTGTGGATACGAATGCGGTTGTGTGTAGTTATTTTAAATTCATTATTTACTAATTATTATTTGTTGTTGATTGTTATTATATATATATATATATATATATATATATATATATATATATATATATATATATATATATATATATATAGCTGAGAGGAGAAGAAGAGGATTCATACATTTCCCAAGGATATTAGCACTTAAGTGAATGACAATGGTTTCGACTGGAATTCGAACTCGGCTCTCCGATTCCTCAATCTGAGGAGTTATTCATGATTCTTCCGTAGATATTTGAGACTAAATATTTACTATTGATTATATTATTATTTGTTGTTGAATATTATTATTACGTATGAAATGAATAAATCTCGTAATTTTACATATTATTAAGAACATGTAACGATCACTTTTGATATGGAAAGGATGAAAAATTGACATTAAGCTTTTACGAATTTATTAACGACTCTCATTGCCACAATCGAATGTTTTTTAATTTTAACCGACAATATGAAAAATCAAAATTCTCAGGTATGGTGAGAGAAAGAGAGACCCTTAAGTGCAATAACTTTATATTTTGTTAAATTTCCTTATTTTTTTACACTGATAAAAGTTAACAATTGTTTTCTGCTAAATACATACGAATTTAATACAAATGTTACTATGTTGCGAGAAAAAAATCGTGCAAAAGTGCATCGGCCGGGAATCGAACCTGGGCCGCCCGCGTGGCAGGCGAGCATTCTACAACTGAACCAACGATGCTTTCTGTGGCTTCGGTCAATCTAAGTTTAGAAATTATTTGTTTTTCGTTTTTAACTTAATTGTTTTTACTTCAAAAGTAAAATAGGTACGAATTGATTTTTTCTAGTGGGATTATTAGTAGAAAAGTTTTAATACTTTTCTTTTATCAACGAGAAATAAGCATTTGACGTAGGGATGTTCACATTCTCTAAAAGACGCACCCTGATGAAAAAATAAAAGAAAAAAAAACTTGCATTGTAGATGTTTGAAAGTGTCATTAGAGGAAAGACCAAAGTATTTTCTGAGTATTTTAAAAAAATTTTAATCCTTTCTAGCATGTCCGAAATTTTAGCTAAAAATCTTGTTTTTTTTTTTCAAGAGTCATCAGAAAACGGTAAAATCAATCATTATTGACAATTTTATAAACAAAAATAAAGTTTCCCATTTAAATATCTTGTAAAATTCAATTATACTTTTTTCAAAAGTTATTTTAGGAAAATTAGAAAATTTAAAGTATACTTAATGTAATTTGAAAGAAACATTACTTACTTTTTCATCAGAAATTTTTTTTTAAAGACATTTCCAACCGTGGTGCTCGTTTTTTTGGGCTTGATTGAGGGGTGTTAACTGATGTACGTCAATCTGTCAAAGATTTACGTTAGGGGAATTTATCGGACGGTAGGGCAAAAGTGATATAAATCGTTCTAGCTTTAAGTGAATCAGTTTATTATATATATACTTTCAATTTATTTTTTACCTTACGTTTGAGGGAGAATTCTTGAATAAAAATAACATTTAAATTACAAAAAATACATTTATAGTTCAAATTTCATAAAACAAAAATTTTGTAACAATATTGTTATCTACACATAAAATTTTATGGTCTTTTTTTTTTAAATTTAAGTTTTATCTCAGCACAGCTGTTTTTTTAGGGTTCCTAGCCCCACTAAACTTAAAGTCAGTTCAGGTTTGCTATAGTAAAAGTTTTTTTTGTTTTTTAACACCTACTGACACGGGTGATGACAACAACACTGAACAGATGACCTTTTTTTTTCATATGACAAAAACAAGCGTTTTAAACAGCTATTTTTTTAGTTATGAAATATTTTTCTGAGAATTTTTCCTAAAGACCCCTTTTTTGTTGTTTCTGTCCCTAAATTTGAATTTTTTTTAAATTAATATTTGCCGTATGTCTCTCACTGAAAAAGAATTTGATTATATGTAAAAAAAAAAAAAAGAATTAGAAGAAAAGTTTTGACAATTTGACAAGTGCACCCAGAACGATAAGATAATTTCACTCAATCAGGGAAATAACTCTAACATGATTTTTTTTTAAATGGGCATCCATAGTTTTGTCGATGATTTTAAGACATTTTTTGAAATAAAAAATTATTTAAAAATATTCCGCGAGTAACAGATTGTAATAAGCTTTCTAATTTATGATCTATACAAATAGATCTTTTTAATGAGCGAAAAAAATGAGGGGTAACTGCTCTAATTTATTTATGAAATAATTATAAATATTATCATGTTTTTATTTAGAAATATAAAAAAGAAAAAAATTCTCCTAAAAATTTATTTATTAACCTAAAAAATTTTGACTTTAGACAAAAAAGTCCTTAATATTTATTATTGATAAAATCCATTAAAAGCTGTTTTCATAAAATAATGTCTTAGTTTTCTTGCATTTTTGTATTTTAAATTCACAGCTGAAATTGGGATTTCTGCGAGTCAAAATTTTACACAAAATTTATGATTTATATTCCTCAAAGTATTCTTTATTTAATTAAAAAATAAAAATAGGGCAACTATTCTCGAGATAACTGTTTTTGCTTAATGGCCCAAAGTAAACGTATTTTCTTATAATAAAAACCTAAAAATTTGTATGTTTACAAGTAGGGTCATATAAATGAATGGCGTGCTATATTCAGAAAAATGCGAATAGTAACAAAGAAATATACTTCGTTTACAATTCAGTTATGTATGCTTTTTTTCATAAAACTCAATGTGTGCCACCGAAACCAGATCAAATTCTTTTCATTATTTTTTTATCCAATTCATTCAAACTACACAGCCAGACCCAAGGTTCCATGATTTACCGCTTTCCTCCTTATAAAATGAAAAATGAATTAGTTTTTGTAATAGTAATATTAGTAAAAGAAAAAGAAAATATAAAACATTCTTGTGAAAATACTCATGCCTGATGATACTTGACATCCTTCGATTGTCAGAAATGATTTCCGCATTTTATACACTGAAGTCTCCCATTTTAGATAAATAATGAATTTTTAAAAGAATTGCATTCATCTTCTGTAATTTTTAGCTATTATAATTTATAAAGTTTTAAATCATTCAAAAATTCTGCCTTACTTTGTAAGATAACAGCTTTATTAAGTAAAACTATACTATAGTATTCTCAATTATTTTTTGTGTGTATAAATGTGTCGATTTTTGTAAATACGGGCGTCCATACACGACATAATCAGAAAATAAAAGCGGTAACTCGTCAATTTAAAACAAAGGTACCTAAAATTCAATAAAAATTACGGAATATATTTTCCCAAAATTTTAACATTACTGAGTAGTTTAAAATTATATAATAAAAGCGATCACGTTATATATTTGATAGCTAGTTTTTTATTTTTTTTTTTAAGCGTTTCACCCCAAGCAAGGCGGGAAGCCACTAGCACGCAAGGGGTTACAGAGAGTTGGAGCGAGAGCAAATAGGAGTGATAGAGGAAAGGATGAAGAGAAGGATAGGGCATCTGGAGACGTTGATTGACATTACATTTGAATAGTTGGAGATTATAGCTATCAGGGAAATAGGAAAAGGGGAGGGGTTCCACAGACGAGAGGTGCGAGACATGAAGCTATTGGAGTAGAAGAGACGGCTACATTTAACATTTTCGACTGTGAAAGGGTGAGAGCGAGATGCCAGCCTAGTTGAACGTTTAAATTCATGAAGTCTGGGAACCAGCGAAAGCAGCTCATTGGAGCAGTTACCATGAAAGTATTTGTAAAAAAGACAGAGTGAGGCGACGGCATGTCTGTGAGAGAGCGACTGCAGACGAGACGCCAGATCAGGGTCAATTACATTGCATATCCGTCTCTGGATCTCATCAAGAACCTTGAGACAAACAGAAGAGGCACCGGACCATATATGGCAGCAATACTCCATGCGAATGGTTGATTTGTAGATTTGAAGGATCGACTCCGAGAGAAAATTTTCCTGGCGCGGCACAGGGAGCCAAATTTCCTTGCGGTGTTCCATCTCAGGTCAGCAGTCTATCTGAGACCGAGCAGCCGCAAAGAGGAGCTCTCGAGAAGTTGGGCGTCAGACATTCTAACGGGGGGACACGGATGGTTCTCTGTGATGGGCAATTGTCTACAATATGTGGATATGTATAATTAAAACAAACTCATTTTTTGTTAATAAGTAGATTTTATCATCAAAATTACTTAAATTTCGTAATTTTTAAAGTTTAAAGAATCCACAGACTGTAGAGTACTAGCTTTCAAATATATAACGTGATCTATTTTATTATATAATTTTAAACGGATATTATATGCATTTCAGATTAACTTTCTTAGAAATATGAAAATGTTCGGAGGAAGACTAACATTTCGCAAGTCAGATAAACGTAATTATATCTTGCCTGTAGTTTATTCACTTTTCTCTCTGCTGCCCACGAAATAAAAAGCAAGAAATTCATTTGTCATGTGATTATGATATTTATGTCTCTGTACGAAATCGGAGAAAACGCACTCTGACCTCGAATGACCCGGTCAGAAGGAAAGTGATTTCGCCGGTTGAAAACGAAAGTCTTATTTTTTCGTAAATATGTATGTGAAAAAGTATATAAAATCAAATACGTTCAAATTAATGGACGCACAAATATATAAACACGAGCGACAAGAACTATGATAGAAAATTTATAATCCATAAGATTACGAAAGTGTATCTGAATTTCGATAAAAAAAATAGTGCCACTGCATTCACTTATCAAAAACTACAATTCATTGATGCGAATATTACGAAAATGTGTAAAAACATTAAAATTTAATCGACGATATTTTTAGTTTCTTTTCCTTAGCACAACGTGTGCGCGAATATGAGAAGAGTGAAAAGTAAAACGGAAAAAAAACTCTGCGATCACAAGAAAAAAATAAAGGGGAAGTAACTCAAGCGATCTAAATCGCACATATAAATCAAGATATTTTCTGTTCTGTTTGTAAAGTTTAAACTGATACAAAATTATAGGTAAAGAAAAGTAATTTCTATTACTAATAAAAAAATTATAATCATGAGATTACTTAATACTTTCTCGTTACCTGCGCACGACACTGTTTTTGATATGAGTAAGAGACAGCGTGAGAATAAGGAAGATAAAGTAAAAAAGTAGGTACCTCCGCTTTTTCGCGGGAAAACAGCATAGCGTAATGAAAAAAATAAAGTAAAGAAAAGAAGAGAGAGAGATAGATAGAGCGTCAGAAGAAGGAAGAAGGGATTATGAAAATATACCTTTTAAATATTTTATGATTGATCGTAATCCTGAAATGTGAGCGAAAAATTTGCCTCCCTATATGTGTGTGAAGCGTAAAGAAAAACATTTGCTTGTGATCAGTGATTTTTGGGATGAAAAATTGTTGCATTTATCAAGCTGAATTTAACACTGACTTGTTAATTTTCGATGTCAGGCAGCGTTAAAAAAATTAAAGATCACTGATAAAACATTTAAACTAAAGCCACTGACAATGAGTTCAGTTTATGTCACAAATTAATGCTCCTTCAAGAAAAAAATGTTGAAAACTGTTGAATTGGATTATCGTAAATAATTAATTTTTTTAGTTTAATAACTAAGTGACAAATAATGTAAAAATGTTTCATTAATCTTCTTTTCAGTCTATAAAATTTAATGTAAGTTCAATCACCGCCATAAATTATTTAAAAATGAAGAACATTTCTAACGCGTTTTTAAAATAATTTCTCAGAATTTCATATTGCATTTCAACGTAATAATTCAACTTGACACAAGAAATATTGCATTGATATCTGTAGATATTACAGATGAAAGATGAAGAAGGAAGCTTAAATAGTTTTTTGTTTGAATGTCCACAAATAAAATCCTAAAAATAGAAAAGAAAGAAAACAAAACCGCATAATATGTAAACGTCAAGTAATTGTCGTGAGAATATGAGTGGCCCTGAAAAGGGCCGTTTGTATGAAAAGCACATCAAGATTTACTTGCTGCTGGTGTATTTGGTAACAGCCTTGGTGCCTTCAGAAACGGCATGTTTAGCCAATTCTCCGGGCAAAAGAAGACGGACAGCGGTCTGAACTTCACGGCTGGTGATGGTTGAACGTTTATTGTAATGGGCCAGTCGGCTAGATTCAGCGGCGATTCTCTCGAACAGATCGTTGACAAAGCTGTTCATGATGGACATGGTTTTACTGGAAATGCCGGTATCGGGATGAACCTGTTTCATCACTTTGTAGATATAGATAGAGTAGCTTTCTTTCCTCTTACGTTTAACTTTCTTGCCATCGGCCCGGACTGGCTTAGCTTTCGCAGCCTTCTTAGCACCCTTAGAACTTACCTTGGGAGGCATGTTTGTCAATGGATGTGAGTTAATGAGCTTAATGACAAGTCCGTTCCTATTTCTTATATATTATAACAGTAGGCGATGACCAGCAAGGCGCGACTGTCTGATTGGTCAATAAATACCACGAAACCAGTTTTATTTTATCATCAGACACGCCCACCACATCAGTAAATGTTGTGAGCCACTTTTGGCCTATTTAAAGCTAATCTCCTTGCCTGATGACCATTATCGAACCATCAGTCATCATGTCAGGACGAGGCAAAGGAGGTAAAGTAAAGGGTAAGAGCAAGACCCGTTCATCACGTGCCGGACTTCAGTTCCCCGTCGGTCGTATCCATCGTCTCCTACGTAAAGGCAACTATTCGCAACGTGTCGGTGCCGGTGCCCCCGTATACTTGGCTGCTGTCATGGAATATCTGACGGCTGAGGTTCTCGAGTTGGCAGGTAATGCTGCCAGAGACAACAAGAAATCCAGAATCATCCCCCGTCACTTGCAGTTGGCTATCCGTAATGATGAGGAGTTGAACAGATTGTTAACCGGAGTAACTATCGCCCAGGGTGGTGTCCTCCCCAACATCCAGGCTGTCCTCTTACCCAAGAAAAGCCAGAAGTCTGCCTAAAACGCATTTATTTTATCTGCATACTCGGCCCTTTTAAGGGCCACTAACATTTTAACGATTGTCTTGTTTTAACTGACTACATATTTTTTAGAATTTTAATCAAAATGACACTTTATATTTCATTGATTACTCGAATTAATTTGATTGTTTAACTAAAGTCTAAATTGATCTCATTTTCAAATTAATATCTCTCTCTGTTGGCCACTACAAATTAATATGGTATTATTCAAATAAAGTTTAAAAAATGTAAAATTATTGTAAAAAAATCATTATTCATCGAAAAAATGTATTTACTTTCAAGACAATAGTGCCCATAATATGTTTTATTAATGAAAGTAGATAATTCCAAAATGTGTATTTTTCTCAATTATTATTCCTGATATTAGGCACTCAGGCGAGAACATCAAAGCAAAACTATTAAAAAGTTCAACTGCTTACAGTACACATCCGCCTTGTGGACATTGAGATTTCCCAGTTTTTCACAAAAAAGCTATGAATTGTCTTGACATTCTTCTGATAAGGAGAAGCAGTTATCTCCCCTATTTTGATATTTTTTTATTCCTCCGCCGATTTCGATCTTCTCATACATACATGTATATTGTAATAAGTTGACAAAAAGAAATACTGGGCACCAGCTGTGTAGTGATCAATAATTTTTATTTAAAAATAAATTATCTTTAGCTTTATACAACTAATGATTTAAGAATGTAGTTTAATTCTATATGCTTTTTATTAAACTTAGGAAGAGGAATTTTATTTTTTATAGACTCAATAGAAACAGTTCTTTTTTGTTTCTTTGAGTTTAGTACTTAGCTTTTTATTCTCTTGCTTTTTTCATGTAAAAATCATAAATTACTCACGCATAAAATATAATTAACATTGTGTTTTTATTTTATTTTTGAAATGATAGGTAGCTATAATTATTATTGGGTTTTTATAAACCTAAACATTCTACATTTTTATTGTAAAAATTTAACGAAATTTACAGTGGCCATATGCAATTTTTACTTATTTTTTTTCATGAAAACTGAATTAATCTGTATCAGTCAATTTATGGATTACCTAGATTTTCCCTAAGTTCTAATTGATTTCAAATTGTCATCAATTAATATTTGACGATTTCAGTTTAAATTAATTTTGCTAGCACACAGCAATTTTTATCGAAAGAGACAGTAAAATCAGAAATCCTCCTTTTTAGTCAGACATCGTATCGAGTCAAATTTGTCTATTATTTCTCTTTCCTTTCTTTTTCGTGTGTTGGGCCTAATGTGATCGTTGGACACTCGAAAGGTTTTATGTTTTCTTATCTCACACATTTGGTTAGACAAAAGAAACACTAACTTCTGCATTAACTGACATATACACTATCTTCTGCTGACCGGGTCATTCGAGGTCAGGTAGGTTTAACCCGATTTCGAACAGAAATAGGTAAAGATTACATTCATATAACAAGCTAAATAGTTTATTTTAGTTCATGCCATGCATATTCACAAATTAAAATGAAATAAATGCAAAGAAATAATTGTTTTCTCTCATCTGTCCAATGAAATCTCATCGATTTTCTGTGAACATACCAATATTTCTAAGAAAGCTAATCCGAAATGCATAGAACAATAACATCGGTTTGTAATAAACATCGGCCAATTTCGATAGGATCTATTTGCGATAAATGAATAAAATTTTTAAATTGAGTGGAAGGAGATTTTTTTGTTGCTAAAATAACTGATTTACGTACTTTTTTAATCATCTTTCATCGCAGTGAAATTACCTTTATTAAAAAAATCTTCCAAATATAAAATATACTATTCTGAAGCTTTATTTGGGGAATATTATCTGATATAAAATATAATTGCTCTGATTTTAAACAAATTTAGCTTAAAATATCGCAGAAATGCAATTTTTAACCCGACAGTCGCCGTGTTGACGTGACATGACAAATGTAATGTTTTTCTACGAAGACTCACAGAGTTATCGTTCTTATTTTCTGCTTATTTCGTTTATGCTCGAAAGTACATACAAAAATCTTCAAAATTCTTTTAAATGTATTGGTGTTTAATGTTTTGTATTAAGCTTTTCCATTTATGATTTTTAAATATAGTTTTCACTTAATAATAATACTATCCTCTAAAAGGCTGAAATTAATACAGAATTTTAGAAGATTTAAAGCTTAAAATTTTAAGAAAAAATCTTTTGTAAAAATTCATTATTCATCGAATTTTTTTTCTTTAGAAAATAGTGTCCTTAATATATCTTATTTATAAAAACTTTTCCGATTTAAATATTCTCATAATTTTATTCCAATTTTATTTTATTTTCCAATTCAGAGTAGATTTTTAGTTAACGTGTCTTCCGTTTGAAAAAAAAAGACAAGTTGATGATTAAAATTCTCCAATTCTTTTAGCTAATATAAATATGAAGTGGCTGAAATTTTAATTTGTCGAAATTTCATAAAATTAAGTGAGTGAGCGTAACAGATGTAAAAAAACTGTGTTTCTAGAAAGATTTTTTTTTTAATTCCAAAAGTGAATATGTCCTGGTCATTTCATTAAAATCCGACAGTTACGTGATTTTCACAAGAATTTCCAAAACAATGTGTTTCTTCTGAAAAAAAAACAGTTACATTTTCTCATTCTAATTTTTGGCCCACCCGCTGACGCAAGAAAAACAAGATTTTTAATCAAAATTGCGCACGTGCTAGAAAGGATTAAAAAATGTAATAAAATAATTAAAAAGTACATTGACCTTTACTCTTAATAATAACATAAACATTTTGAAGATAAAATTGTTTTTATCAAGATTGTGGCCTTTTTTTCATTATGCACTTTTTTGGAGGTGTCAAAATTAAATGGAATGACTATCATGCCTTTTATTTTGTTTATAGAATTTTTCTTTTAATGATAACCTTTTCATGGCACGCCTTTAAAACTTAGAAAGCGAAATGAATATTTAATATTGGAAGTAGTGATCTTTTCGAAATATTGTTGATACATGAGTAAGATATGAAATAAATGAGATTAAAATAATTCTAGTAAGTGGGCATTTCTAATCTACTTATTTGTTTTACTCCCAAAACATATTTATCAAACAACCAATCCTTTCCTTATTTAAGCATTTAACTTGACCCTAGATCAGGTGTCGTCAAACCTTTTCGACTAGAGACTCCCTTTTGTTTCGCTTCTTTCCCCAGAGACACCTTTTAAAATATCTTTAAACTTTAAAACTCTCTCCATCCGTGTCTATCAAGTAATTTTGTAAATTCTTTTATAAAAGTCCTTTATCATAAAAGACATTCATTTCTCTGTTCAGGCACATCATCTATCAGGTGCATTCTATGTCAGATAGTTATTTTCAGAATTAAAAAAAATAAGAAATAAAAAAAGATAAAGATAGATCCAGGATAAGAAAATAAATACGGGTTCACACAAGAAAGCAATGTAGAAAATTTCGTAGCTTTTTTATGATAATTTTTGTTTAAATTCTTCAATTTACAAGCGAAGAAAGAGAGAGAATTTTGCAAATTATCAATCAAGTTAAACACAGAAATTATATTCTAAATACTCAATGAACAAAAGAATCACATATGTACATATCTTGCGATGGTTGTAGAAAATGGCTGGCCCGAAAAAGGGCCGTTGAGAGAAAACATTTTCATATTTATAACCCGAATCCATAGAGAATTTTGCCTTGTCTCTTCAGGGCATAAACCACATCCATGGCGGTAACAGTTTTTCTCTTGGCATGCTCGGTGTATATGATGTCATCACGTACAACATTCTCAAGGAAAACCTTAAGGAACCCATGTTTCTTCTCGTAGATGTGACCAAAGTTACGCCTGATTCTACCTCTGCGAGCTAGACGCAAGTTGGTGATGCCCTGGATGTTATCTCTGAGCACCTTGCGTTGCATAATTAATTTAAGCTAATAAGTTGGATGTTTATTTTACTTGCTAACTTGCATCAAACCAATAATCACCATAAGTAGAGATATTATCATAGAAAAAAAAATATTGATAAAACAATAAACGTAAATAATTTCCAAGAATAGAGGAAGATCACTAAATATTTATACAGATATTTTAATATATATTTAATTTTAGAACTTTGTTTCATAGCAAGAATAAGAAATAAATTGATCAGTCATATTTCTAAATACAATAATAATTAGTAGATATTAAATTGGTATTGCTGTATGACTTAAACGAAACGAGCTTGCATCGGCCGGGAATCAGACTTTTATAAAGTTATGATATTGTAGAATTGATGAACCTCTTGTAAATATTTTCTTGACATAAGTGTTAAAATCAAGAAAAAAAGAAATTGTCTGTGATCAAGAAACAATCCAAACGTTACTGACAGAATTGGGCTATTTATTCATAAATTATTTAAAGATCTAATAAGTTGGATATTTATTTTTTTACTTGCTAACTTGCGGTAGTTTAAATTACTATTTACCTTAAGCGTTTTTTTTTTTGTTTTTTTTAATCGGAATTATAACACGTACATAATGTATTTATAGTTTTTTTCTCTCGATTTTTGTTTTAAATCGTCTGTATATTATTTCTATTCTATATTATTAGTTTATAGGGTTTAATTTTAAGCGATTCATATATGTATACATGTGTGTGTGTGTATTTATAATGTGTGTGTGTGTGTGTAGTTTTATAATGTGAAGTATAATAATTATTATATTCCAGGAGCATTTCGTAGTCTACTGTATTTAAACGACCTTAAATTTGTAAATAGTTTAATGGTAAGGAATATTATGTTGCTTACTTTACTTTATCGATTTTCTTTCTAATTTTATTATTGTGTGTAAAGAAATAGACTATGTTCATGGACAATTATTTAAATATAGCGAATAAAACCAATCCAGTTAAAGTTAACCTGTAACAAATGTTAAGAATCGGGCTAAACGATAAATGTAATAGTAGGGTTGAGTTTAATTCCCTCCCCCACCCCACCCCCAAAAAAACAAATAAAATACAACCGGCAATATTTAAACGATGCAACACTTAGGGAAGGGATTAAACTTAGGAATATTAAGATTACCTCCTCGGTTATCCATTGAAGCTGCTATCCACCAAAGAGAAAAAAAAAGCTAGTCCCCTACGTTTGACTCAGTGGCCCTGATTAAATCATTCCGAGAAAGTTTTGATCGATAACTGTTTTATTAAGATCCTTAAACGCCCATCTCCTTTCCATTGACAACACAAAAAGCCGCAAGGTGGAATCACCAGCGGTAATATTTGATTACTCATACTTTTCTCAAAAAGGACTATTATTATTTTAGTGAAGCAGTCAATAATCATTATTATTAATGTTTGACACGAGCATCTTAATTTTCAGTTGTTTTAAAAATGAAAAACATTGGAAAAAATCTGAAAGCATCAAAGTTGCTTCCGTATCTAAACATTAATAGAAAAATGTAATACTTCAACTAAATTACATTTGAATGAAAAAGAAGAAATGAAGTGTCTAATTCTTTTATTTTGACCCAGTATGAACTTTCTTTATCATAAATGATTTTAGATAAATTATTACGATCTTTCTTTGATTTATCGATAAAAGATGACGTCTGTTACTTGAGTAGTTATACTTCATTAAACAAAAAATTTAATTATTTACAATAATCCAATTCAACAGTTTTTCAACATTTTTTTCTTGAAGGAGCATTAATTTTTGACATTAATTAAACCCGTTGTCAGTGACTTTAAATGTTTTATCAGTGATTTTTAATTTTCTTAACACTGCCTGAAATCGAAAATGAACAATTCAGTGTTAGATTCAGCTTGATAACTACAACAATTTTTATCTCCAAAAATACTGATGCTTGCTTATGTGCGTGAACATTTTTGAGAGTCACACACTCAAAATTACAAGCAAATGTTTTTCTTTTCGCTTCACACATATATAAGGAGGGAAATAGTACATGTCAGTTTTTTTTATCAGTTTATTAGAAACACAACAGAAAATATCTAATATTTAAATCGCTTGAGTTACTGCCCCTGTATTTTTCCTTGTCATTGCAGTTTTCTTTCCGTTTCACGCTTCTCATATGTCTACTTTAAACTTTTGAATTTATTTGAAATAAAGCTGATCTGAATTAACAGAAAATTTAATCTCTGTATATAAAATTTTTAGGTGTTCTTAAAAAATTGGCAGGTTTTCTCGTCATTCATTGAATCGCTATTACAAACGAATGCAGACAAAAAATTAAAAAATCCAATATTTATCCTAATCATTTAATGAATTTAAAGGTTAATTAATTGGACTTTGTAAACTAAACATCATGGTTACCTTTTAGTTTTATCTACGGTAACCTCTGAGGTTGGAAGTTAAAAATTTAAAAAAATGGTTAATCATTTGGTCATTTAAAAAAAAGCACGCAAAGAATTAAGATTACGGAAAAAATACGGAATACCAGTAGTACAACAATCAAAATTTGTGGTATTTATGTTCAGTTATTTTTCTTTAATCTTATATAACCAATAGGTTAAGAATATAATTTTTTTCTATACAAATTTATTAAATTTAGTAGAATTAATTTAAGATTATTTGCTCTTGATTTCGGAAAAATAAATCCTTCTTTTTTAATACAATGTATTCACAGATATCATACATAAAACGTACATTTTTTTTAATGCACGCCAAAGTAATAATAAAATAACCATTCATCATAGGTTTATATATTTTTATGAAAGCAGTTAAGAGAAAAATTAAAAGATCCGACATATTCAGAGTTAAATAAAGGCAATACCATATATAACGGATCTATATTAAGGGAAATATAAAATGAATATAGATTTCATAAAAAATGAGCATAGCATGATGAAAAAGACGCAACTTGACGAAAACAAAATTTTATCGTCCAAATGTTTGTTATTATTATGAGGAAAGGACAAAGTATTTTTTAATTATTTCTAAAAAATTTCCTTCTTTATAGAATATTCTAACTTTTGATTAAAAAACTGTTTCTCTTTCCAAACAGTTAAATAACATATAAAATTTCAGCGCGTTCATTTTCTGTATGACACATTAATTTCGAAAATCTTGCAAAAATAAAAATAATTGTCGGATTTTAATGAAAACCTGCAGAAACTATTCACAAATGATGGAACGTATTATAAATATTTTTTTTTAAACTCATGGCAATTTTTTATTTTACATTTATTACACCACCCTAACTAATTTTACGAAAACTAATTTCAATTTTTTTTTTTTTTTTTGTCTGAACAACTCCACCTGAAAATCATCTGAATTGTATCATACAAAACTCAATAAAAGAAAGATATTATATAATTTCAAATCTTTTAATTACTTTTCATGAATATTGATAATATTGTCTGAAAGCATAAAATTTTGTTTGAAAAATGAATTTTTAAAACAATTATTTGTATTTCTTAATATTTTATTATTTTTACATCAAATGTTAATTCTTCTAAAATTAGTGAAAAGTTTGTACAATTTAGCCAATTTGTCATTAAGTAGATCTATAATTTCAGATTATAATTTTTAAAGCTTCTTACAATTTAACGAACATCAGTATATAAAAATATAAATTTTGTGTTCATAATACGTCTGTAATTCTAATCTACGGAAGACCAGAAGTATCATGAATGCAATAAAAAATCGTCACATGGCTTGAGTTTCTGTCTAGTATTTGTCGTTCTCCACAACCTAAACATTTCAATTTATAGACGCGTGGAGTAAATTTTGAAAAACGTATAACTGATGTTTGGACAAGTTTTAAACGAGGAATTCAACTTAGTATACAAAATTTTTAAAAAATGGCTGACACGAATTTTTTTTTTTAGTAATTTTTAACTAGAATTTCGGACATGCTAAGAATGAGTAAAAAATCTCAAAAAATACTTTGGTATTTCTTCTTAATAATGAAATACATATTTAAGATGACAAAAAAAAATTTCATCAAGTTTCAGGCCGTTCTTGTCATACTATCGACTTTCATGAAGGTACGCACATCACGCGTACACTTTTTTTTTAATTCGCACGTTGAAAAGCATCCTTTGTGCTAAAAGTGATAATAGCCATTTACCTGTGATTATAAAAGCAATTAAAGGAATGAAAGAACTGCTTTGTAGCTATTATTTTTATTGGTTAATAATAATAATGATACTATAACGGGTCTTTCGTGAAGTCATTAAGAGAATATAAATGAATATATAATATACAAATTTTTAGATTTCATTCGAAGAGATTTAAAATTAAATAAGAGTCATAATGAAAATGGCGCACATCTTGTAATGGTTGAATAAGATTCATAGAAAGTGGGTGGCCCTAAAAAGGGCCGTTGAATCAAGTGTTTCAGATTTAACCTCCAAATCCATACAGAGTTCTGCCTTGTCTCTTCAGAGCATAGACCACATCCATGGCGGTAACAGTCTTCCTCTTGGCATGCTCAGTGTAAGTGACGGCATCACGGATAACATTCTCAAGGAAAACCTTAAGGACACCACGTGTCTCCTCGTAGATGAGACCAGAGATACGTTTGACACCACCTCTGCGAGCCAAACGGCGAATAGCGGGCTTGGTGATACCCTGGATGTTATCTCTGAGCACCTTGCGATGACGCTTGGCGCCTCCCTTTCCCAATCCTTTTCCTCCCTTTCCACGTCCAGACATGATCAATGTTAATTCTGATGAATGAATCGACTAAGGAGCCTGAACATTTCAATTTATATAGGTTTAATCTGAATCTACGCGGACGTAGTAGAGATACATCACGTGACATAAAAATGCGATTTGCTGACCAAGGAAAATGCGATGGCTAACAAAACGTTTTGTTTTGTCTTTTGGAAACTAGCAGCAGCAGCCGCACTGGCAATGTACATAAAAGCTGTATTCAATGTAATCGTTCGTCCATTTTTAGTCAAGCAGTATGGCTCGTACAAAGCAAACCGCTCGTAAATCCACTGGAGGAAAAGCTCCTCGTAAGCAGCTGGCCACAAAGGCCGCTCGTAAGAGCGCTCCCGCCACTGGAGGAGTGAAGAAACCTCATCGTTACAGGCCGGGTACCGTTGCCCTGCGTGAGATCAGACGTTATCAAAAATCCACTGAACTTCTGATTAGAAAGCTTCCATTCCAGCGCCTGGTACGTGAAATTGCTCAAGACTTCAAGACTGATCTCCGTTTCCAGAGTTCTGCCGTGATGGCTTTACAGGAGGCTAGCGAGGCTTACTTGGTGGGTCTTTTCGAAGATACCAACTTGTGTGCCATCCATGCCAAGCGTGTGACCATCATGCCCAAAGATATCCAACTTGCCCGCCGTATCCGTGGCGAGAGAGCTTAAATTCGCCTTTTTTTTTTATCTACAGATGCACCACAAAACAAAGCGGTCCTTTTAAGGGCCAATAAAATATTTGAAATGTTTTTCTTCAAATTTATGATATGCATTCTCTTTCGTTTACGTTTTTTACAATGGACGGTAAATGTAAGTTTTCGAAATTGTTTTAATTGAGTTCATTCAAGTTATGTAAATTTACGTAGTGTTTAGTGTGAAAGACTTATTGTGCGAATATGTCATCTTCTATATTGTCTATGTTCAATTATTTTAATCTCCTTTCTTCCGTGTCGCAATAAGATTTAAAACCTATTTTATTGTCTCTATTTTAAATTTCTCTTTCCAACGTTGAAAGATGTGCATTCAGTAATAATACCGAATACAAAGATGTTTTCATTTTGAAGTGAAAACAATCGGAAGCAATTCTAAAATGGGGCTTCGATCTGAAATCTATATGAAACCCTAGATAATTTTTCTGACGTTTTACACAATAATACCACTTGACAATATCCCGTTAGCAAGTAGGGAAGACCATGCTGGTAATAAAATACATTTGGGGTGGGGGGCTTGTTTTTTATTTAATATCAGATCTAGATTCTTTTCCTTATCTGTGAATCGCTTAGCTATGATTTATTGGGAAATGTAGTTGAGTATTTTTCCGTTGCTATATTCAGTTTCCTTCTCATAGACTGGTTGCCATCCTATAGCCTAGGAAAGCGATTCTATGCATATAGCGATAACGAGGGAAGGAACATGTTGTACCATTCATAAGGCTGGATGCCAGTGTATAATGAAGCTCGAACTCGGCTCGCCAAATTACGCTACCAAATATTTTACTTTTAATGATTTAAAAAAAACAGAAATATTTTTGACATTCGACAATATTTTTCGTTGTAGAAATAAAATCATAAATTATTCATGCATTAATTATCACCGATCTAATTGCAAAATTAATTAATTACTCTCCCATTTTTAGAATGATGGATGGCAGACATTACATGAACTTTTTATTTTAATTTTAAGATAAAAAATTGTAAATTATTTTAAAATAATAGATTGGAACCTTTAATGATAGATTTTAAAAGTTAAATAATAATTTTTACTATAAAAGTTTAATGGATTTTACGATGGGTGTTAATGCATTATTTAAATATCTTTTTCATTAGGCGATATAGTAACTGATTACTAAATAAATTTTTAGTATGCGACACATGTATAAGGTGTCTGGGTCCATGAGATATTTATAAAAACTGTCACATCACTAGATTAGAAAATCTAGTGATGTGACAGTTTTTATAATCAATTGACAAGATCCGTCGAGCGAGATGAGTACAATGTCACCTGAGTAGACAGTAACCTTGCAGTCACTCTACTTAGTTTCTTGAGGCAGAACAAAAGAGAAACTTTTGTCCATGATGGCGGGAACTCAGTCTTTTTGTTTCAACAAATAAACAGTTTGATATTTTAAACAATATTAATTGCATAGACGTGATGAGCTACTTTGATATTTTTAAGGAAGTAGCTCTGAAAAAATAATATCTAAAATTCTTTCAGAAAAAATACTTTTCAGAAACCTTATTTAATAAAAAATAGCCGATTTAATGTTTAATTAATCTGAATTAAAACAAATATTACTTGTCGTTTCAAATGTCGCAAAAAACTTTTTTTTAACATGGACTGGTTTTTTTTATTAGATACCGAGGTGTACATAACTAAAAACTATTTGATGAATATGACGTGATTATCTTCTTTACATATATTTTTAATTTACCTATTAATCTTAAAAATTTAAAGAAATCTAATATTTTTACATTCAGTTTACATTATTAATTTCTATAGGTATTTTGTTCTGCAAAATAAAATGTTTTTTGATATTTTTAAGTACTTAAAAATTAAGCAAATACAATTCATAAAATGATTATTAATAATAATAAATTCTGCTTCAAATATTTTTTTATATTAATCTGAAAAATTTATGAAATTATTCTAAGCAGTCGAATATTTTATTAAGTTTTTAGGTTCTTTGATTTTAAGCCTTGATATTGTCACGTAGGGACGTCCGTATTTATAATAATCGACACGTTCATCCACACAAAAAATATAAAATTCTTTTTAAGATACTACGGTCACTGAATTGTCAGTTTAGTTTCTATTTATGATTAGTAAATTGTTGGAATTTAGTAACAATACTTGACCGCTACAAATTAATACAGAAGGAATTCTGCATGTTACTAATATAAACACTAAGCAGTACAATAATTATTTTTTCGAAATTACATAATTAAATAATTAGGGGTAACAGATGTAAAAAATGTTTTTACCTAGAAACATTTCTACAATAATTTACTTAATTTGAGACTAAGTCCTGAAAATATCATTAAAATCCGACAATTATTTGATTTTTGCAAGAATTTCCAAATCAATGTATTTTTCATTGCGAAAAAAGATGCTAAAATTTTTTATACAAATCTTTCGTCTACCGCTGATGCCAGAAAAAGTTAATCAAAATTTCGGACGTTCTAAAAAGGAAAAGACGATATAATTTAATAATTAAAAAAAAATTTTTCTCTTAATAATAACTTGACGTTAAAAATTGTTTTCATCATCTCATTTATCTACTGTTTATTATCATTCTTTGAATACGTTTAATTAAAAAATCCTATTTAAATTTACCTGGCTAAAAAATCTAAAAAAAAGACCAAGAAATATCCCATAATCTCAATTCAGCGTTTGTCATTCATACGAACTAGAAAATATTACTGAGCATGCAGGTGTTTCCAGTCACTTTGTGTAAATCATATATATGTATATATATATATATGTATATACACATATATATATATCATCATCATCATTATCATGAGAAAAAATCGTGTATATAGCAATTTTAAAATTGTACTCGAATTTCATATCGCTTAGGAACTCAATATGTAAAAGTTTAGAGTCACTACTTTTAAAAAGAACGAAAAACATTTTAATTTACTGGAAAATAATATACATAAAAAAACGTCAATTTAGGTCGGTAACTGTTTTATTAAATCGATAAGCGCCCATCTCCTTTTCACTGACATTGAAGAAGAATTACAATGCATCAACAGCAGAGAATAATCTTGATTTGGACGATGGTTGAACTCAGTAGTCCCCCCCCCCCCGCAAAAAAAAACATTTCTGACATGGAGTCAATATTGCTTTTTGTACTTATCTAAGATTTCTTTATTTCTTTCTTATAAACATATAGCAAAACAAAAAAAAAGATAATTTCAGGAAATCCACCTAAAAACAATACAATATAATATAAAACATACTTGTGTAAATACTCATGCCTGATGATACGTGAAACAAGTCTGATTCGCAGGAAAATCTTGTTTTTTTAGAATTGTAATAATCCTTTAATTAGAAACTAATTAAAGGATTATTACAATTCTAAAAAAACAAGATTTTCCTGCGAATCAGACTTTTTTAGAATTGTAATAATCCTTTAATTAGAAACTAATTAAAGGATTATTACAATTCTAAAAAAACAAGATTTTCCTGCGAATCAGACTTTTTTAGAATTGTAATAATCCTTTAATTAGAAACTAATTAAAGGATTATTACAATTCTAAAAAAACAAGATTTTCCTGCGAATCAGACTTGTTTCACGTATCATCAGGCATGAGTATTTACACAAGTATGTTTTATATTATATTTAAAACTAATTCACTTTTTCATTTTATAAGGAGGAAAGCGGTAAATCATGGAACCTCGGGTCTGACTGTGTAGGTAGAACGAATGTTTTTTTCATTTAATCAAATCAAATATTTTTCAGAAAGATGCGACATTACCATGTGCCTTTAACAGCAAATGTGAGTTTCTAACGATCAGCGAATTTTGTAATTATTGAGAATTTTCTGATGAGGATTTTTAATCACATTATTACTAACGGGTCTATAGTGCAATCATTAAGGGAATATTAAAATTTATAGATTTCCTTTGAATAAGTCACAATGTAAATGGTACATATCTTGTAATGGTTGATGAGGCTGTCCGTAAAAAGCGGGTGGCCCTAAAAAGATCCATTGAGAAATAACATAAACTCCGAAGACGTGGAGAGTTTTTTGCTTTCTGTGGCTAATGTTAATTTTTTTTTTTTAAAGTTCTCCACTGCCTGGGTTAAGGCAGTAGAGAACTTTCAGAGGGAAAAACTAACAGGAGATAACTGATAACTGACATCCATTAAACATGGCACGTGGAACTAGAGCAGTCTACCCAGTGAGCGAAATAAAGGGTCCATTTCGACATTCCAACCGGAGCGTACAACGGCCGAAACGTTGTGATAAACATGGCGACAAAGATGAGGACAATAGTCCGAATAATGTAAATAATGTACATAATACCTCATCTCAGAAATATAGACAGAAATTAGTAACATAAAAGTAGGTAAAAAAGCAAATGTTGATAAAATAGTGAAATTCACAAAACACTACTCTGAACCCCAATCAGGATTTCTTTTCTCCGGTCCGAGGGTAATCAGGGATAGTACGCGCTGGCATTGCAATAGCGCATTATGGGTAGAATGTATATTGTATTATCCTAACAATTATTGGGTGTGCGCTAATGTTTCAGATTATTCTAGAGACTATTGAGTAAAAATATTCGTGGATACGAATGCGGTTGTGTGTAGTTATTTTAAATTCATTATTTACTAATTATTATTTGTTGTTGATTGTTATATATAGCTGAGAGGAGAAGAAAAGGATTCATACCTTTCCCAAGGATATTAGCGCGTAAGTGAATGACAATGGATTCCACTGGAATTCGAACTCGGCTCTCCGATTCCTCAATCTGAGGAGTTATTCATTATTCTTCCGTAGATATTTGAGACTAAATATTTACTATTGATTATATTATTATTTGTAGTTGATTATTATTATTACGTATGAAATGAATAAATCTCGTAATTTCACATATTATTAAGAACATGTAACGATCACTTTTGATATGGAAAGAATGAAAAATTGACATTAAGCTTTTTACGAATTTATTAACGACTCTCATTGCCACAATCGAATGTTTTTAACAGACAATATGAAAAATCAAAATTCTCAAGTATGGTGAGAGAAAGATAGACACTTATAAGTGCAATAGCTTCATATTTTGTTAAATTTCCTTATTTTTTTACACTGATAAAAAGTTAACAGCTGTTTTCTGCTAAATACATACGAATTTAATACAAATGTTAATACAAATATGCATCGGCCGGGAATCGAACCCGGGCCGCCCGCGTGGCAGGCGAGCATTCTACCACTGAACCACCGATGCTTTCTTATCTATGCAAGTATTTTATACTCATCCGACAACAGGTAGAGAGAACCACCGACATATGGGCGACGATGGATATGGCCGATGGGCAACTGAAGTCCGGCGAGAGATGAACGTGGCGTGTTTTTTTTTATTCTTTACGTCGTTTGCCGATTAATGATTCATAAAGATTGCAATAGAATAATAATAAGATTTGAATTCAAAGAAACATTTCCTAAATAAAGTTTTTAGGCATTTTTAAAACATTGTTATTCATCGCAGCACTATTATACACAAAAAAGTATATCTTAAATTCTAATGTTTATATTCATGAAATCTTTTGTTCAAACAGGACATAGTTACAAAAAAATTGCCCTGAATCGTAAAATAAAAGTTCAATAGAACTAAGACATTATTTATTTATAAAATCTTTTGATTTCTTTCATGAATGAAATATATTATGGATACTATTGTCTTAATATAAAAGAATTTCAATGAAGAATACATTTATACAATAATTGTTTTGTTTTGTTTTTTAATTTTAATTAGAATAATTTATTAGGTTTTAAATCCTTTAAAAGATGTAGACTTTGGAGGACACAGATTTGTTTTTTCTGTTATTAGAATTTCAATATTAATCACTTCAGTATCGAGTGACAACTCTTGCCTGTTTTACTTTGTTGCAGATGTTAAATGAGTGGGTCGGAGAATTTTGAAGTAGATGGATGGCATAAGAATGTATCTGAAAGGGGATATTTATTGAATAACACCAGATGCTCCATTTAAGGTCTTTACCATGAGAAGAACTTACATAACATCCTGCAGGTCAATTAAATGCAATTGACACGTGATTCAATTGATTTTGAAATATTGATTTTTTGGCTGACTCGGAAATAGTTGACAAATGACAAACGTGAAGGTCATAAGAATTTGCAATTTTTTTGTATTACAAAAAGATATATTAAAATTTCATTCAGTTATTCTAAAACCGTAAAATGTAAAAGAGGCAACGTATTTTTGTTTGATTTATCGATCATAATAAAAAAATAAAATGTCTGTTTAGGTATCGACACGGACTTTCAATAAAGCACAAAACACATTTTAAATAATTTAAATACATTCTTTGAACTTAAATTTCATTTCTACCTGAAAACCTAAATCTAATCGAATTCACGGAAAAAATAATTTTCGTATATAAATAAAATTTTCTTCAGGCCTTTTTAAAACATTATTATTTCTTTTCAACTCTCATCTAGCCGCCATTGTATAAGAAAAATGTAAACAACAAATTTAATAAAATAAATTGATAAATTTTCATTCACCAGTGGTTTAAGAATATGTTTTCTCCATTCTGTACATCCATAGCAGAAATAATCTAGCAGTTGCTAAACGAATAAAATAGAATTCAATTCTTCTAAAAAAAAGGTTCACAATCGAAAATGTGATTAAACTATACATTTTTTATTCTTCAAATATTTCTTGATTTAATAAAAGAAACCCTTGCGACAAACAGCAAGGAGATGAATGTCAAAAATGGCTTTCTAAATGTACTTAATCTATGAAACATAGTTATACATCATTCTGAATTTACTTTCTCTCATATCATTCAAATATTGCATTTTTTGTTCCAGTCTCTAAAGAAAGCTCACTGCTTTTGCTCTATTTTGAGAATCCAGATGAATAGTTCATTATATGGCTCATTTATCTGATTGTCTCAGTTCAAGGAAACGAGATAATATTTCGAAGTATTCAGGAAATGGTGGCATGTAATTCATCAAAAATGACCGCATTTTGTCATATTAGAGACAACAGATCTTAAGAAACTGAAAAAAAAACGTGTCGATAACTATTTAATTATAAAATCGTTATGCGCCCATTTCTTTCCCATACAAGGATTACAATGTATTTAGCTGTAGAGTCATGAGCGCAAATATTTGCATAGATGAACGCCGGCCTTTTTTGCAGCAGAATATATTATTCTTATTATCATTATTATTTATTTACTTTCGTCTTAATCTTAAGTTACTTTAAGACTCAAAACATTATTTTGCTTTATCAGAACAAAGTTGTGTCAATATCTATTTATAAAAATAAAATCATATGTAATCTAATTCACAACTGAATGTACAAAAGAAACTTTTTTCGATTAATACTTAATTTTTACAAGTATTGTTTTCATATTTTTTTAATTAGACTAATTAATAACTTCTGTATTAATTTGTAGCTGTCAAGTGCTATTGTCATTAAATTAAAACTATTTACTAATCATAAATGGAAACTCTTACACTTCAACGATCCTATTATTTTAAAAAGAATTTTACATTTTATGTGCGTATGAACGTGTCGATTATTGTAAATACGGACGTCCCTACGTGACAGTATCAAGGCTATAAAGCCAAAGAAAATAAAACTTAATAAAATATTAGACTGCTTAGAATATTTTCATAATTTTTTAAGATTAATAGGTAAATTAAAAACATATATAAAAAAGATATTCGTATCGTATTCGTCAAATAATTTGATATCCATCATATTTTTGATTGGTCAGTAAATCGCGCTTTACTGTCACGTGATATATCTCGACGACGTGCGCACAGAGTCAGATTAAAGTTGTGTAAATCGAAATGTTTTATGTCCCCAGGTTATACAGTCGATACATTTATTGTGATTAACTTTGATCATGTCTGTACGTCGAAATAGAGGAAAAGGAGGTGCTAATCGTCATTGCAAGGTGCTAAGAGATTTGGGGCATCACAAAGCCAACTATTCGCCGTTTGACTCGCAGGGGTAGTATCAATCGTATCTCTGGTCTCATCTACGAGGAGACACGTGGTGTCCTTAAGGTTTTCCTTGAGAAAATTCTCAATAATTACAAAATTCACTGATCGTTAGAAACTCCCATTTGCTGTTAAAGGCACATGGTAATGTTTCATCTTTCTGAAAAATATTTGATTTGATTAAATGAAAAAACAGTACAACGAATAAAACGGAAGAAGTTGTGGATCTACAATTTGTAGATGATTTTGTTTTCTTGTAAACCTTTTCATAGAAGTGCAAAAATGTAGGGGAGATAACCTTTTTTGCTTAATTGACCAATGTAAACGTATTTTCTTATAATAAAAACCTAAAAATTTGTATGGTTAAAAGTAGGGTCATATAAACGAATGGCGTGCTATATTAAGAAAAATGCGAATAGTAACAAAGAAATATACTTCGTTTACAATTCAGTTATGTATGCTTTTTTTCATAAAACTCAATGTGTGCCACCGAAACCAGATCAAATTCTTTTCATTATTTTTTTATCCAATTCATTCAAACTACACAGCCAGAAGGAAAGTGATTTCGCCTGTTGAAAACAAAAGTCTTATTTTTTCGTAAATGTGTATGTGAAAGTATATAAAATCAAATATGTTCAAATTAATGGACGCACAAATATATAAACACGAGCGACAAGAACTATTGTAGAAAATTTATAATCCATAAGATTACGAAAGTGTATCTGAATTTCGATAAAAAAAATAGTGCCACTGCATTCACTTATCAAAAACTACAATTCATTGATGCGAATATTACGAAAATGTGTAAAAACATTAAAATTTAATAGTCGATATTTTTAGTTTCTTTTCCTTAGCAACAACGGTCAGTTTTTATTTTACTTGTATTCTGTAAGGGTAAAGATGAAGAACTTTGATCAGAATACGCCTAACAGAAGATTTGTTGAAGCCAAAAATTAAATTTTCTGTTAATTCGGATCAGCTTTATTTCAAATCAAAAGTTCAAAGTGAGCGAATATGAGAAGGGTGAAAAGTAAAACGGAAAGAAAACTCTGCGATGGCAAGGAAAAAATAAAGGGAAAGTAACTCAAGCTATTTAAAGCTATTGACTCAATGTCTTATAAGCAAAGAAGAGTAATTTTTATTACTAATAAAAAAATTATCGCTTGAGTTAAATCAAGATATTTTCTGTTCTGTTTGTAATAAAGTTTAAACTGATAAAAAAATTATAAGCAAAGCAAAGTCATTTTTATTACTAATAAAAAAATTATAATCATGAGATTATTTAATACTTTCTCGTTACCTGCGCACGACACTGTTTTTGATATGAGAGACAGCGTGAGAATAAGGAAGATAAGTAAAAAAAAGTAGGTACCTCCGCTTTTTCGCGGGAAAACAGCATAGTGTAATGAAAAAATAAAGTAAAGAAAAGAAGAGAGAGAAAGAGAGAGTGAGTGAGTCAGAAGAAGGAAGTAAAGCCATGTCCATCATGAACAGTTTTGTCAACGATCTGTTCGAGAGAATCGCCGCTGAAGCTAGTCGTCTGGCCCATTACAATAAACGTTCAACCATCACCAGCCGTGAAGTTCAGACCGCTGTCCGTCTTCTTTTGCCCGGAGAATTGGCTAAACATGCCGTTTCTGAAGGCACCAAAGCTGTTACCAAATACACCAGTTCTACATAAAACTGAAATAGTTTCTTTTATCTCAAACGGCCCTTTTCAGGGCCACTCAGATTTTTAAGGAAGTCATTCGTGTCACATACATATGCAATTTTTACTTATTTTTTTTTCATGAAAACTGAATTAATCCGTATCAGTCAATTTATGGATTACCTAGATTTTCCCTAAGTTCTAATTGATTTCAAATTGTCATCAATTAAATATTTGACGATTTCAGTTTAAATTAATTTTGCTAGCACACAGCAATTTTTATCGAAAGAGACAGTGAAATCAGAAATCCTCCTTTTTAGTCAGTCATCGTATCGAGTCAAATTTATCTATTATTTCTCTTTCCTTTCTTTTTCGTGTGTTGGGCCTAATGTGATCGTTGGACACTCGAAAGGTTTTATGTTTTCTTATCTCACACAGTTGGTTAGACAAAAGAAACACTAACTTCTGCATTAACTGACATATACACTATCTTCTGCTGACCGGGTCATTCGAGGTCAGGTAGGTTTAACCCGATTTCGAACAGAAATAGGTAAAGATTACATTCATATAACAAGCTAAATAGTTTATTTTAGTTCATGCCATGCATATTCACAAATTAAAATGGAATAAACGCAAAGAAATAATTGTTTTCTCTCATCTGTCCAATGAAATCTCATCGATTTTCTGTGAACATACCAATATTTCTAAGAAAGCTAATCTGAAATGCATAGAACAATAACATCGGTTTGTAATAAACATCGGCCAATTTCGATAGGATCTATTTGCGATAAATGAATAAAATTTTTAAATTGAGTGGAAGGAGATTATTTTGTTGCTAAAATACCTGATTTACGTACTCTTTTAATCGTCTTTCATCGGAGTGAAATTCCCTTTATTAAAAAAAAATCTTCCAAATATAAAATATACTTTTCTGAAGCTTTATTTGGGGAATATTATCTGATATAAAATATAATTGCTCTGATTTTAAACAAATTTAGCTTAAAATATCGCAGAAATGCAATTTTTAACCCGACAGTCGCCGTGTTGACGTGACATGACAAATGTAATGTTTTTCTACGAAGACTCACAGAGTTATCGTTCTTATTTTCTGCTTATTTCGTTTATGCTCGAAAGTACATACAAAAATCTTCAAAATTCTTTTAAATGTATTGGTGTTTAATGTTTTGTATTAAGCTTTTCCATTTATGATTTTTAAATATAGTTTTCACTTAATAATAATAATATCCTCTAAAAGGCTAATACAGAATTTTAGAAGATTTAAAGCTTAAAATTTTAAGAAAAAATCTTTTGTAAAAATTCATTATTCATCGAAAATTTAGAAAATAGTGTCCTTAATATATCTTATTTATAAAAACTTTTCCGATTTGAATATTCTCATAATTTTATTCCATTTTTATTTTATTTTCCGATTCAGAGTAGATTTTTAGTAAACGTGTCTTCCGTTTAAAAAAAAAAAACAAGTTCATGATTAAAATTCTCCAATTCTGTTAGCTAATATAAATATGAAGTGGCTGAAATTTTAATTTGTCGAAATTTCATAAAATTAAGTGAGTGAGCGTCACAGATGTAAAAAAAAAATGTGTTTTTACAAAGATTTTTTTTTAAATTCCAAAAGTAATTTAATTAATTTGTGAATATGTCCTGAACATTTCATTAAAATCCGACAGTTACTTGATTTTCACAAGAATTTCCAAAACAATGTGTTTCTTCTGAAAAAAAACAGTTACATTTTCTCATTCTAATTTTTGGGCCATCCGCTGACGCAAGAAAAACAAGATTTTTAATCAAAATTGCGCACGTGCTAGAAAGGATTAAAAAATGTAATAAAATAATTAAAAAATACATTGACCTTTACTCTTAATAATAACAAACATTTTGACGATAAAATTTTGTTTTTATCAAGTTTGTGGCCTTTTTTTCATTATGCACTTTTTTAGAAAATCTTTGGACGTATCAAAATTAAATGGAATGACTATCATGCCTTTTATTTTGTTTATAGAATTTTTCTTTTAATGATAACCTTTTCACGCCTTTAAAACTTAGAAAGCGAAATAAATATTTAATATTGGAAGTAGTGATCTTTTCGAAATATTGTTGATACATGAGTAAGATATGAAATAAATGAGATTAAAATAATTCTAGTAAGTGGGCATTTCTAATCTACTTATTTGTTTTACTCCCAAAACATATTTATCAAACAACCATTCCTTTCCTTATTTAAGCATTTAACTTGACCCTAGACCAGCTGTAGTCAAACCTTTTCGACTAGTGACCCCCTTTTGTTTCGCTTCTTTCCACAGAGACACCTTTTAAAATATCTTTAAACTTTAAAACTAGCACTGATGTTGGCAATTAAAATGAAGAAGTATTTGATGAAATGAAATTAAATGAAAAATGTATGAAAAGTTGAGAAATTTTACAATAATCCAATGATTGCACTATAAATCCGTTATATATGGTATTGTCTTTATTTAACTCTGAATATGTCGGATCTTTTAATATTTCTCTTAAATGCTTTCATAAAAATATATAAACCTATGATGAATGGTTATTTTATTATTACTTTGGCGTGAATTAAAAAAAAATGTACGTTTTATGTATGATATCTGTGAATACATTGTATTAAAAAAGAAGGATTTATTTTTCCGAAATTAGGAGCAAATAATCTACTAAATTTAATAAATTTGTATAGAAAAACATTATATTCTTAACCTATTGGTTATATAAGATTAAAGAAAAATAACTGAACATAAATACCACAACTTTTGATTGTTGTACTACTGGTATTCCGTATTTTTTCCGTAATCTTAATTCTTTGCGTGCTTTTTTTTAAATGACCAAATGATTAACCATTTTTTTAAATTTTTAACTTCCAACCTCAGAGGCTACCGTAGATAAAACTAAAAGGTAACCATGATGTTTAGTTTACAAAGTCCAATTAATTAACCTTTAAATTCATTAAATGATTAGGATAAATATTGGATTTTTTAATTTTTTGTCTGCATTTGTTTGTAATAGCGATTCAATGAATGACGAGAAAACCTGCCAATTTTTTAAGAACACCTAAAAACTTTTATATACAGAGATTAAATTTTCTGTTAATTCAGATCAGCTTTATTTCAAATAAATTCAAAAGTTTAAAGTAGACATATGAGAAGCGTGAAACGGAAAGAAAACTGCAATGACAAGGAAAAATACAGGGGAAGTAACTCAAGCGATTTAAATATTATTTATTTTCTGTTGTGTTTCTAATAAACTGATAAAAAAAACTGACATGCAATATTTCCCTCCCTATATATGTGTGAAGCGAAAAGAAAAACATTTGCTTGTAATTTTGAGTGTGCGACTCTCAAAAATGTTCAGGCACACAAGCATCAGTATTTTTGCAGATAAAAATTGTTGTAGTTATCAAGCTGAATCTAACACTGAATTGTTCATTTTCGATTTCAGGCAGTGTTAAGAAAATTAAAGATCACTGATAAAACATTTAAAGTCACTGACAACGGGTTTAATTAATGTCAAAAATTAATGCTCCTTCAAGAAAAAAATGTTGAAAAACTGTTGAATTGGATTTATTGTAAATAATTAAATTTTTCGTTTAATAAAGTATAACTACACAAGTAATAGACAATGTATTGATATCTGTAGACAATACGAACAGAATTGCTTGAATTCTTACAGTTCAAGAATTATTGCAAATTATATTTTTTGTAGCTAAAATTGTTTCGAATGACCACAAATAAAATCCTAAAAATAGAAAAGAAAGAAAACAAAACCGCATAATATGTAAACGTCAAGTAATTCTCGTGAGAATATGAGTGGCCCTGAAAAGGGCCGTTTGTATGAAAAGCACATCAAGATTTACTTGCTGCTGGTGTATTTGGTAACAGCCTTGGTACCTTCAGAAACGGCATGTTTAGCCAATTCTCCGGGCAAAAGAAGACGGACAGCGGTCTGAACTTCACGGCTGGTGATGGTTGAACGTTTATTGTAATGGGCCAGACGACTAGCTTCAGCGGCGATTCTCTCGAACAGATCGTTGACAAAGCTGTTCATGATGGACATGGCTTTACTGGAAATGCCGGTATCGGGATGAACTTGTTTCATCACTTTGTAGATATAGATAGAGTAGCTTTCTTTCCTCTTACGTTTAACTTTCTTGCCATCGGCCCGGACTGGCTTAGCTTTCGCTGCCTTCTTAGAGCTTACCTTGGGAGGCATGTTTGTGAATGGATGTGATTTACCTTAATGACAAGTCCGTTCCTATTTCTTATATATTATAACAGTAGGCGATGACCAGCAAGGCGCGACTGTCTGATTGGTCAATAAATACCACGAAACCAGTTTTATTTTATCATCAGACACGCCCACCACATCAGTAAATGTTGTGAGCCACTTTTGGCCTATTTAAAGCTAATCTCCTTGCCTGATGACCATTGTATCACCAGCCACGAACCATCAGTCATCATGTCAGGACGAGGCAAAGGAGGTAAAGTAAAGGGTAAGAGCAAGACCCGTTCATCACGTGCCGGACTTCAGTTCCCCGTCGGTCGTATCCATCGTCTCCTGCGTAAAGGCAACTATTCGCAACGTGTCGGTGCCGGTGCCCCCGTATACTTGGCTGCTGTCATGGAATATCTGACGGCTGAGGTTCTCGAGTTGGCAGGTAATGCTGCCAGAGACAACAAGAAATCCAGAATCATCCCCCGTCACTTGCAGTTGGCTATCCGTAATGACGAGGAGTTGAACAGATTGTTAACAGGAGTAACTATCGCCCAGGGTGGTGTCCTCCCCAACATCCAGGCTGTCCTCTTACCCAAGAAAAGCCAGAAGTCTGCCTAAAACGCATTTATTTTATCTGCATACTCGGCCCTTTTAAGGGCCACTAACATTTTAACGATTGTCTGTTTTTAACTGAGTACATATTTATAGAAATTTAATTTTAATTAAAATAACAGTTTATATTTGATTTACTCAAATTAATTTGATTGGTTAACTAAATTAATCTCATTTTCAAATTAATATCTCTGTTGGCCACTACAAATTAATATGGTATTATTCAAATAAGGTTTAAGAAATGTAAAATTATTGTAGAAATCATTATTCATCGAAAAAATGTATTTTCTTTCAAGACAATAGTGCCCATAATATGTTTTATTAATAAAAGTAGATAATTCCAAAATGTGTATTTTATTTTTACTCAATTATTAGTGCTGATATTAGGCATTCAGGGGAGAGAATGAAGAATGGATCCTTATGTGCGGAGGATGCCATTTTCCTAATGATCAAAGAGATAGCATCATCGGCGGGATCGTTTACGTGTTAGTTTTTATCTTTATTCAAATAATCTTTCTATTCCAATCACTTGTGTAAAATTGAACAAAGCCGCGTAAATACAAGAAAACCAGACGTTTATAACTAAATTAAAAATTTTAATCTAGTATATGTCTTAAATCCTTATATAAATAACTATTAGTATATCAAATCCTTATATAAATAACTATTAGTATATAGTGTGGTTGTTTTGTTTTCACGTAGTTATTAATCTGCCTTGTGAACATTGAGATTTCCCAGTTTTTCACAAAAAGCTATGAATTGTCTTGACATTCCCCTGTTAAGAGAAACAGTTATCTCCCCTATTTTGATATCTTTTTATTCCTCTGCCGATTGAGATGTTCTCATACATACTGTATATTGTAATAACTTGACAAGAAGAAATCCTATGAAAAATTAAATACGGGGCACCAACAGCGTGATAATCAATAAATTTTTTGAAAATAGATTTTCTATTTGCATTTTATTAAGCTTGTGAAGAAGAATTTTATTTTTTAGAAGCAGTTCTTTTTTGTTTCTTTGAGTTTAGTACTTAGCTTTTCATTTTCTTACTTTTTTCCTGCCATAAAATATATAATTTCATCGAATATGGATTTTACGATAGGAAATAAAGTTTTCTTCAGCTTTTGCTGGCATAGTAACTGATCACTAATTAAATCTAAAATGTACGGCACAAGAAATATATGAACATAAGATATTTATAACTGGATAAAATACTATTTAAAACTTTCCTGTTTCAAATCTAGTAAGGTGACTTTTTTTTTCTGTTATCTCTATCTATTCAATTGAAAAGGTTTGAAAAAAAATATTTTTGTTGGGCGGGATAACTACAGCGTCATCTGAATATAGTAACCGGGTCACTATTTAGATTAAATTAGGCAGAAAAAAGGTTTCATACGAGAAGCATTTGAACTGGAGACTTTTCTCCGTGCAGCCGGGAATTCAGTTTCAAAGCCGAATGGCTAACAAACGCAAACCCGAAATAACGGAACAGTTTGACAATCAAATTTTATTTCCAATGGTTTTGTTCCAACAAATAAGCCTTTTGGTATTTTTAACATGTTTTTGATTGTATGAATGTTTTTAAACTCTTCATCTTTTATCGATAAATCAAAGAAAAATCATAATAATTTACTAATTTATCTAAAATCATTTATGATAAAGAACGTTTATACTGGGTCAGAATAAAAGGATTAGACACTTCATTTCTTCTTTTTCATTCAAATGTAATTTAATTGAAGTATTACATTTTTCTATTAATGTTTAGATACGGAAGCAACTTTGATGCTTTCAGATTTTTTTCCAATGTTTTTCATTTTCAAAACAACTGAAAATTAAGATGCTCGTGTCAAACATTAATAATAATAATGATTATTGACACTGCTTCACTAAAATAATAATAGTCCTTTTTGAGAAAAGTATGAGTAATCAAATATTTCCGCTCGTGATTCCACCCTGCGGCTTTTTGTATTGTCAATGGAAAGGAGATGGGTGTTTAAGGATCTTCTTTAATAAAACAGTTATCGATCAAAACTTTTATAGAAATAAGTCGAGTTTTGCTTGAATGATTATTTTAATAAAGGAAAAAAAGAATTGAAGAGTCTTTTAAGATATGCAGTCTTTAATATGACGAAAACCTATCACTTTCAGTTACACAAAGAAATTAGAATTGCGTGTCCGACCTCTTGCATAGATAGAAATATTATCTTGTTGAATGACAAAAGCGGAATTAAGATTCTAGGATACATAGCTTCCCGGTGCCTTTTCTATAAATAATTTCATTTGTAATTGTTCTGATGAACTTTCCCTACAGGAAACTAGACTTTATGAATTTAAGCGTAGTATTAGATTGGCGGCAAGGTCTCATCATTTTACACTTGAAAAGAACTTGCCTAAGTAGCAAAACTGCTGCCGCCGGGCCCGTTATGCGAATAAGAAATGACGAATCGTCTTTAGAACATTCAGTTCGCCTGTCTCAAAATGTTTCTCGGAATGATTTAATCAGGGCCACTGAGTCCGAAGTTAAACGTATATATCGGCTTTTCAGAAGAGCATACATGAAGGCTTCTTCGCGCGAGGCTGAAAATGATGATCAAAGGACTCAATGGCTGAGGAGAAACGTCTCTTCAACTGTTGCTACGCGTTAGGCTGAAACAATATTCAGGACGCCCTTATAAGTGCTCAGCAGCGCTTTCATTGATCACATAAAAGAAATTGAATTCCTTCATCATATATGAAATAAAATTCTAAAATTAAATATTGTAAGTAAATATCTGTATAAATTCTTATTGGTCTTCCATTATCCTTGGAAATGACTTACGTTTAAGTTTTATCAATATTTTTTTCTATGATAATATTTCTACTTTTGGTGATTATTGGATTGATGCAAGTTAGCAAGTAAAAAATTAAGCATCCAACTCATTAGCTCTTTAAATAATTTATGCATAAATAGCCCAATTCTGTCAGAAACGTTTGGATTGTTTCTTGATCACTGACAATTTCTTTTTTCCTGATTTTAACATTTATGTCAAGAAAATATTTACAAGAGGTTCATCAATTCCACAATAATATCATGACTTTATAAAATACATGTTGAAACTAACCGGGCATCGGTGGTTCAGTGGTAGAATGCTCGCCTGCCACGCGGGCGGCCCGGGTTCGATTCCCGGCCGATGCAAGCTCGTTTCTTTTAAGTCATACAGCAATACCAATTTAATATCTACCTATTATTTAATTATTATTGTATTTAGTAATATGACTGATCGATTTATTTCTTATTCTTGCTATGAAACAAAGTTCTAAAATTAAATATATATTAAAAAAATATATGTATAAATATTTAGTGATCTTCCTCTATTCTTGGAAATTATTTACGTTTATTGTTTTATCAGTATTTTTTTCTATGATAATTAAATATCTCTACTTATGATGATTATTGGTTTGATGCAAGTTAGCAAGTAAAATAAACATCCAACTTATTAGCTTAAATTAATTATACAACGCAAGGTGCTCAGAGTTAACATCCAGGGCATCACCAACTTGCGTCTAGCTCGCAGAGGTAGAATCAGGCGTAACTTTGGTCATATCTACGAGAAGACACGTGGTTTACTTGAGGTTTGCCTTGAGAATGTTATACGTGATGACATCATATACACCGAGCATGCCAAGAGAAAAACTGTTACCGCCATGGATGTGGTCTATGCCCTGAAGAGACAAGGCAAAATTCTCTATGGATTCGGGTTATAAATATGAAAATGTTTTCTCTCAACGGCCCTTTTTCGGGCCAGCCATTTTCTACAACCAGTTTATTCAACCATCGCAAGATATTTACATATGTGATTCTTTTGTTCATTGAGTATTTAGAATATAATTTCTGTGTTTAACTTGATTGATAATTTGCAAAATTCTCTCTCTTTCTTCGCTTGTAAATTGAAGAATTTAAACAAAAATTATCATAAAAAAGCTACGAAATTTTCTACACTGCTTTCTTGTGTGAACCCGTATTTATTTTCTTATCCTGGATCTATCTTTATCTTTTTTTATTTCTTATTTTTTTTAAATCTGAAAATAACTATCTGATATAGAATGCACCTGATAGATGATGTGCCTGAACAGAGAAATAAATGTCTTTTATGATAAAGGACTTTTATAAAAGAATTTACAAAATTACTTGATACACACGGATGAAGAGAGCGACTCTTCTGTCAAATTACATTCATAATAATTTTATTTTATGACATTCATGTAATTTTAAATTAATATCCGTCTTTCAAATTACAATTGTAATAATTTCATTACTAAATTCATTTTATTGTATGAGAATATCATATTTACCACAACTCTGAGGCGCAGAGCCTTTTTGGATTCTGTTAATGTGTGTTTAAATATATTTCCTTTTTATTTAATAGCAGTAGTAAAAATTCATAAATTCTGTCTAAATCTTAATTCCATTTCTCATCAAATTGTTGTTGAAGGATTAAAAATCCTTTTGTCCGATTTTACATTTATAGTATAATAATAATAATAATAATAATAATAATAATAATAATAATAATAATAATAATAATAATAATAATAATAATAATAATAATAATAATAATAATGATCCGAAAGCTTTCAAAATATCAGTATAGTAAATTTTAATCATTTCTCTTGCATAATGAAATTGTTGGGGGTTTTTTTTTGGGGGGGGGGGGTAAATATGAGACATTTTTTCTGTCATTTCATTTCCCTTGAAACTACTGATGAATAAATCATCGCTACAAGATGAAATAAATACAAGAGATGGAAAAACTGAGAGATCCGCACTTAAATGATACGCTTTACTTCATTTTGCCATATTAGAGACACCAATTATGGACAATATCAGCAAACCTTTTATTTTTTTTCACAGTTCACAGGTGTTTTCGACATGTTTTCAAACTTGTATTTATACAGATGGTCACCTATTCGATATATTGCACGGTTAGGATTCTCGAATGCCCTTTAAGGTCTGACTTTATACGAACAGACAAAAAGAACTTTGTAAAATCAAAGAATGGTCTATTTCTGCCGGGTATTTCAAGAGTTTATGGGTCTGTACAGTTTGCAATAGAAATTCATAGTAAATCGATGCGCCGGGAAGTCAACTGATCTCTAAAATCGGTTTCTAACACTGCTACAATTATGTATTCGATAGATTTCATATTTCGTCGTTCCTAATATCCATTAAGACATGACTTTTGTGTAGAGAAATCCTTAAAGAATGTAGATCGCATCCAAAGATAGAAAATAAAATTTATTTTCTAATCTCGATTTTCAACATTTAAGATTTCTTTTCTTTTCGGTTCTAAGGTTGGGAGGCGAGACGCGCATAGAATGAAATGTAATAAAAATTTCATATTTGCCTAGCAAACAAATATACACATTTGATTTCATATAAGGCATTCTATAAAATGGGTTCTTTTCAGGGCCTACAAATCACTGAAGACACTAGTGTGCTTATGAGAATGTTATCCGTGATACCGTCACCTACACTGAGCATATCTAAGAGGAAGACTGTTACCACCATGGATGGGTCTATGCCCTGAAGAGACAAGGAAGAACTCTCTACGGCTTCGGGGGTTAAATATGAAGATTTTGACTCAACCGCCCTTTTTAGGGACACCCATTTTCTATGGGTGATTTATTCAGACATTACAAGATATACATAATTATGATTCATATATTTTTAATCCTCCTTTGGATGGTAATTTTAAATTGTAAATTTACATTTTTATTTAATGACTGCAGTATATAATTAAATCTTTTAATTCATTCTTTGATCGAATATTATTTTGAATAAAGTCAAGTCAAGGACTAATTTTTCTAGTTTTACCCATCTATGTGACTGTTATAAGGCACTAATTTCAGAGCTTCTCTGCATTTGAACATCTTTACATACAATACCTTATTACTTGAATATTAGTAGCGGATATGCATTTCTGTTCAGTAACATTGGCTGTATTTAGGATTGATTGACATAATATATTATTTGCTTGATTCATTGAGGGGATTTATTTTGGGGGAAAATTCTGAACTTGATGACACTGGTAGAAAAACTTTGAACCTGATCAAAATTTCTTTAATTTCATTTCATCAAATACTTCTTCATTTTAATTGCCAACATCAGTGCTAGTTTTAAGATATTTTAAAAGGTGTCTCTGGGGAAAGAAGCGAAATAAAAGGGGGTCACTAGTCGAAAAGGTTTGACTACAGCTGGTCTAGGGTCAAGTTAAATGCTTAAATAAGGAAAGGAGTGGTTGTTTGATAAATATGTTTTGGGAGTAAAACAAATAAGTAGATTAGAAATGCCCACTTACTGGAATTATTTTAATCTCATTCATTTCATATCTTACTCATGTATCAACAATATTTCGAAAAGATCACTACTTCCAATATTAAATATTCATTTCCCTTTCTAAGTTTTAAAGGCGTGAAAAGGTTATCATTAAAAGAAAAATTCTATAAACAAAATAAAAGGCATGATAGTCATTCCATTTAATTTTGATACGTCCAAAGATTTTCTAAAAAAGTGCATAATGAAAAAAAAGCCACAAACTTGATAAAAACAAAATTGTATCGTCAAAATGTTTGTTATTATTAAGAGTAAAGGTCAATGTATTTTTTAATTATTTTATTACATTTTTTAATCCTTTCTAGCACGTGCGCAATTTTGATTAAAAATCTTGTTTTTCTTGCGTCAGCGGATGGCCCAAAAATTAGAATGAGAAAATGTAACTGTTTTTTTTTTCAGAAGAAACACATTGTTTTGGAAATTCTTGTGAAAATCAAGTAACTGTCGGATTTTAATGAAATGTTCAGGACATATTCACAAATTAATTAAATTACTTTTGGAATTTAAAAAAAAATCTTTCTAGAAATACATTTTTTTTTTACATCTGTGACGCTCACTCACTTAATTTTATGAAATTTCGACAAATTAAAATTTCAGCCACTTCATATTTATATTAGCTAACAGAATTGGAGAATTTTAATCATGTTTTTTTTTTTTAAACGGAAGACACGTTTACTAAAAATCTACTCTGAATCGGAAAATAAAATAAAAGTGAAATAAAATTATGAGAATGTTCAAATCGGAAAAGTTTTTATAAATAAGATATATTAAGGACACTATTTTCTAAATTTTCGATGAATAATGAATTTTTACAAAAGATTTTTTCTTAAAATTTTAAGCTTTAAATCTTCTAAAATTCTATATTAGCCTTTTAGAGGATATTATTATTATTAAGTGAAAACTATATTTAAAAATCATAAATGGAAAAGCTTAATACAAAACATTAAACACCAATACATTTAAAATAATTTTGAAGATTTTTGTATGTACGAGCATAAACGAAATAAGCAGAAAATAAGAACGATAACTCTGTGAGTCTTCGTAGAAAAACATTACATTTGTCATGTCACGTCAACACGGCGACTGTCGGGTTAAAAATTGCATTTCTGCGATATTTTAAGCTAAATTTGTTTAAAATCAGAGCAATTATATTTTATATCAGATAATATTCCCCAAATAAAGCTTCAGAAAAGTATATTTTATATTTGGAAGATTTTTTTTAATAAAGGGAATTTCACTGCGATGAAAGACGATTAAAAGAGTACGTAAATCAGGTAGTTTAGCAACAAAATAATCTCCTTCCACTCAATTTAAAAATTGTATTCATTTATCGCAAATAGATCCTATCGAAATTGGCCGATGTTATTGTTCTATGCATTTCAGATTAGCTTTCTTATGAATATTGGTATGGTCACAGAAAATCGATGAGATTTCATTGGACAGATGAGAGAAAACAATTATTTCTTTGCGTTTATTCCATTTTAATTTGTGAATATGCATGGCATGAACTAAAATAAACTATTTAGCTTGTTATATGAATGTAATCTTTACCTATTTCTGTTCGAAATCGGGTTAAACCTACCTGACCTCGAATGACCCGGTCAGTAGAAGATAGTGTGTATGTCAGTTAATGCAGAAGTTAGTGTTTCTTTTGTCTAACCAAATGTGTGAGATAAGAAAAATAAAACCTTTCGAGTGTCCAACGATCACATTAGGCCCAACACACGAAAAAGAAAGGAAAGAGAAATAATAGATAAATTTGACTCGATACGATGACTGACTAAAAAGGAGGATTTCTGATTTCACTGTCTCTTTCGATAAAAATTGCTGTGTGCTAGCAAAATTAATTTAAACTGAAATCGTCAAATATTTAATTGATGACAATTTGAAATCAATTAGAACTTAGGGAAAATTTAGGTAATCCATAAATTGACTGATACGGATTAATTCAGTTTTCATGAAAAAAAAATAAGTAAAAATTGCATATGTATGTGACACGAATGACTTCCTTAAAAATCTGAGTGGCCCTGAAAAGGGCCGTTTGAGATAAAAGAAACTATTTCAGTTTTATGTAGAACTGGTGTATTTGGTAACAGCTTTGGTGCCTTCAGAAACGGCATGTTTAGCCAATTCTCCGGGCAAAAGAAGACGGACAGCGGTCTGAACTTCACGGCTGGTGATGGTTGAACGTTTATTGTAATGGGCCAGACGACTAGCTTCAGCGGCGATTCTCTCGAACAGATCGTTGACAAAGCTGTTCATGATGGACATGGTTTTACTGGAAATGCCGGTATCGGGATGAACCTGTTTCATCACTTTGTAGATGTAGATAGAGTAGCTTTCTTTCCTCTTACGTTTAACTTTCTTGCCATCGGCCCGGACTGGCTTAGCTTTCGCAGCCTTCTTAGCACCCTTAGAGCTTACCTTGGGAGGCATATTTGTGAATGGATGTGAGTTACCTTAATGACAAGTCCGTTCCTATTTCTTATATATTATAACAGTAGGCTCCAACGATGACCAGCAAGGCGCGACTGTCTGATTGGTCAATAAATACCACGAAACCAGTTTTATTTTATCATCAGACACGCCCACCACATCAGTAAATGTTGTGAGCCACTTTTGGCCTATTTAAAGCTAATCTCCTTGCCTGTTGACCATTGTATCACCAGCATCGAACCATCAGTCATCATGTCAGGACGAGGCAAAGGAGGTAAAGTAAAGGGTAAGAGCAAGACCCGTTCATCACGTGCCGGACTTCAGTTCCCCGTCGGTCGTATCCATCGTCTCCTACGTAAAGGCAACTATTCGCAACGTGTCGGTGCCGGTGCCCCCGTATACTTGGCTGCTGTCATGGAATATCTGACGGCTGAGGTTCTCGAGTTGGCAGGTAATGCTGCCAGAGACAACAAGAAATCCAGAATCATCCCCCGTCACTTGCAGTTGGCTATCCGTAATGACGAGGAGTTGAACAGATTGTTAACAGGAGTAACTATCGCCCAGGGTGGTGTCCTCCCCAACATCCAGGCTGTCCTCTTACCCAAGAAAAGCCAGAAGTCTGCCTAAAACGCATTTATTTTATCTGCATACTCGGCCCTTTTAAGGGCCACTAACATTTTAACGATTGTCTTTTTTTAACTGACTACATATTTTTTAGAATTTTAATCAAAATGACACTTTATATTTCATTGATTACTCGAATTAATTTGATTGTTTAACTAAAGTCTAAACTGATCTCATTTTCAAATTAATATCTCTCTCTGTTGGCCACTACAAATTAATAGGGTATAATTCAAATAAAGTTTAAAAAATGTAAAATTATTGTAAAAAAATCATTATTCATCGAAAAAATGTATTTACTTTCAAGACAATAGTGCCCATAATATGTTTTATTAATGAAAGTAGATAATTCCAAAATGTGTATTGTTCTCAATTATTATTCCTGATATTAGGCACTCAAGCGAAAACATCAAAGCAAAACTATTAAAAAGTCCAATTGTTTACAGTACACATCCGCCTTGTGGAGACTGAGATTTCCCAGTTTTTCACAAAAAAGCTATAAATTGTCTTGACATTCTTCTGTTAAGGAGAATCACTTATCTCCCCTATTTTGATATTTTTTATTCCTCCGCCAATTTCGATCTTGTCATACATGTAAATTGTAATAAGTTGACAAAGAGAAATACTAGGAACCTGCAGTGTAGTAATCAATAAAAAATTTTTAAATAAATTATCTTTATCTTTATATAACCAATAATTTAAGAATGTAGTTTAATTCTATATGCTTTTTATTAAACTTGGGAAGAAGAATTTTATTTTTTATACAATCAATAGAAGAAGTTCTTTTGAGTTTAGTACTTAGCTTTTTATTTTCTTGCTTTTTTCATGTAAAAATCATAAATTACTCACGCATAAAATATAATTAACATTGTGTTTTTATTTTATTTTTGAAATGATAGGTAGCGATAATTATTATTGGATTTTTATAAACCTAAACATTCTACATTTTTATTGTAAAAATTTAACGAAATTTACAGTGACCATAAGTGGATTGTTTCAGTATCTTTGTCAGCTGATGTTATAGGGAGACTGTAACTGATCACTATTGTGTATAAGGAGTGTGTGCGACCATAAGATATTTAGAACTCGATAAAATGATATTTTTTAACCTTTCTGCTTCAAAACTCTTTCAAATCTAGTGAGGAGACTGTTTTATTTTTATTTTCCTGTTATCTCTATTCAATTGAAAAAGATCCGAACAAGTATTTCTGTTGGGCGAGATACGTTCAGGGTCATCTTGGTAGAGTAACCCGGTCAATCTATTTACTTTTAATGAGGCAGAACAAAAGTTTCAGAGAAGAGGCATTTGAACTCGGGGCTTTGTCCGTGCAGGCGGGAAATTTAAGTAAAAGTACATAATTGTAAAAAATTATTTGACGGTAACAACGTGAACGGCTTTTTTACATTTTATGTAACTGCCTAGTAATCTATTTATTAATAGAAAATTAAATTTAAAAAAACAGTCGAATAAGAAAAGTAAAGCATCATGAATAAGCCTCGAACTTAATGAAAACGAAGTTTTATCGTCAAAATATTCATATTATTAAGAGGAAAGACGAAAGTATGTTTTGATGATTTTATTACATTTTATTCATCCTTTCTAGCACGTTCGTAATTTTGGTAAAAAATCTTGTTTTTTTTTTTACGTCAGCGAGTCGTGTAATATTTACCATTAGTTTTTTAGTGCAGTGTTTTTAGGTGAAAAACACATTCATTTGGAAATTCTTCCAAAAATCAAATAATTGTCAAGTTTTAATGTAACTTTCAGAACTTATTGACAATTGAATTAAATTATTTTCGGTAAATGCTAATGGTAAATATACATTTCTTTTACGTCTGTTACACCCACCCCTACTTAATTTTATGAAAAATCGAATTTGTGTATTTTAGTGATTATATTAGTTAAAAGCAGAAGACTTTGAAAAATATAAATCATCGATATTTTTGTAAAATCAAATGCGCTCACTACCCAAAATTCAGCTCTAAATTGTAAAATACAAAAACAAATAAAACTAAGATATTATTTAATTTTAAAAATTTTAATGTTTTTTTTGTTTTTTTGAATAATTCGTTAAGGGCATTATTTCTGAAGCCAAAATATATTTCCGATGAAAAATAAATTTTTACAAGAATTTTCTTTTTTTTTTCAATTTTAAACAAACAGTGTAATAAAGTTGTTAAATATTTTAAAATTAAGTCTCAATTTGTGTAATTTATAAAATGCCTTTATTAATTAGAACTGTTTTTATAGATCATAAATTTGAAAATAAAAAAAAAATGAAAGCCTAAAAAATGGCGCACTTCATCGATTTTATGACAATTTCGCTGATTCAAAAATAAAAAACAAGATATTTAACTAAAATTTCGGACTTGCTAGGAAGGATTAAAAATATGAAAAATAATTTGGTCTTTGCTCTTAATAACAGCGTAAACGTTTAAAGTATAAAAAATTGTTTTCATCAAGTTCTTTTTTTAGCGCCATCTGTCATCACAATGTAATTCTCTTTATTAAAACAATAAGTATACTTTTCTGAAACTTTATTTGAGGAACATTAACTGATTTAAAGTTTAATTAATCTGATTTGAAACAAATATTATTTACGTTAAGTGTAATATATTGCAGAAATGCACTTCGTAACACAACAGTAGTTAATTATTTAAGGTGTTTTATTGGATTTTAAGTAATTTGGGTTTAAATTTATTATAGTTATCGAATGTATTTTCTGATACTGACGTGTATGGACATTATTCTTTACAAAACTGGCACGTTTATGTACACAACCACACAATAAAATATTCTTTTAAAAAATTTGGTGGGCGTTGTATCGGAGTAACCTTTTCCATTTATGATTAGTAAATATAGATTTTACTTGATAACAATATCATATAACCGATACAAATTAATACAGAAATTTAAAAAATTTTAAACTTTTTAAATTATTCTAACTAAAATTAAATAAAATGAAAACAATTCTTGTAGAAATTTTCTTTTAAGTAAATAGTGTCCATAATATATCTTATTTAGAAAAGCAATTAAAAGCTTTTCTAATTAAAGAATGTCTTTGTTTTATTACATTTTTTTCTACGATTATTTCATTTCACTAGTTTTTAATTCTTTTCTGTTTATACTGTAGTATAAAAAATAACTTTATTAATCCTAAGTTAAATAAAAGTATGAAAAAAAAGCTTTAAGCAAAATGCAATTCATTTTTCGTCTCTCATGGCGGTTCGATGAGTAAGGCAGTGACCGTGTCTGTGTTTTACGAATTGCCTTCATTTACATATACAAATGTCTTTTTCTTTTCATATGTATTATTTTTGGATAGCTACCTACAAAGATTAGCTAAAACAGAATACATGCTAAAATCATTGCAATAAAACTAATACAATATTTAAGTAGAAAATCTTTTAACTGCTTGCGTTTTTTAATAAAATATATGAGGGAAATTGTTGTCTTAGGCAAAAAATGAATTTTTACATTTTTTTAAATATTTTATTAGAATAGCTTATCACTTTTTTTGCGTGTGTTTGTAAACGAGTCGAATTTTCTAAATACGGATGTCTGTACACGATATTATCAGAAAATAAGAAAGGTGTTTATAATAATGCAAGATTTTTTGGTAATTTTCTAACATTCTCTCAACAGTCGTTTTCGTAATTAAGTATGTAAATCCAAAGTATCAAAAATTCGATAAATTATTAGATTGTTTAAAATATTTTAATAAATAATATAATTTTAAATAATATTTCCAGTAGACGAGAATAAATAATAACGGATAAATTATGACACATGGACGCGATTAAATTATGTGTCATTGCATGAATAAATAATGACATATACGAGGGAATAAATTGACTGCTTTCCCAAAAGAACATTATGTCATTTTATTAACAAGAGATTTCATCGAGAAAGATGAACAAACTTAGAATTGTATATCTTGTGTGCAACAATCAAAAGAGATTTATTCATGCGTTATCATTAAAAAGATGTTAATACGAGAATGACTACGTCCTAAACATCGGTGATTCAGTAATAGAATGCACACCAGATCCAGGTTTGATTCTCGGCTGATGCAAGCATTAAGAGCCGAATATCACATTTTGCCTCCAGATTAGATAATGGTGGATTCGATAAATGTATTTCTGTGTAGTATGTTTAATAAATCAATCTTTCTTATTTACTCTCGCACGTTTAACCACATTGAGATCCTGATGCAAAATAATTAAACATTTCAATTTACTATATATTGCATCTGACATCAGTCATGTGTTCCAAAATTGCTATACACTTTTACTAAGTGTGCGTTTCAAATTCGAATCCTGGCTAATGTATTCGAAGAAGGATTATTTTAAAATTTCGGTTAGGGCCATCTATAAATTTTTTTGTCTTGATATAAGTAAAAAATGAAATGGATAACAGCACTAAATTTATTTCGATGAAACGAAGAGCAATATCACACCAAACAAAATGGATTTGCATCACGTACTCGTATAAGTACTTACCAGGTTCTACATTGCTTAACTAGGGTGATCAGACGAGAACCAGTCTATACAATGTGATATATCCGTAATCGATAACAGTGACTCGTAAATAAAAAGTGCCGTACCCTGAGAGGACAATAACGTATTTTTGTTTTAATTTAAACAAAATATGCGTAATATTTTTATGACATGTAGTTATTTAACCCATAAATTTACTTTTTTTTCTTTGAAACAAATACCTGGAACAGAGATTGAATTTTTAAGAGATTTTTCGTCATTCATCAAATGAGTTAATTCTTTTAAAAATGCCTGAAATATTTAATAAAATTTGCATCATTTTTTTCATCTGAGACCTGTCACGGAAGAGAGTCGTGAGCGCCCACGACCGTATGGAACATGTCATATAAAAGAAATTTCACCCCTTTCTCTAAATATGTATATATTTCTAAGAAAATTAACCTGATATGCACAGAATTATAACATCGGATCAATTTAATAACATTTAGTCAATTTTCATGATGAGCCATTTGCGAAAATTGAAAATCTTAAAAGAAAATTATTTATATTATGTAATAGAATCTACAAGAGCCATGTTGTGTAGTGTTAATTGGTGCTTAACAAGCTAGTCCCACAATGTTAATTTTGGAAATATCCAGCAACAATTAATGAAGTGAAAATTTGAACGCTACGTTTCATATTTTTATAATTTTTCTGCAAATACCTGTCTCCTGTCGTTATATATTTGTGTCGGTGTGTGCGTCAAAGAACTCTCCTAAATATAAGGGGTTTTATGTGTTCTTTTCTAAAACTCTTTTATTTAAAACGTATTTCATGATTTCTTAAATTTTATATTATTTTACTTAATAAATTTTCGTATGTAAATAATTTAAAAAATTTGGTTATCTTGACAGTAACAGTTAATCGAATTATCAAAAAATAATTTAGTTTCGATTTGAAAATCTTTCCTTTCACTTCTGAATGAAAAAGAAATAACGAATAAAAGACATTGAAAATATTATTATAAGGAATTAATAAAATTCACCATCAATCAGAACTAAAAGTCAAAGTAACAAGAAGTGGGGAAAAAAAAGAGGGTAGTATAAATGAAATCCGATGAGTTGCCACCGACGAGGAATTCAAGTCCGACACGAGATGAACGGGTTTTGCTTTTTCCTTTTCCTTTACCTTCTTTGCCTCGTTCTGACATAATGACTCAATGATGCTTTCATAAATTGTTTATAAGGTAAAGAGATTAAATTTATATAGGCCATAAGTGTCTCACAGCCATTCCTGATGTGATAACCGTGCATGATTATTAAAACCTTGTGTTGTATTTTATTTTTTGAAAAACTGTTGAAACTTACTGGTCATCGCTGAATTCCCCTGCGATAATATATAAGGAATGCAAACTGATTTCTCATTAAAAAAATCACTCATCAACAAACATGCCACCCAAGGTAAACTCTCAGGGCGCCAAGAAAGCCGTTAAGGTTAAACATATCCGTGCCGATGGCAAGAAAAGTAGACCTAAAAGGAAGGAAAGCTTCTCTATCTACATCTACAAAGTGATGAAACAGGTTCATCCCGATACCTGCATTTCCAGTAAAACCATGTCCATCATGAACAGCTTTGTCAACGATCTGTTCGAGAGAATCGCCGCTGAAGCTAGTCGTCTGGCCCATTACAATAAACGTTCAACCATCACCAGCCGTGAAGTTCAGACCGCTGTCCGTCATCTTTTGCCCGGAGAATTGGCTAAACATGCCGTTTCTGAAGGCACCAAAGCTGTTACCAAATACACCAGTTCTACATAAAACTGAAATAGTTTCTTTTATCTCAAACGGCCCTTTTCAGGGCCACTCAGATTTTTAAGGAAGTCATTCGTGTCACATACATATGCAATTTTTACTTATTTTTTTCTCATGAAAACTGAATTAATCCGTATCAGTCAATTTATGGATTACCTAGATTTTCCCTAAGTTCTAATTGATTTCAAATTGTCATCAATTAATATTTGACGATATCAGTTTAAATTAATTTTGCTAGCACACAGCAATTTTTATCGAAAGAGACAGTGAAATCAGAAATCCTCCTTTTTAGTCAGTCATCGTATCGAGTCAAATTTATCTATTATTTCTCTTTCCTTTCTTTTTCGTGTGTTGGGCCTAATGTGATCGTTGGACACTCGAAAGGTTTTATTTTTCTTATCTCACACATTTGGTTAGACAAAAGAAACACTAACTTCTGCATTAACTGACATATACACTATCTTCTGCTGACCGGGTCATTCGTGGTCAGGTAGCTTTAACCCCATTTCGCTTAGAAACAGGTAAAGATTACATTCATATAACAAGCTAAATAGTTTATTTTAGTTCATGCCATGCATATTCACAAATTAAAATGGAATAAACGCAAAGAAATAATTGTTTTCTCTCATCTGTCCAATGAAATCTCATCGATTTTCTGTGAACATACCAATATTTCTAAGAAAGCTAATCTGAAATGCATAGAACAATAACATCGGTTTGTAATAAACATCGGCCAATTTCGATAGGATCTATTTGCGATAAATGAATAAAATTTTTAAATTGAGTGGAAGGAGATTATTTTGTTGCTAAAATACCTGATTTACGTACTTTTTTAATCGTCTTTCATCGCAGTGAAATTCCCTTTATTAAAAAAATCTTCCAAATATAAAATGTACTTTTCTGAAGCCTTATTTGGGGAATATTATCTGATATAAAATATAATTGCTCTGATTTTAAACAAATTTAGCTTCAAATATCGCAGAAATGCAATTTTTAACCCGACAGTCGCCGTGTTAACATGACAGATGTAATGTTTTTCTATGAAGACTCACAGTTGCTTCCGTATCTAAACATTAATAGAAAAATGTAATACTTCAACTAAATTACATTTGAATGAAAAAGAAATGAAGTGTCTAATTCTTTTATTCTAACCCAGTATGAACGTTCTTTATCATAAATGATTTTAGATAAATTATTATGATTTTTCTTTGATTTATCGATAAAAGATGACGTCTATTACTTGAGTAGTTATACTTTATTAAACAAAAAATTTAATTATTTACAATAATCCAATTCAACAGTTTTTCAACATTTTTTTCTTGAAGGAGCATTAATTTTTGACATTAATTAAACCCTTTGTCAGTGACTTTAAATGTTTTATCAGTGATCTTTAATTTTCTTAACACTGCCTGAAATCGAAAATGAACAATTCAGTGTTAGATTCAGCTTGATAACTGCAACAATTTTTATCTCCAAAAATACTGATGGTTGTGTGCGTGAACATTTTTGAGAGTCGCACACTCAAAATTACAAGCAAATGTTTTTCTTTAAGCTTCACACATATATAAGGAGGGAAATATTGCATGTCAGTTTTTTTTATCAGTTTATTAGAAACAGAACAGAAAATATCTAATATTTACTTGAGTTACTTCCCCTGTATTTTCCTTGTCATTGCAGAGTTTTCTTTCCGTTTCACGCTTCTCATATGTCTTTAAACTTTTGATTTTATTTGAAATAAAGCTGATCTGAATTAAGAGAAAATTTAATCTCTGTATATAAAAGTTTGTAGGTGTTCTTAAAAAATTGGCAGGTTTTCTCGTCATTCATTGAATCGCTATTACAAACAAATGCAGACAAAAAATTAAAAAATCCAATATTTATCCTAATCATTTAATGAATTTAAAGGTTAATTAATTGGACTTTGTAAACTAAACATCATGGTTACCTTTTAGTTTTATCTACGGTAGCCTGTGATGTTGGAAGTTAAAAATTAGAAAAATGGTTAATCATACAGTCATTTAAAAAAAAAGCACGCAAAGAATTTAGATTACGGAAAAAATACGGAATACCAGTAGTACAACAATCAAAATTTGTGGTATTTATGTTCAGTTATTTTTCTTTAATCTTATATAACCAATAGGTTAAGAATATAATGTTTTTCTATACAAATTTATTAAATTTAGTAGATTATTTGCTCCTAATTTCGGAAAAATAAATCCTTTTTTAATACAATGTATTCACAGATATCATACATAAAACGTACATTTTTTTTAATTCACGCCAAAGTAATAATAAAATAACCATTCATCATAGGTTTATATATTTTTATGAAAGCATTTAAGAGAAATATTAAAAGATCCGACATATTCAGAGTTAAATAAAGACAATACCATATATAACGGATTTATAGTGCAATCATTAAGGGAAAAATAAAATGAATATAGATTTCATTCCAACGAAACTTAAAATTAAATCTCATAGCCAATTAAAGTTATAATTTTACTTTATTAAGATTAACGATGCGATTTTCGTCGAAGTATAGTACTTTTGTACCTCAATATTTTTTATTCACATTACGTAGATACCTCCGTGAAATCACTATAAAATGAGCATAGCATGATGAAAAAGACGCAACTTGACGAAAACAAAATTTTATCGTCTAAATGTTTATGTTATTATTATGAGGAAAGGACAAAGTATTTTTTAATTATTTCTAAAAAATTTCCTGGCACTTTTTATTTCTAAAAAATGTCATGGCAATTTTTTATTTTACATTTATTACACCACCCTAACTAATTTTACGAAAACTAATTTCAATTTTTTTTATTTTTAGTCTGAACAACTCAACCTGAAAATCATCTGAATTGTATCATACAAAACTCAATAAAACAAAGATATTATATAATTTCAAATCTTTTAATTACTTTTCATGAATATTGATAATATTGTCCGAAAGCATAAAATTTTGTTTGAAAAATGAAATTTTAAAACAATTATTTGTATTTCTTAATATTTTATTATTTTTACATCAAATGTTGTTAATTCTTCTAAAATTAATGAAAAGTTTGTACAATTTAGCCAATTTGTTATTAAGTAGATCTATAATTTCAGATTATAATTTTTAAAGCTTCTCACAATTTAACGAACATCAGTATATAAAATATAAATTTTGTGTTCATAATACGACTGTAATTCTAATCTACGGAAAACCAGAAGTATCATGAATGCAATAAAGAAAATCGCCACGTGGCTTGAGTTTCTGTCTAGTATTTAAGGGTCGTTCTCCACAACCTAAACATTTCAATTTATAGACGCGTGGAGTAAATTTTGAAAAACGTATAACTGATGTTTGGACAAGTTTTAAACGAGGAATTCAACTTAGTATACAAAATTTTTAAAAAATGGCTGACACGAATTTTTTTTTTAGTAATTTTTAACTAGAATTTCGGACATGCTAAGAATGAGTAAAAAATCTCAAAAAATATTTGGTATTTCTTCTTAATAATGAAATACATATTTAAGATGAAAAGAAAAAATTTCATCAAGCTTCAGGCCGTTCTTGTCATACTATCGATTTTCATGAAGGTACCTATATCACCCGTACACTTTTTTTTTAATTCGCACGTTGAAAAGCATCCTTTGTGCTAAAAGTGATAATAGCCATTTACCTGTGATTATAAAAGCAATTAAAGGAATGAAAGAACTGCTTTGTAGCTATTATTTTTATTGGTTAATAATAATAATGATACTATAACGGGTCTTTCGTGAAGTCATTAAGAGAATATAAATGAATATATAATATACAAATTTTTAGATTTCATTCGAAGAGATTTAAAATTAAATAAGAGTCATAATGAAAATGGCGCACATCTTGTAATGGTTGAATAAGATTCACAGAAAGTGGGTGGCCCTAAAAAGGGCCGTTGAATCAAGTGTTTCAGATTTAACCTCCAAATCCATACAGAGTTCTGCCTTGTCTCTTCAGAGCATAGACCACATCCATGGCGGTAACAGTCTTCCTCTTGGCATGCTCAGTGTAAGTGACGGCATCACGGATAACATTCTCAAGGAAAACCTTAAGGACACCACGTGTCTCCTCGTAGATGAGACCAGAGATACGTTTGACACCACCTCTGCGAGCCAAACGGCGAATAGCGGGTTTGGTGATACCCTGGATGTTATCTCTGAGCACCTTGCGATGACGCTTGGCGCCTCCCTTTCCCAATCCTTTTCCTCCCTTTCCACGTCCAGACATGATCAATGTTAATTCTAATGAATGAATCGACTTAGGAGCCGACACATTTCAATTTATATAGGTTTAATCTGAATCTACGCGGACGTAGTAGAGATGCACCACGTGACATAAAAATGCGATTTGCTGACCAATGAAAATGCGATGGGTGACAAAACGTTTTGTTTTGTCTTTTGGAAACTAGCAGCAGCAGCCGCACTGGCAATGTACATAAAAGCTGTATTCAATGTAATCGTTCATCCATATTTAGTCAAGCAGTATGGCTCGTACAAAGCAAACCGCTCGTAAATCCACTGGAGGAAAAGCTCCTCGTAAGCAGCTGGCCACAAAGGCAGCTCGTAAGAGCGCTCCCGCCACTGGAGGAGTGAAGAAACCTCATCGTTACAGGCCGGGTACCGTTGCTCTGCGTGAGATCAGACGTTATCAAAAATCCACTGAACTTCTGATTAGAAAGCTTCCATTCCAGCGCCTGGTACGTGAAATTGCTCAAGACTTCAAGACTGATCTCCGTTTCCAGAGTTCTGCCGTGATGGCTTTACAGGAGGCTAGTGAGGCTTACTTGGTGGGTCTTTTCGAAGATACCAACTTGTGTGCTATCCATGCCAAGCGTGTGACCATCATGCCCAAAGATATCCAACTTGCCCGCCGTATCCGTGGCGAGAGAGCTTAAATTCGCCTTTTTTTATCTACAGATGCACCACAAAACAAAACGGCCCTTTTAAGGGCCAATAAAACATTTGAAATGTTTTTCTTCAAATTCATGATATGCATTCTCTTTCGTTTATGTTTTTTACAATGGGCGGTAAATGTAAGTTTTCGAAGTTGTTTTAATTGAGTTCATTCAAGTTATGTAAATTTACGTAGTGTTTAGTGTGAAAGACTTATTGTGCGAATATGTCATCTTCTATATTGTCTATGTTCAATTATTTTAATCTCCTTTCTTCCGTGTCGCAATAAGATTTAAAACCTATTTTATTGTCTCTGTTTTCAATGTTAACTTTTCATTTCTCTTTCCAACGTTGAAAGATCTGTATTCAGTAATAATACCGAATACAAAGATGTTTTCATTTTGAAGTGAAAACAATCGGAAGCAATTCTAAAATGGGGCTTCGATCTGAAATCTATATGAAACCCTAGATAATTTGTCTGACGTTTTACACAATAATACCACTTGACAATATCCCGTTAGCAAGTAGGGAAGACCATGCTGGTAATAAAATACATTTTTGGGGGCTTGCTTTTTATTTTATATCAGATCTAGATTCTTTTCCTTATCTGTGAATCGCTTAGCTATGATTTATTGGGAAACGTAGTTGAGTATTTTTCCGTTGCTATATTCAGTTTCCTTCTCATAGACTGGTTGCCATCCTATAGCCTAGGAAAGCGATTCTATGCATATAGCGATAACGAGGGAAGGAACATGTTGTACCATTCATAAGGCTGGATGCCAGTGTATAATGAAGCTCGAACTCGGCTCGCCAAATTACGCTACCAAATATTTTACTTTTAATGATTTAAAAAAAACAGAAATATTTTTGACATTCGACAATATTTTTCGTTGTAGAAATAAAATCATAAATTATTCATGCATTAATTATCACCGATCTAATTGCAAAATTAATTAATTACTCTCCCATTTTTAGAATGATGGATGGCAGACATTACATGAACTTTTTATTTTAATTTTAAGATAAAAAATTGTAAATTATTTTAAAATAATAGATTGGAACCTTTAATGATAGATTTTAAAAGTTAAATAATAATTTTTACTATAAAAGTTTAATGGATTTTACGATGGGTGTTAATGCATTATTTAAATATCTTTTTCATTAGGCGATATAGTAACTGATTACTAAATAAATTTTTAGTATGCGACACATGTATAAGGTGTCTGGGTCCATGAGATATTTATAACTCTTTCTAATCTAGTGATGTGACAGTTTTTATAATCAATTGACAAGATCCGTCGAGCGAGATGAGTACAATGTCACCTGAGTAGACAGTAACCTTGCAGTCACTCTACTTAGTTTCTTGAGGCAGAACAAAAGAGAAACTTTTGTCCATGATGGCGGGAACTCAGTCTTTTTGTTTCAACAAATAAACAGTTTGATATTTTAAACAATATTAATTGCATAGACGTGATGAGCTACTTTGATATTTTTAAGGAAGTAGCTCTGAAAAAATAATATCTAAAATTCTTTCAGAAAAAATACTTTTCAGAAACCTTATTTAATAAAAAATAGCCGATTTAATGTTTAATTAATCTGAATTAAAACAAATATTACTTGTCGTTTCAAATGTCGCAAAAAACTTTTTTTAACATGGACTGTTTTTTTTTAATTAGATAAATTAGTGTACATAACTAAAAACTATTTGATGAATATGACGTGATTATCTTCTTTACATATATTTTTAATTTACCTATTAATCTTAGAAATTTAAAGAAATCTAATATTTTTACATTCAGTTTACATTATTAATTTCTATAGGTATTTTGTTCTGCAAAATAAAATGTTTTTTGATATTTTTAAAGTAATTAAAAATTAAGCAAATACAATTCATAAATGATTATTATTAATAATAATAAATTCTGCTGCAAATATTTTTTTATATTAATCTGAAAAATTTATGAAATTATTCTAAGCAGTCGATTATTTTATAAGTTTTTAGGTTCTTTGATTTTAAGCCTTGGTATTGTCACGTAGGGACGTCCGTATTTATAATAATCGACACGTTCATCCACACAAAAAATATAAAATTCTTTTTAAGATACTACGGTCACTGAATTGTCAGTTTAGTTTCTATTTATGATTAGTAAATTGTTGGAATTTAGTAACAATACTTGACCGCTACAAATTAATACAGAAGGAATTCTGCATGTTACTAATATAAACACTAAGCAGTACAATAATTATTTTTTCGAAATTACATAATTAAATAATTAGGGGTAACAGATGTAAAAAATGTTTTTACTTAGAAACATTTCTATAATAATTTACTTAATTTGAGACTAAGTCCTGAAAATATCATTAAAATCCGACAATTATTTGATTTTTGCAAGAATTTCCAAATCAATGTATTTTTCATTGCGAAAAAAGATGCTAAAATTTTTTATACAAATCTTTCGTCTATGCCAGAAAAAGTTAATCAAAATTTCGGACGTTCTAAAAAGGAAAAGACGATATAATTTAATAATTAAAAAAAAATTTTTCTCTTAATAATAACTTGACGTTAAAAATTGTTTTCATCATTTCATTTATCTACTGTTTATTATCATTCTTTGAATACGTTTAATTAAAAAATCCTATTTAAATTTACCTGGCTAAAAAATCTAAAAAAAAGACCAAGAAATATCCCATAATCTCAATTCAGCGTTTGTCATTCATACGAACTAGAAAATATTACTGAGCATGCAGGTGTTTCCAGTCACTTTGTGTAAATCATATATATGTATATATATATATATGTATATACACATATATATATATCATCATCATCATTATCATGAGAAAAAATCGTGTATATAGCAATTTTAAAATTGTACTCGAATTTCATATCGCTTAGGAACTCAATATGTAAAAGTTTAGAGTCACTACTAAAATGAACGAAAAACATTTTAATTTACTGGAAAATAATATACATAAAAAAAACGTCAATTTAGGTCGGTAACTGTTTTATTAAATCGATAAGCGCCCATCTCCTTTTCACTGACATTGAAGAAGAATTACAATGCGTCAACAGCAGAGAATAATCTTGATTTGGACGATGGTTGAACTCAGTAGTCCCCCCCCCCAAAAAAAAACATTTCTGACATGGAGTCAATATTGCTTTTTGTACTTATCTAAGATTTCTTTATTTATTTCTTATAAACATATAGCAAAACAAAAAAAAAGATAATTTCAGGAAATCCACCTAAAAACGTTTCTAATTAAAGGATTATTACAATTCTGAAAAAACAAGATTTTCCTGCGAATCAGACTTGTTTGACGTATCATCAGGCATGAGTATTTACACAAGTATGTTTTATATTATATTTAAAACTAATTCATTTTTTCATTTTATAAGGAGGAAAGCGGTAAATCATGGAACCTCGGGTCTGGCTGTGTAGTTAGAACGAATGTTTTTTTCATTGAATCAAATCAAATATTTTTCAGAAAGATGCGACATTACCATGTGCCTTTAACAGCAAATGTGAGTTTCTAACGATCAGCGAATTTTGTAATTATTGATTTTATTGAGAATTTTCTGATGAGGATTTTTAATCACATTATTGCTAACGGATCTATAGTGCAGTCATAAAGGGAATATTAAAATTTATAGATTTCCTTCGAATAAGTCACAATGTAAATGGTACATATCTTGTAATGGTTGATGAGGCTGTCCGTAAAAAGCGGGTGGTCCTAAAAAGGGCCGTTGAGAAATAACATAAACTCCGAAGACGTGGAGAGTTTTTTGCTTTCTGTGGCTAATGTTAATTTTTTTTAAAGTTCTCCACTGCCTGGGTTAAGGCAGTGGAGAACTTTCAGAGGGAAAAATTAACAGGAGATAACTGATAACTGACATCCATTAAACATGGCACGTGGAACTAGAGCAGTCTACCCAGTGAGCGAAATAAAGGGTTCATTTCGACATTCCAACAGCCGAATCGTTGTGATAAACATGGCGACAAAGATGAGGACAATAGTCCGAATAATGTACATAATACCTCATCTCAGAAATTAGTAACATAAAAATAGGTAAAAAAAGCAAATGTTGATAAAATAGTGAAATTCACAAAACACTACTCTGAACCCCAATCAGGATTTCCTTTCTCCGGTCCGGGGGTAATCAGGGATAGTACGCGCTGGCATTGCAATAGTGCATTATGGGTAAAATGTATATTGTATTATCCTAACAATTATTGGGTGTGCGGTAATGTTTCAGATTATTCTAGAGACTATTGAGTAAAAATATTCGTGGATACGAATGCGGTTGTGTGTAGTTATTTTAAATTCATCATTTACTAATTATTATTTGTTGTTGATTGTTATATATATATATATATATATATATATATATATATATATATATATATATATATATATATATATATATATATATATATATTAGCACGTAAGTGAATGACAATGGTTTCGACTGGAATTCGAACTCGGCTCTCCGATTCCTCAATCTGAGGAGTTATTCATTATTCTTCCGTAGATATTTGAGACTAAATATTTACTATTGATTATATTATTATTTGTTGTTGATTATTATTATTACGTATGAAATGAATAAATCTCGTAATTTCACATATTATTAAGAACATGTAACGATCACTTTTGATATGGAAAGGATGAAAAATTGACATTAAGCTTTACGAATTTATTAACGACTCTCATTGCCACAATCGAATGTTTTTAACCGACAATATGAAAAATCAAAATTCTCAGGTATGATGAGAGAAAGAGAGACACTTATAAGTGCAATAGCTTTATATTTTGTTAAATTTCCTTATTTTTTTACTCTGATAAAAGTTAACAATTGTTTTCTGCTAAATACATACGAATTTAATACAAATGTTGCGAGCAAAAATGCATCGGCCGGGAATCGAACCCGGGCCGCCCGCGTGGCAGGCGAGCATTCTACCACTGAACCACCGATGCTTTCCGTGGCTTCAGTCAATCTAAGTCTAGAAATTATTTGTTTTTCGTTTTTAACTTAATTGTTTTTACTTCAAAAGTAAAATAGGTACGAATTGATTTTTTCTAGTGGGATTATTAGTAGAAAAGTTTACAGTTTTAATATACTTTTTTTTTTTTCAACGAGAAATAAGCATTTGACGTAGGGATGTTCACATTCGCTAAAAAACGCACCCTGATGAAAAAATTTAAAAAAAAAAAACTTTACTCAAAAGATTTTTCATTGTAGATGTTTGAAAGTGTCATTAGAGGAAAGACCAAAGTATTTTTTAAATTTTTTAATCCTTTCTAGCATTGCCGAAATTTTAGCTAAAAATTTTGTTTTTTTTTAGTCATCAGAAAACGGTAAAATCAATCATTATTGACAATTTTATAAACAAAAATAAAGTTTCCCATTTAAATATCTTGTAAAATTCAATTATACTTTTTTCAAAAGTTATTTTAGGAAAATTAGAAAATTTAAAGTATACTTAATGTAATTTGAAAGAAACATTACTTACTTTTTCATCAGAAATTTTTTTTAAAAGACATTTCCAACCGTGGTGCTTGGTTTTTGGGGCCTGATTGAGGGGTGTTAACTGATGTACGTCAATCTCTCAAAAACTTACGCCAGGGGAATTTATCGGACGGTAGGGTAAAAGTGATATAAATCGTTCTAGCTTTAAGTGAACCAATTTATTATTTACTTTCAATTTTTTTACCTTACGTTTGAGGGAGAATTCTTGAATAAAAATAACATTTAAATTACGAAAAATACATTTATAGTTCAAATTTTATAAAACAATATTGTTATCTACACATAAAATTTTATGTTCTTTTTTTTTAATTATGTTTTATCTCAGCACAGTTGGTTTTTGAGGGTTACTAGTCCCACTAAACTTAAAGTCAGTTCAGGTTTGCTATAGTAAAAGTTTGTTTTGTTTTTTAACACAAACTGACCCGGGTGATGACAACAGATGAACAGATGACATCTTTTTGCCAAATGTCTTTCATATGACAAAAACAAGCGTTTTAAACAGCTATTTTTTTAGTTATGAAATATTTTTCTGAGAATTTTTCCTAAAAACCCCTTTTTTGTTGTTTCTGTCCCTAAATTTGAATTTAAAAAAATAATAATTAATATTTGCAGTATGTCACTCACTGAAAAAGAATTTGATTATATGTAAAAAAAAAACAAAATTAGAAGGAAAGTTTTGACAATGCGACAATAACGAGAATTTGACAAGTGCGTCCAGAACGAGAAGATAATTTCACTCAATCAGGGGAATAACTCTAACATGATTTTTTTTTTAATGGGCATCCATAGTTTTGTCGATGATTTTAATGCATTTTTTGAAATCATAAAAAATTATTTTAAAATATTCCGCGAGTAACAGATTGTAATAAGCTTTCTAATTTATGATCTATACAAATAGATCTTTTTAATGGGCAAAAAAACGAGGGGTAACTGTTATAATTTATTTATGAAATATTTATCAATATTATCATGTTTTTATTTAGAAATGAAAAAAAAAGAAAACAATTATCGTAAAAATTTATTTTTCAGCCTAAAAAATTTTGACTTCAGACAAAAAAGTCCTTAATATATATTATTGATAAAATCCATTAAAAGCTGTTTTCATAAAATGATGTCATAGTTTTCTTGCATTTTTGTATTTTAAATTCACAGCTGAAATTGGGGTTCATGCGAGTCAAACTTTTACACAAAATTTATGATTTATATTCCTCAAAGTCTTCTTTATTTAATTAAAAAATAAAAATAGGTTCTAAAATAAGATAAATAAATAAGTTCTGAAAGTTTCACTAAATTGCGACAATTGTTTGATTTTTGCAAGAATTTCCAAATTAATGTGTTTTTTAAGTGAAAAGAAAGTGAATGCAAAGTAGCAAAATATTAGCGAAAACTGAACATCCCTAAAACGGCATTTCCATACAAGCACTAATTCTCGAAAAAGCTGAGTTTTATTGAATTAGTTTTGCTTAGATGCACGACGAATTTCCAAATGATCAGACTTGTTGCATTTTTTACTGAAATGGATTTTTCTTTATTAACTGCAAAAAATTGTAGTTAATTTGAGATTGGGTAAGTTACTTTTGGTAAGATACAGAACTAATACTTTTCAGTATGTTCACACTTGATATTGCATATCAAAGTATAGATCAATGTTAGTGCTAGACTTAATTAATCGATAAGAACCGGTGTATTGATCGTGATGTCACCGTAGGCGATCGGTGGGTAGTAATTGGGTTTGATCTAAGACCTCTTGTCCTTACCAATCTACAGATATACAATGGGCCTATACAAATAAAGTCGTTACCCATATAAGTATCGTCTTGTTCCCAAAACAAATTATGAAATATTGCAAATGTTTCTTTGTTTATTAACATGTTAGTTAATCAAATATGGAATTACTTGGAAATGGAAGTTATATTGGGAAGAGTTTGTGTTGAGAACTAAAAGAAAAAAATTATTTTCTTCGAATTATAATCCATGAAATGCATGAAGTCAAAACTCTTATCTGGCATCTTAAATATTCCTCAATTGAAGTTTCAGAAAAATTTTCAATGATTTAAAAAAAAAAGTACATTCTACTGACAAATGGCTAAAAATAGCTGAAATCAGTCAATATAATTGAATTTAATCAATTAGTTCGAAATTAAAAGGAAAAGCTTCAAGATTTTTCATTTTAAACTTAGGAATTGCGTTTCTTTAGAGGTGCCTACGATAAACATATAACAATTGAACCGAGACGGAAGTGTTCAGCGATTGCATACGTTTAAAACTAGTACATTAATTTTAAAACTTAACGGTAACAAACACAACTCGTGTTTGTTACTATTTAAGTGGTGGTAGTATGTTCATGTTATAATTATCGTTCTGCAAATATTTATTCCTCCATTGAAAATGACGTCTAAACTTGCACTATGCAACACTACTGTCTTTAGGCATAAAAAGTAACAAATATCTGACAATATTAATTACTAAATGAGAAGTGTTATGGAGATACGGCGATAGACAGCAAACTGTGGACATTTAGAAGCGCTCTCAGTTGGCAAACAACAAACAGTATGAACGAAATTAGGAATACATAAATGTTGAATGACTTTAAATATTAAAGTCTGAGATAAGATCAACATTGGTCAAGATGAAAAAGAAAAAATAGCAGCAGGACCAGATGGGATTGTAATGTAGATGCTATTTAGACTTAGACAATTTCGATATCGATAAAATTAAATATACGACATTGGTGAAATACCAGAAGACCTTAGTAACTCCATCTTCATAATTCTGCCTACGAAGACAGTTGCGAATGAATGCGAACTCCATCTGACAATCAGATTAATGTGCCATATAATTAAACTTATGTCACCTTTGAGAGTTAAATTAATTTAGTCCGACTTTTTGGTCTTCTGAAGGACCGCTTTGATGTTAGGGTGAAGGTAACTCCAATCTTTGAACAACAGTTTGTTCAATTCCTCGATATTAGTGATGAGAAATTATGCTGACTTTCTTATCTATGTAAGTATTTTATACTCATCCGAGAATAGGTAGAGAGAACCACCGACATATGGGAGACGATGGATATGGCCGATGGGCAACTGAAGTCCGGCGAGAGATGAACGTGGCGTGTTTTTTTTTTATTCTTTACGTCGTTTGCCGATTAATGATTGATAAAAATTGCAATAGAATAATAATAAGATTTGAATTCAAAGAAACATTTCCCTAAATAAAGTTTTTAGGCATTTTTAAAACATTGTTATTCATCGCAGCACTATTATACACAAAAAAGTATATCTTAAATTCTAATGTTTATATTCGTGAAATCTTTTGTTCAAACAGGACATAGTTACAAAAAAATTGCCCTGAATCGTAAAATAAAAGTTCAATAGAACTAAGACATTATTTATTTATAAAATCTTTTGATTTCTTTCATGAATGAAATATATTATGGATACTATTGTCTTAATATAAAAGAATTTCAATGAAGAATACATTTATACAATAATTGTTTTGTTTTGTTTTTTAATTAGAATAATTTATTAGGTTTTAAATCCTTTAAAAGATGTAGTCTTTGGGGCACACAGATTTTTTTTTTTTTTTTTTGTTATTAGAATTTAAATATTAATCACTTCAGTATCGAGTGACAACTCTTGTCTGTTTTACTTTGTTGCAGATGTTAAATGAGTGGGTGGGAGAATTTTGATGTAGATGGATGGCATAAGAATGTATCTGAAAGGGGACATTTATTGAATAACACCTAATGCTCCATTTAAGGTCTTTACCATGAGAAGAACTTACATAACATCCTGCAGGGTCAATTAAATGCAATTGACACGTGATTCAATTGATTTTGAAATATTGATTTTTGGCTGACTCGGAAATAGTTGACAAATGACAAACGTGAAGGTCATAAGAATTTGCAATTTTTTTGTATTACAAAAAGATATATTAAAATTTCATTCAGTTATTCTAAAACCGTAAAATGTAAAAGAGGCAACGTATTTTTGTTTGATTTATCGATCATAATAAAAAAGATAAAATGTCTGTTTAGGTATCGACACGGACTTTCAATAAAACACAAAACACATTTTAAATAATTTAAATACATTCTTTGAACTTAAATTTCATTTCTACCTGAAAACCTAAAACTAACCGAATTCACGGAAAAAATAATTTTCGTATATGAATAAAATTTTCTTCAGGCCTTTTTAAAACATTATTATTTCTTTTCAACTCTCATCTAGCCGCCATTGTATAAGAAAAATGTAAACAACAAATTTAATAAAATAAATTGATAAATTTTCATTCACCAGTGGTTTAAGAATATATTTTCTCCATTCTGTACATCCATAGCAGAAATAATCTAGCAGTTGCTAAACAAATAAAATAGAATTCAATTCTTCTAAAAAAAGGTTCACAATAGAAAATGTGACTAAACTATACATTTTTATTCTTCAAATATTTCTTGATTTAATAAAAGAAACCCTTGCGACGAACAGCAAGAAGATGAATGTCAAAAATGGCTTTCTAAACGTACTTAATCTATGAAACATAGTTATACATCATTCTGAATTTACTTTCTCTCATATCATTCAAATATTGCATTCTTTGTCCCAGTGTCTAAAGAAAGCTCACTGCTTTTGCTCTATTTTGAGAATCCAGATGAATAGTTCATTATATGGCTCATTTATCTGATTGTCTCAATTCAAGGAAACGAGATAATATTTCGAAGTATTCAGGAAATGGTGGCATGTAATTCATCAAAAATGACCGCATCTTGTCATATTAGAGACAACAGATCTTAAGAAACTGAAAAAAAAAACGTGTCGATAACTATTTAATTATAAAATCGTTATGCGTCCATTTCTTTCCCATACAAGGATTACAATCTAGCTGTAGAGAGTCATGAGCGCAAATATTTGCATAGATGAACGCAGGCCTTTTTTGCAGCAGAATTTATTATTATTATTATCATTATTATTATTGTATTTATTTACTTTCGTCTTAATCTTTAAGACTCAAAACATTATTTTGCTTTATCAGAACAAAGTTGTGTCAATATCTATTTATAAAAAATAAAATCATGTTATCTAATTCACAACTGAACGTACAAAAGAAACTTTTTTCGATTAATACTTAATTTTTACAAGTATTGTTTTCATATTTTTTTAATTAGACTAATTAATAACTTGTAAAATTCTGTATTAATTTGTAACTGTCAAGTGCTATTGTCATTAAATTAAAACTATTTACTAATCATAAATGGAAACTCTTACACTTCAACGATCCTAGTATTTTAAAAAGAATTTTACATTTTATGTGCGTATGAACGTGTCGATTATTGTAAATACGGACGTCCCTACGTGACAGTATCAAGGCTATAAAGCCAAAGAAAATAAAACTTAATAAAATATTAGACTGCTTAAAATGTTTTCATAATTTTTTAAGATTAAATTAAAAACATATATAAAAAAGATATTCGTATCGTATTCGTCAAATAATTTGATATCCATCGTATTTTTGATTGGTCAGTAAATCGCGCTTTACTGTCACGTGATATATCTCGACGACGTGCGCACAGAGTCAGATTAAAGTTGTGTAAATCGAAATGTTTTATGTCCCCAGGTTATACAGTCGATACATTTATTGTGATTAACTTTGATCATGTCTGTACGTCGAAATAGAGGAAAAGGAGGTGCTAATCGTCATTGCAAGGTGCTAAGAGATTTGTGGCATCACAAAGCCAACTATTCGCCGTTTGACTCGCAGGGGTAGTATCAATCGTATCTCTGGTCTCATCTACGAGGAGACACGTGGTGTCCTTAAGGTTTTCCTTGAGAAAATTCTCAATAATTACAAAATTCACTGATCGTTAGAAACTCCCATTTGCTGTTAAAGGCACATGGTAATGTTTCATCTTTCTGAAAAATATTTGATTTGATTAAATGAAAAAACAGTACAACGAATAAAACGGAAGAAGTTGTGGATCTACAATTTGTAGATGATTTTTTTCTTGTAAAACTTTTCATAGAAGTGCAAAAATGTAGGGGAGATAACCGTTTTTGCTTAATTGCCCAATGTAAACGTATTTTCTTATAATAAAAACCTAAAAATTTGTATGTTTACAAGTAGGGTCATATAAATGAATGGCGTGCTATATTAAGAAAAATGCGAATAGTAACAAAGAAATATACTTCGTTTACAATTCAGTTATGTATGCTTTTTTTCATAAAACTCAATGTGTGCCACCGAAACCAGATCAAATTCTTTTCATTATTTTTTTATCCAATTCATTCAAACTACACAGCCAGACCCAAGGTTCCATTATTTACCGCTTTCCTCCTTATAAAATGAAAAAGTGAATTAGTTTTTGAATTTAGTTGGAGATTATAGCTATCAGGGAAATAGGAAAAGGGGAGGGGTTCCACAGACGAGAGGTGCGAGACATGAAGCTATTGGAGTAGAAGAGACGGCTACATTTAACATTTTCGACTGTGAAAGGGTGAGAGCGAGATGCCAGCCTGGTTGAACGTTTAAATTCATGAAGTCTGGGAACCAGCGAAAGCAGCTCATTGGAGCAGTTACCATGAAAGTATTTGTAAAAAAGACAGAGTGAGGCGACGGCACGTCTGTGAGAGAGCGACTGCAGACGAGACGCCAGATCAGGGTCAATTACATTGCATATCCGTCTCTGGATCTTATCAAGAACCTTGAGACAAACAGAAGAGGCACCGGACCATATATGGCAGTAATACTCCATGCATAATTTTTAACTAGAATTTCGGACATGCTAAGAAGGAGTAAAAAATCTCAAAAAATATTTTGGTATTTCTTCTTAATAATGAAATACATATTTAAGATGACAAAAAAAAAATTTCATCAAGCTTCAGGCCGTTCTTGTCATACTATCGATTTTCATGAAGGTACGCACATCACGCGTACACTTTTTTTTTAATTCGCACGTTGAAAAGCATCCTTTGTGCTAAAAGTGATAATAGCCATTTACCTGTGATTATAAAAGCAATTAAAGGAATGAAAGAACTGCTTTGTAGCTATTATTTTTATTGGTTAATAATAATAATGATACTATAACGGGTCTTTCGTGAAGAATATAAATGAATATATAATATACAAATTTTTAATTTTTGTAAAGTTTAAACTGATTCAAAATTATAAGTAAAGAAAAGTAATTTTTATTACTAATAAAAAAAAATTATAATCATGAGATTATTTAATACTTTCTTGTTACCTGCGCACGACACTATTTTTGATATGAGTAAGAGACAGCGTGAGAATAAGGAAGATAAAGTAAAAAAAGTAGGTACCTCCGCTTTTTCGCGGGAAAACAGCATAGCGTAATGAAAAAAATAAAGTAAAGAAAAGAAGAGAGAGAGAGAGAGTCAGAAGAAGGAAGAAGAGATTATGAAAATATACCTTTTAAATATTTTATTATTGATCCTGAAATGTGAGCGAAAAAATACATGATTTTCTCCATAGAATTTGACAGCTGAACTCATATGAACTGGTCAATAAAAAACCCCAAAAAACTGACATGCAGTATTTCCCTCCCTATATGTGTGTGAAGCGTAAAGAAAAACATTTGCTTGTGACTCTAAAAAAGTTCCACACACACACAAGCATCAGTGTTTTTTGGAATAAAAAATTGTTGCATTTATCAAGCTGAATTTAACACTGACTTGTTAATTTTCGATGTCAGGCAGCGTTAAAAATTAAAGATCACTGATAAAACATTTAAACTAAAAGCCACTGACACTGAGTTCTGTTTATGTCACAAATTAATGCTCGTTCAAGAAAAAAATGTTGAAAACTGTTGAATTGGATTATCGTAAATAATTAAATTTTTTAGTTTAATAACTAAGTGACAAATAATGTAAAAATGTTTCATTAATCTTCTTTTCAGTCTATAAAATTTAATGTAAGCTCAATCACCGCCATAAATTATTTAAAAATCAAGAATATTTCTAACGCGTTTTTAAAATAATTTCTCAGAATTTCATATTGCATTTCAACGTAATAATTCAACTTGACACAAGAAATATTGCATTTATATCTGTAGATATTACAGATGAAAGATGAAGAAGGAAGCTTAAATAGTTTTTTTGTTTGAATGTCCACAAATAAAATCCTAAAAACAGAAAAAAAGAAAACAAAACCGCATAATATGTAAACGTCAAGTAATTCTCGTGAGAATATGAGTGGCCCTGAAAAGGGCCGTTTGTATGAAAAGCACATCAAGATTTACTTGCTGCTGGTGTATTTGGTAACAGCCTTGGTGCCTTCAGAAACGGCATGTTTAGCCAATTCTCCGGGCAAAAGAAGACGGACAGCTGTCTGAACTTCACGGCTGGTGATGGTTGAACGTTTATTGTAATGGGCCAGACGACTAGATTCAGCGGCGATTCTCTCGAACAGATCGTTGACAAAGCTGTTCATGATGGACATGGCTTTACTGGAAATGCCGGTATCGGGATGAACCTGTTTCATCACTTTGTAGATATAGATAGAGTAGCTTTCTTTCCTCTTACGTTTCATTTTCTTGCCATCGGCCCGGACTGGCTTAGCTTTCGCAGCCTTCTTAGCACCCTTAGAGCTTACCTTGGGAGGCATGTTTGTCAATGGATGTGAGTTACCTTAATGACAAGTCCGTTCCTATTTCTTATATATTATAACAGTAGGCGATGACCAGCAAGGCGCGACTGTCTGATTGGTCAATAAATACCACGAAACCAGTTTTATTTTATCATCAGACACGCCCACCACATCAGTAAATGTTGTGAGCCACTTTTGGCCTATTTAAAGCTAATCTCCTTGCCTGTTGACCATTGTATCACCAGCATCGAACCATCAGTCATCATGTCAGGACGAGGCAAAGGAGGTAAAGTAAAGGGAAAAAGCAAGACCCGTTCATCACGTGCCGGACTTCAGTTCCCCGTCGGTCGTATCCATCGTCTCCTGCGTAAAGGCAACTATTCGCAACGTGTCGGTGCCGGTGCCCCCGTATACTTGGCTGCTGTCATGGAATATCTGACGGCTGAGGTTCTCGAGTTGGCAGGTAATGCTGCCAGAGACAACAAGAAATCCAGAATCATCCCCCGTCACTTGCAGTTGGCTATCCGTAATGACGAGGAGTTGAACAGATTGTTATCCGGAGTAACTATCGCCCAGGGTGGTGTCCTCCCCAACATCCAGGCTGTCCTCTTACCCAAGAAAAGCCAGAAGTCTGCCTAAAACGCATTTATTTTATCTGCATACTCGGCCCTTTTAAGGGCCACTAACATTTTAACGATTGTCTTTTTTTAACTGAGTACATATTTTTTAGAATTTTAATCAAAATGACACTTTATATTTCATTGATTACTCGAATTAATTTGATTTAATCAAATTAATTTGATTGTTTAACTAAAGTCTAAACTGATCTCATTTTCAAATTAAATATCTCTCTCTGTTGGCCACTACAAATTAATAGGGTATTATTCAAATAAAGTTTAAAAAATGTAAAATTATTGTAAAAAATCATTATTCATCGAAAAATGTATTTACTTTCAAGACAATAGTGCCCATAATATGTTTTATTAATGAAAGTAGATAATTCCAAAATGTGTATTGTTCTCAATTATTATTCCTGATATTAGGCACTCAAGCGAAAACATCAAAGCAAAACTATTAAAAAGTCCAATTGTTTACAGTACACATCCGCCTTGTGGACACTGAGGATTTCCCAGTTTTTCACAAAAAAGCTATAAATTGTCTTGACATTCTTCTGTTAAGGAGAATCACTTATCTCCCCTATTTTGATATTTTTTATTCCTCCGCCAATTTCGATCTTCTCATACATGTAAATTGTAATAAGTTGACAAAGAGAAATACTAGGAACCTGCAGTGTAGTAATCAATAAATTTTTTTTAAATAAATTAGCTTTAGCTTTATATAACCAATAATTTAGGAATGTAGTTTAATTCTATATGCTTTTTATTAAACTTGGGAAGAAGAATTTTATTTTTTATACAATCAATAGAAGCAGTTCTTTTTTGTTTCTTTGAGTTTAGTACTTAGCTTTTTATTTTCTTGCTTTTTTCATGTAAAAATCGTAAATTACTCACGAATGAAATATAATTAACATTGTGTTTTTATTTTATTTTTGAAATGATAGGTAGCGATAATTATTATTGGATTCTTATAAACCTAAACATTCTACATTTTTATTGTAAAAATTTAACGAAATTTACAGTGGCCATAAATGGATTATTTAGGTATCTTTGTCAGCTGATGTTATATGGAGACTAAATACATCTTATCGTTTATAAGGAGTGTGTGCGACCATAAGATATTTAGAACTCGATAAAATAATATTTTTTAACCTTTCTGCTTCAAAACTCTTTCAAATCTAGTGAGGAGACTGTTTTATTTTTATTTTCCTGTTATCTCTATTCAATTGAAAAAGATCCGAACAAGTATTTCTGTTGGGCGAGATAAGTTCAGGGTCATTTGAGTACGGTAACCCGGTCAATCTATTTAGTTTTAATGAGGCAGAACAAAAGTTTCAGAGAAGAGGCATTTGAACTCGGGACCTTTGTCCGTGCAGGCGGGAAATTTAAGTAAAAGTACATAATTGTAAAAAATTATTTGACGGTAACAACGTGAACGGCTTTTTTACATTTTATGTAACTGCCTAGTAATCTATTTATTAATAGGAAATTAAATTTTAAAAAACAGTTGAATAAGAAAAATAAAGCAGATTTAACGTCTTGCATAACTGCTGAGAGCAAAATGAACCTTATGACGTTTCATTTCTCTCAAAAATCTCAACTGCAGCTACAAAAATTTAGGTATCGCCAATAATCTGCCAAAAAAACAGCATAGCATCATGAATAAGTCTCAAACTTAATGAAAAAGAAGTTTTATCGTCAAAATATTCATATTATTAAGAGGAAAGACGAAAGTATTTTTTGATGATTTTATTAAATTTTATTCATCCTTTCTAGCACGTTCGAAATTTTGGTTAAAAATCTTGTTTTTTTACGTCAGCGAGTCATGTAATATTTACCATTAGTTTTTTAGTGCACTGTTTTTAGGTGAAAAACACATTCATTTGGAAATTCTTCCAAAAATCAAATAATTGTCAAATTTTAATGAAACTTTCAGAACTGAAATGAATTAAATTATTTTCGGTAAATGCTAATGGTAAAAATACATTTCTTTTATATCTGTTACGCCCACCCCTACTTAATTTTATGAAAAATCGAATTTGTGTATTTTAGTGATTATATTAGTTAAAAGCAGAAGACTTTGAAAATATAAATCATCGATATTTTTGTAAAATCAAATGCGCTCACTACCCAAAATTCAGCTCTAAATTGTAAAATACAAAAACAAATAAAACTAAGATATTATTTAATTTTAAAATTTTTAATGTTTTTTTTATGAATAATATGTTAAGAACCTTATTTCTGAAGCCAAAATATATTTCCGATGAATAATAAGTTTTTACAAGAATTTTCTTTTTTTTCAATTTTAAACAAACAATGTAATAAAGTTAAATATTTTAAAATTAAGTCTCAATTTGTGTAATTTATAAAATGCCTTTATTAATTAGAACTGTTTTTATATATCATAAATTTGAAAATAAAATAAAAATGAAAGCCTAAAAAATGGCGCACTTCATCGATTTTATGACAATTTCGCTGATTCAAAAATAAAAAACAAGATATTTAACTAAAATTTCGGACTTGCTAGGAAGGATTAAAAATATGAAAAATAATTTGCTCTTTGCTCTTAATAACAACGTAAACGTTTAAAGTATAAAAAATTGTTTTCATCAAGTTCTTTTTTTAGCGCCATCTGTCATCACAATGTAATTCTCTTTATTAAAACAATAAGTATACTTTTCTGAAACTTTATTTGAGGAACATTAACTGATTTGAAACAAATATTACTTACGTTAAGTGTAATATATTGCAGAAATGCACTTCGTAACACAACAGTAGTTAATTATTTAAGGTGTTTTATTGGATTTTAAGTAATTTGGGTTTTAATTTATTATAGTTATCGAATGTATCTTCTGATACTGACGTGTATGGACATTATTCTTTACAAAACTGGCACGTTTATGTACACAACCACACAATAAAATATTCTTTTAAAAAATTTGGTGGGCGTTGTATCGGAGTAACCTTTTCCATTTATGATTAGTAAATATAGATTTTACTTGATAACAATATCATATAACCGATACAAATTAATACAGAAATTTAAAAAATTTTAAACTTTTTAAATTATTCTAACTAAAATTAAATAAAATGAAAACAATTCTTGTAGAAATTTTCTTTTAAGTAAATAGTGTCCATAATATATCTTATTTAGAAAAGCAATTAAAAGCTTTTCTAATTAAAGAATGTCTTTGTTTTATTACATTTTTTTCTACGATTATTTCATTTCACTAGTTTTTAATTCTTTTCTGTTTATACTGTAGTATAAAAAATAACTTTATTAATCCTAAGTTAAATAAAAGTATGAAAAAAAAGCTTTAAGCAAAATGCAATTCATTTTTCGTCTCTCATGGCGGTTCGATGAGTAAGGCAGTGACCGTGTCTGTGTTTTACGAATTGCCTTCATTTACATATACAAATGTCTTTTTCTTTTCATATGTATTATTTTTGGATAGCTACCTACAAAGATTAGCTAAAACAGAATACATGCTAAAATCATTGCAATAAAACTAATACAATATTTAAGTAGAAAATCTTTTAACTCATAGACTGGTTGCCATCCTATAGCCTAGGAAAGCGATTCTATGCATATAGCGATAACGAGGGAAGGAACATGTTGTACCATTCATAAGGCTGGATGCCAGTGTATAATGAAGCTCGAACTCGGCTCGCCAAATTACGCTACCAAATATTTTACTTTTAATGATTTAAAAAAAACAGAAATATTTTTGACATTCGACAATATTTTTCGTTGTAGAAATAAAATCATAAATTATTCATGCATTAATTATCACCGATCTAATTGCAAAATTAATTAATTACTCTCCCATTTTTAGAATGATGGATGGCAGACATTACATGAACTTTTTATTTTAATTTTAAGATAAAAAATTGTAAATTATTTTAAAATAATAGATTGGAAGATTTCGTTTATGCTCGGAAGTACATACAAAAATCTTCAAAATTCTTTTTAAAAATGTATTGGTGCTTAATGTTTTGTATTAAGATAAAAAATTGTAAATTATTTTAAAATAATAGATTGGAACCTTTAATGATAGATTTTAAAAGTTAAATAATAATTTTTACTATAAAAGTTTAATGGATTTTACGATGGGTGTTAATGCATTATTTAAATATCTTTTTCATTAGGCGATATAGTAACTGATTACTAAATAAATTTTTAGTATGCGACACATGTATAAGGTGTCTGGGTCCATGAGATATTTATAACTCTTTCTAATCTAGTGATGTGACAGTTTTTATAATCAATTGACAAGATCCGTCGAGCGAGATGAGTACAATGTCACCTGAGTAGACAGTAACCTTGCAGTCACTCTACTTAGTTTCTTGAGGCAGAACAAAAGAGAAACTTTTGTCCATGATGGCGGGAACTCAGTCTTTTTGTTTCAACAAATAAACAGTTTGATATTTTAAACAATATTAATTGCATAGACGTGATGAGCTACTTTGATATTTTTAAGGAAGTAGCTCTGAAAAAATAATATCTAAAATTCTTTCAGAAAAAATACTTTTCAGAAACCTTATTTAATAAAAAATAGCCGATTTAATGTTTAATTAATCTGAATTAAAACAAATATTACTTGTCGTTTCAAATGTCGCAAAAAACTTTTTTTAACATGGACTGTTTTTTTTTAATTAGATAAATTAGTGTACATAACTAAAAACTATTTGATGAATATGACGTGATTATCTTCTTTACATATATTTTTAATTTACCTATTAATCTTAGAAATTTAAAGAAATCTAATATTTTTACATTCAGTTTACATTATTAATTTCTATAGGTATTTTGTTCTGCAAAATAAAATGTTTTTTGATATTTTTAAAGTAATTAAAAATTAAGCAAATACAATTCATAAATGATTATTATTAATAATAATAAATTCTGCTGCAAATATTTTTTTATATTAATCTGAAAAATTTATGAAATTATTCTAAGCAGTCGATTATTTTATAAGTTTTTAGGTTCTTTGATTTTAAGCCTTGGTATTGTCACGTAGGGACGTCCGTATTTATAATAATCGACACGTTCATCCACACAAAAAATATAAAATTCTTTTTAAGATACTACGGTCACTGAATTGTCAGTTTAGTTTCTATTTATGATTAGTAAATTGTTGGAATTTAGTAACAATACTTGACCGCTACAAATTAATACAGAAGGAATTCTGCATGTTACTAATATAAACACTAAGCAGTACAATAATTATTTTTTCGAAATTACATAATTAAATAATTAGGGGTAACAGATGTAAAAAATGTTTTTACTTAGAAACATTTCTATAATAATTTACTTAATTTGAGACTAAGTCCTGAAAATATCATTAAAATCCGACAATTATTTGATTTTTGCAAGAATTTCCAAATCAATGTATTTTTCATTGCGAAAAAAGATGCTAAAATTTTTTATACAAATCTTTCGTCTATGCCAGAAAAAGTTAATCAAAATTTCGGACGTTCTAAAAAGGAAAAGACGATATAATTTAATAATTAAAAAAAAATTTTTCTCTTAATAATAACTTGACGTTAAAAATTGTTTTCATCATTTCATTTATCTACTGTTTATTATCATTCTTTGAATACGTTTAATTAAAAAATCCTATTTAAATTTACCTGGCTAAAAAATCTAAAAAAAAGACCAAGAAATATCCCATAATCTCAATTCAGCGTTTGTCATTCATACGAACTAGAAAATATTACTGAGCATGCAGGTGTTTCCAGTCACTTTGTGTAAATCATATATATGTATATATATATATATGTATATACACATATATATATATCATCATCATCATTATCATGAGAAAAAATCGTGTATATAGCAATTTTAAAATTGTACTCGAATTTCATATCGCTTAGGAACTCAATATGTAAAAGTTTAGAGTCACTACTAAAATGAACGAAAAACATTTTAATTTACTGGAAAATAATATACATAAAAAAAACGTCAATTTAGGTCGGTAACTGTTTTATTAAATCGATAAGCGCCCATCTCCTTTTCACTGACATTGAAGAAGAATTACAATGCGTCAACAGCAGAGAATAATCTTGATTTGGACGATGGTTGAACTCAGTAGTCCCCCCCCCAAAAAAAAACATTTCTGACATGGAGTCAATATTGCTTTTTGTACTTATCTAAGATTTCTTTATTTATTTCTTATAAACATATAGCAAAACAAAAAAAAAGATAATTTCAGGAAATCCACCTAAAAACGTTTCTAATTAAAGGATTATTACAATTCTGAAAAAACAAGATTTTCCTGCGAATCAGACTTGTTTGACGTATCATCAGGCATGAGTATTTACACAAGTATGTTTTATATTATATTTAAAACTAATTCATTTTTTCATTTTATAAGGAGGAAAGCGGTAAATCATGGAACCTCGGGTCTGGCTGTGTAGTTAGAACGAATGTTTTTTTCATTGAATCAAATCAAATATTTTTCAGAAAGATGCGACATTACCATGTGCCTTTAACAGCAAATGTGAGTTTCTAACGATCAGCGAATTTTGTAATTATTGATTTTATTGAGAATTTTCTGATGAGGATTTTTAATCACATTATTGCTAACGGATCTATAGTGCAGTCATAAAGGGAATATTAAAATTTATAGATTTCCTTCGAATAAGTCACAATGTAAATGGTACATATCTTGTAATGGTTGATGAGGCTGTCCGTAAAAAGCGGGTGGTCCTAAAAAGGGCCGTTGAGAAATAACATAAACTCCGAAGACGTGGAGAGTTTTTTGCTTTCTGTGGCTAATGTTAATTTTTTTTAAAGTTCTCCACTGCCTGGGTTAAGGCAGTGGAGAACTTTCAGAGGGAAAAATTAACAGGAGATAACTGATAACTGACATCCATTAAACATGGCACGTGGAACTAGAGCAGTCTACCCAGTGAGCGAAATAAAGGGTTCATTTCGACATTCCAACAGCCGAATCGTTGTGATAAACATGGCGACAAAGATGAGGACAATAGTCCGAATAATGTACATAATACCTCATCTCAGAAATTAGTAACATAAAAATAGGTAAAAAAAGCAAATGTTGATAAAATAGTGAAATTCACAAAACACTACTCTGAACCCCAATCAGGATTTCCTTTCTCCGGTCCGGGGGTAATCAGGGATAGTACGCGCTGGCATTGCAATAGTGCATTATGGGTAAAATGTATATTGTATTATCCTAACAATTATTGGGTGTGCGGTAATGTTTCAGATTATTCTAGAGACTATTGAGTAAAAATATTCGTGGATACGAATGCGGTTGTGTGTAGTTATTTTAAATTCATCATTTACTAATTATTATTTGTTGTTGATTGTTATATATATATATATATATATATATATATATATATATATATATATATATATATATATATATATATATATATATATATATATTAGCACGTAAGTGAATGACAATGGTTTCGACTGGAATTCGAACTCGGCTCTCCGATTCCTCAATCTGAGGAGTTATTCATTATTCTTCCGTAGATATTTGAGACTAAATATTTACTATTGATTATATTATTATTTGTTGTTGATTATTATTATTACGTATGAAATGAATAAATCTCGTAATTTCACATATTATTAAGAACATGTAACGATCACTTTTGATATGGAAAGGATGAAAAATTGACATTAAGCTTTACGAATTTATTAACGACTCTCATTGCCACAATCGAATGTTTTTAACCGACAATATGAAAAATCAAAATTCTCAGGTATGATGAGAGAAAGAGAGACACTTATAAGTGCAATAGCTTTATATTTTGTTAAATTTCCTTATTTTTTTACTCTGATAAAAGTTAACAATTGTTTTCTGCTAAATACATACGAATTTAATACAAATGTTGCGAGCAAAAATGCATCGGCCGGGAATCGAACCCGGGCCGCCCGCGTGGCAGGCGAGCATTCTACCACTGAACCACCGATGCTTTCCGTGGCTTCAGTCAATCTAAGTCTAGAAATTATTTGTTTTTCGTTTTTAACTTAATTGTTTTTACTTCAAAAGTAAAATAGGTACGAATTGATTTTTTCTAGTGGGATTATTAGTAGAAAAGTTTACAGTTTTAATATACTTTTTTTTTTTTCAACGAGAAATAAGCATTTGACGTAGGGATGTTCACATTCGCTAAAAAACGCACCCTGATGAAAAAATTTAAAAAAAAAAAACTTTACTCAAAAGATTTTTCATTGTAGATGTTTGAAAGTGTCATTAGAGGAAAGACCAAAGTATTTTTTAAATTTTTTAATCCTTTCTAGCATTGCCGAAATTTTAGCTAAAAATTTTGTTTTTTTTTAGTCATCAGAAAACGGTAAAATCAATCATTATTGACAATTTTATAAACAAAAATAAAGTTTCCCATTTAAATATCTTGTAAAATTCAATTATACTTTTTTCAAAAGTTATTTTAGGAAAATTAGAAAATTTAAAGTATACTTAATGTAATTTGAAAGAAACATTACTTACTTTTTCATCAGAAATTTTTTTTAAAAGACATTTCCAACCGTGGTGCTTGGTTTTTGGGGCCTGATTGAGGGGTGTTAACTGATGTACGTCAATCTCTCAAAAACTTACGCCAGGGGAATTTATCGGACGGTAGGGTAAAAGTGATATAAATCGTTCTAGCTTTAAGTGAACCAATTTATTATTTACTTTCAATTTTTTTACCTTACGTTTGAGGGAGAATTCTTGAATAAAAATAACATTTAAATTACGAAAAATACATTTATAGTTCAAATTTTATAAAACAATATTGTTATCTACACATAAAATTTTATGTTCTTTTTTTTTAATTATGTTTTATCTCAGCACAGTTGGTTTTTGAGGGTTACTAGTCCCACTAAACTTAAAGTCAGTTCAGGTTTGCTATAGTAAAAGTTTGTTTTGTTTTTTAACACAAACTGACCCGGGTGATGACAACAGATGAACAGATGACATCTTTTTGCCAAATGTCTTTCATATGACAAAAACAAGCGTTTTAAACAGCTATTTTTTTAGTTATGAAATATTTTTCTGAGAATTTTTCCTAAAAACCCCTTTTTTGTTGTTTCTGTCCCTAAATTTGAATTTAAAAAAATAATAATTAATATTTGCAGTATGTCACTCACTGAAAAAGAATTTGATTATATGTAAAAAAAAAACAAAATTAGAAGGAAAGTTTTGACAATGCGACAATAACGAGAATTTGACAAGTGCGTCCAGAACGAGAAGATAATTTCACTCAATCAGGGGAATAACTCTAACATGATTTTTTTTTTAATGGGCATCCATAGTTTTGTCGATGATTTTAATGCATTTTTTGAAATCATAAAAAATTATTTTAAAATATTCCGCGAGTAACAGATTGTAATAAGCTTTCTAATTTATGATCTATACAAATAGATCTTTTTAATGGGCGAAAAAACGAGGGGTAACTGTTATAATTTATTTATGAAATATTTATCAATATTATCATGTTTTTATTTAGAAATGAAAAAAAAAGAAAACAATTATCGTAAAAATTTATTTTTCAGCCTAAAAAATTTTGACTTCAGACAAAAAAGTCCTTAATATATATTATTGATAAAATCCATTAAAAGCTGTTTTCATAAAATGATGTCATAGTTTTCTTGCATTTTTGTATTTTAAATTCACAGCTGAAATTGGGGTTCATGCGAGTCAAACTTTTACACAAAATTTATGATTTATATTCCTCAAAGTCTTCTTTATTTAATTAAAAAATAAAAATAGGTTCTAAAATAAGATAAATAAATAAGTTCTGAAAGTTTCACTAAATTGCGACAATTGTTTGATTTTTGCAAGAATTTCCAAATTAATGTGTTTTTTAAGTGAAAAGAAAGTGAATGCAAAGTAGCAAAATATTAGCGAAAACTGAACATCCCTAAAACGGCATTTCCATACAAGCACTAATTCTCGAAAAAGCTGAGTTTTATTGAATTAGTTTTGCTTAGATGCACGACGAATTTCCAAATGATCAGACTTGTTGCATTTTTTACTGAAATGGATTTTTCTTTATTAACTGCAAAAAATTGTAGTTAATTTGAGATTGGGTAAGTTACTTTTGGTAAGATACAGAACTAATACTTTTCAGTATGTTCACACTTGATATTGCATATCAAAGTATAGATCAATGTTAGTGCTAGACTTAATTAATCGATAAGAACCGGTGTATTGATCGTGATGTCACCGTAGGCGATCGGTGGGTAGTAATTGGGTTTGATCTAAGACCTCTTGTCCTTACCAATCTACAGATATACAATGGGCCTATACAAATAAAGTCGTTACCCATATAAGTATCGTCTTGTTCCCAAAACAAATTATGAAATATTGCAAATGTTTCTTTGTTTATTAACATGTTAGTTAATCAAATATGGAATTACTTGGAAATGGAAGTTATATTGGGAAGAGTTTGTGTTGAGAACTAAAAGAAAAAAATTATTTTCTTCGAATTATAATCCATGAAATGCATGAAGTCAAAACTCTTATCTGGCATCTTAAATATTCCTCAATTGAAGTTTCAGAAAAATTTTCAATGATTTAAAAAAAAAAGTACATTCTACTGACAAATGGCTAAAAATAGCTGAAATCAGTCAATATAATTGAATTTAATCAATTAGTTCGAAATTAAAAGGAAAAGCTTCAAGATTTTTCATTTTAAACTTAGGAATTGCGTTTCTTTAGAGGTGCCTACGATAAACATATAACAATTGAACCGAGACGGAAGTGTTCAGCGATTGCATACGTTTAAAACTAGTACATTAATTTTAAAACTTAACGGTAACAAACACAACTCGTGTTTGTTACTATTTAAGTGGTGGTAGTATGTTCATGTTATAATTATCGTTCTGCAAATATTTATTCCTCCATTGAAAATGACGTCTAAACTTGCACTATGCAACACTACTGTCTTTAGGCATAAAAAGTAACAAATATCTGACAATATTAATTACTAAATGAGAAGTGTTATGGAGATACGGCGATAGACAGCAAACTGTGGACATTTAGAAGCGCTCTCAGTTGGCAAACAACAAACAGTATGAACGAAATTAGGAATACATAAATGTTGAATGACTTTAAATATTAAAGTCTGAGATAAGATCAACATTGGTCAAGATGAAAAAGAAAAAATAGCAGCAGGACCAGATGGGATTGTAATGTAGATGCTATTTAGACTTAGACAATTTCGATATCGATAAAATTAAATATACGACATTGGTGAAATACCAGAAGACCTTAGTAACTCCATCTTCATAATTCTGCCTACGAAGACAGTTGCGAATGAATGCGAACTCCATCTGACAATCAGATTAATGTGCCATATAATTAAACTTATGTCACCTTTGAGAGTTAAATTAATTTAGTCCGACTTTTTGGTCTTCTGAAGGACCGCTTTGATGTTAGGGTGAAGGTAACTCCAATCTTTGAACAACAGTTTGTTCAATTCCTCGATATTAGTGATGAGAAATTATGCTGACTTTCTTATCTATGTAAGTATTTTATACTCATCCGAGAATAGGTAGAGAGAACCACCGACATATGGGAGACGATGGATATGGCCGATGGGCAACTGAAGTCCGGCGAGAGATGAACGTGGCGTGTTTTTTTTTTATTCTTTACGTCGTTTGCCGATTAATGATTGATAAAAATTGCAATAGAATAATAATAAGATTTGAATTCAAAGAAACATTTCCCTAAATAAAGTTTTTAGGCATTTTTAAAACATTGTTATTCATCGCAGCACTATTATACACAAAAAAGTATATCTTAAATTCTAATGTTTATATTCGTGAAATCTTTTGTTCAAACAGGACATAGTTACAAAAAAATTGCCCTGAATCGTAAAATAAAAGTTCAATAGAACTAAGACATTATTTATTTATAAAATCTTTTGATTTCTTTCATGAATGAAATATATTATGGATACTATTGTCTTAATATAAAAGAATTTCAATGAAGAATACATTTATACAATAATTGTTTTGTTTTGTTTTTTAATTAGAATAATTTATTAGGTTTTAAATCCTTTAAAAGATGTAGTCTTTGGGGCACACAGATTTTTTTTTTTTTTTTTTGTTATTAGAATTTAAATATTAATCACTTCAGTATCGAGTGACAACTCTTGTCTGTTTTACTTTGTTGCAGATGTTAAATGAGTGGGTGGGAGAATTTTGATGTAGATGGATGGCATAAGAATGTATCTGAAAGGGGACATTTATTGAATAACACCTAATGCTCCATTTAAGGTCTTTACCATGAGAAGAACTTACATAACATCCTGCAGGGTCAATTAAATGCAATTGACACGTGATTCAATTGATTTTGAAATATTGATTTTTGGCTGACTCGGAAATAGTTGACAAATGACAAACGTGAAGGTCATAAGAATTTGCAATTTTTTTGTATTACAAAAAGATATATTAAAATTTCATTCAGTTATTCTAAAACCGTAAAATGTAAAAGAGGCAACGTATTTTTGTTTGATTTATCGATCATAATAAAAAAGATAAAATGTCTGTTTAGGTATCGACACGGACTTTCAATAAAACACAAAACACATTTTAAATAATTTAAATACATTCTTTGAACTTAAATTTCATTTCTACCTGAAAACCTAAAACTAACCGAATTCACGGAAAAAATAATTTTCGTATATGAATAAAATTTTCTTCAGGCCTTTTTAAAACATTATTATTTCTTTTCAACTCTCATCTAGCCGCCATTGTATAAGAAAAATGTAAACAACAAATTTAATAAAATAAATTGATAAATTTTCATTCACCAGTGGTTTAAGAATATATTTTCTCCATTCTGTACATCCATAGCAGAAATAATCTAGCAGTTGCTAAACAAATAAAATAGAATTCAATTCTTCTAAAAAAAGGTTCACAATAGAAAATGTGACTAAACTATACATTTTTATTCTTCAAATATTTCTTGATTTAATAAAAGAAACCCTTGCGACGAACAGCAAGAAGATGAATGTCAAAAATGGCTTTCTAAACGTACTTAATCTATGAAACATAGTTATACATCATTCTGAATTTACTTTCTCTCATATCATTCAAATATTGCATTCTTTGTCCCAGTGTCTAAAGAAAGCTCACTGCTTTTGCTCTATTTTGAGAATCCAGATGAATAGTTCATTATATGGCTCATTTATCTGATTGTCTCAATTCAAGGAAACGAGATAATATTTCGAAGTATTCAGGAAATGGTGGCATGTAATTCATCAAAAATGACCGCATCTTGTCATATTAGAGACAACAGATCTTAAGAAACTGAAAAAAAAAACGTGTCGATAACTATTTAATTATAAAATCGTTATGCGTCCATTTCTTTCCCATACAAGGATTACAATCTAGCTGTAGAGAGTCATGAGCGCAAATATTTGCATAGATGAACGCAGGCCTTTTTTGCAGCAGAATTTATTATTATTATTATCATTATTATTATTGTATTTATTTACTTTCGTCTTAATCTTTAAGACTCAAAACATTATTTTGCTTTATCAGAACAAAGTTGTGTCAATATCTATTTATAAAAAATAAAATCATGTTATCTAATTCACAACTGAACGTACAAAAGAAACTTTTTTCGATTAATACTTAATTTTTACAAGTATTGTTTTCATATTTTTTTAATTAGACTAATTAATAACTTGTAAAATTCTGTATTAATTTGTAACTGTCAAGTGCTATTGTCATTAAATTAAAACTATTTACTAATCATAAATGGAAACTCTTACACTTCAACGATCCTAGTATTTTAAAAAGAATTTTACATTTTATGTGCGTATGAACGTGTCGATTATTGTAAATACGGACGTCCCTACGTGACAGTATCAAGGCTATAAAGCCAAAGAAAATAAAACTTAATAAAATATTAGACTGCTTAAAATGTTTTCATAATTTTTTAAGATTAAATTAAAAACATATATAAAAAAGATATTCGTATCGTATTCGTCAAATAATTTGATATCCATCGTATTTTTGATTGGTCAGTAAATCGCGCTTTACTGTCACGTGATATATCTCGACGACGTGCGCACAGAGTCAGATTAAAGTTGTGTAAATCGAAATGTTTTATGTCCCCAGGTTATACAGTCGATACATTTATTGTGATTAACTTTGATCATGTCTGTACGTCGAAATAGAGGAAAAGGAGGTGCTAATCGTCATTGCAAGGTGCTAAGAGATTTGTGGCATCACAAAGCCAACTATTCGCCGTTTGACTCGCAGGGGTAGTATCAATCGTATCTCTGGTCTCATCTACGAGGAGACACGTGGTGTCCTTAAGGTTTTCCTTGAGAAAATTCTCAATAATTACAAAATTCACTGATCGTTAGAAACTCCCATTTGCTGTTAAAGGCACATGGTAATGTTTCATCTTTCTGAAAAATATTTGATTTGATTAAATGAAAAAACAGTACAACGAATAAAACGGAAGAAGTTGTGGATCTACAATTTGTAGATGATTTTTTTCTTGTAAAACTTTTCATAGAAGTGCAAAAATGTAGGGGAGATAACCGTTTTTGCTTAATTGCCCAATGTAAACGTATTTTCTTATAATAAAAACCTAAAAATTTGTATGTTTACAAGTAGGGTCATATAAATGAATGGCGTGCTATATTAAGAAAAATGCGAATAGTAACAAAGAAATATACTTCGTTTACAATTCAGTTATGTATGCTTTTTTTCATAAAACTCAATGTGTGCCACCGAAACCAGATCAAATTCTTTTCATTATTTTTTTATCCAATTCATTCAAACTACACAGCCAGACCCAAGGTTCCATTATTTACCGCTTTCCTCCTTATAAAATGAAAAAGTGAATTAGTTTTTGAATTTAGTTGGAGATTATAGCTATCAGGGAAATAGGAAAAGGGGAGGGGTTCCACAGACGAGAGGTGCGAGACATGAAGCTATTGGAGTAGAAGAGACGGCTACATTTAACATTTTCGACTGTGAAAGGGTGAGAGCGAGATGCCAGCCTGGTTGAACGTTTAAATTCATGAAGTCTGGGAACCAGCGAAAGCAGCTCATTGGAGCAGTTACCATGAAAGTATTTGTAAAAAAGACAGAGTGAGGCGACGGCACGTCTGTGAGAGAGCGACTGCAGACGAGACGCCAGATCAGGGTCAATTACATTGCATATCCGTCTCTGGATCTTATCAAGAACCTTGAGACAAACAGAAGAGGCACCGGACCATATATGGCAGTAATACTCCATGCATAATTTTTAACTAGAATTTCGGACATGCTAAGAAGGAGTAAAAAATCTCAAAAAATATTTTGGTATTTCTTCTTAATAATGAAATACATATTTAAGATGACAAAAAAAAAATTTCATCAAGCTTCAGGCCGTTCTTGTCATACTATCGATTTTCATGAAGGTACGCACATCACGCGTACACTTTTTTTTTAATTCGCACGTTGAAAAGCATCCTTTGTGCTAAAAGTGATAATAGCCATTTACCTGTGATTATAAAAGCAATTAAAGGAATGAAAGAACTGCTTTGTAGCTATTATTTTTATTGGTTAATAATAATAATGATACTATAACGGGTCTTTCGTGAAGAATATAAATGAATATATAATATACAAATTTTTAATTTTTGTAAAGTTTAAACTGATTCAAAATTATAAGTAAAGAAAAGTAATTTTTATTACTAATAAAAAAAAATTATAATCATGAGATTATTTAATACTTTCTTGTTACCTGCGCACGACACTATTTTTGATATGAGTAAGAGACAGCGTGAGAATAAGGAAGATAAAGTAAAAAAAGTAGGTACCTCCGCTTTTTCGCGGGAAAACAGCATAGCGTAATGAAAAAAATAAAGTAAAGAAAAGAAGAGAGAGAGAGAGAGTCAGAAGAAGGAAGAAGAGATTATGAAAATATACCTTTTAAATATTTTATTATTGATCCTGAAATGTGAGCGAAAAAATACATGATTTTCTCCATAGAATTTGACAGCTGAACTCATATGAACTGGTCAATAAAAAACCCCAAAAAACTGACATGCAGTATTTCCCTCCCTATATGTGTGTGAAGCGTAAAGAAAAACATTTGCTTGTGACTCTAAAAAAGTTCCACACACACACAAGCATCAGTGTTTTTTGGAATAAAAAATTGTTGCATTTATCAAGCTGAATTTAACACTGACTTGTTAATTTTCGATGTCAGGCAGCGTTAAAAATTAAAGATCACTGATAAAACATTTAAACTAAAAGCCACTGACACTGAGTTCTGTTTATGTCACAAATTAATGCTCGTTCAAGAAAAAAATGTTGAAAACTGTTGAATTGGATTATCGTAAATAATTAAATTTTTTAGTTTAATAACTAAGTGACAAATAATGTAAAAATGTTTCATTAATCTTCTTTTCAGTCTATAAAATTTAATGTAAGCTCAATCACCGCCATAAATTATTTAAAAATCAAGAATATTTCTAACGCGTTTTTAAAATAATTTCTCAGAATTTCATATTGCATTTCAACGTAATAATTCAACTTGACACAAGAAATATTGCATTTATATCTGTAGATATTACAGATGAAAGATGAAGAAGGAAGCTTAAATAGTTTTTTTGTTTGAATGTCCACAAATAAAATCCTAAAAACAGAAAAAAAGAAAACAAAACCGCATAATATGTAAACGTCAAGTAATTCTCGTGAGAATATGAGTGGCCCTGAAAAGGGCCGTTTGTATGAAAAGCACATCAAGATTTACTTGCTGCTGGTGTATTTGGTAACAGCCTTGGTGCCTTCAGAAACGGCATGTTTAGCCAATTCTCCGGGCAAAAGAAGACGGACAGCTGTCTGAACTTCACGGCTGGTGATGGTTGAACGTTTATTGTAATGGGCCAGACGACTAGATTCAGCGGCGATTCTCTCGAACAGATCGTTGACAAAGCTGTTCATGATGGACATGGCTTTACTGGAAATGCCGGTATCGGGATGAACCTGTTTCATCACTTTGTAGATATAGATAGAGTAGCTTTCTTTCCTCTTACGTTTCATTTTCTTGCCATCGGCCCGGACTGGCTTAGCTTTCGCAGCCTTCTTAGCACCCTTAGAGCTTACCTTGGGAGGCATGTTTGTCAATGGATGTGAGTTACCTTAATGACAAGTCCGTTCCTATTTCTTATATATTATAACAGTAGGCGATGACCAGCAAGGCGCGACTGTCTGATTGGTCAATAAATACCACGAAACCAGTTTTATTTTATCATCAGACACGCCCACCACATCAGTAAATGTTGTGAGCCACTTTTGGCCTATTTAAAGCTAATCTCCTTGCCTGTTGACCATTGTATCACCAGCATCGAACCATCAGTCATCATGTCAGGACGAGGCAAAGGAGGTAAAGTAAAGGGAAAAAGCAAGACCCGTTCATCACGTGCCGGACTTCAGTTCCCCGTCGGTCGTATCCATCGTCTCCTGCGTAAAGGCAACTATTCGCAACGTGTCGGTGCCGGTGCCCCCGTATACTTGGCTGCTGTCATGGAATATCTGACGGCTGAGGTTCTCGAGTTGGCAGGTAATGCTGCCAGAGACAACAAGAAATCCAGAATCATCCCCCGTCACTTGCAGTTGGCTATCCGTAATGACGAGGAGTTGAACAGATTGTTATCCGGAGTAACTATCGCCCAGGGTGGTGTCCTCCCCAACATCCAGGCTGTCCTCTTACCCAAGAAAAGCCAGAAGTCTGCCTAAAACGCATTTATTTTATCTGCATACTCGGCCCTTTTAAGGGCCACTAACATTTTAACGATTGTCTTTTTTTAACTGAGTACATATTTTTTAGAATTTTAATCAAAATGACACTTTATATTTCATTGATTACTCGAATTAATTTGATTTAATCAAATTAATTTGATTGTTTAACTAAAGTCTAAACTGATCTCATTTTCAAATTAAATATCTCTCTCTGTTGGCCACTACAAATTAATAGGGTATTATTCAAATAAAGTTTAAAAAATGTAAAATTATTGTAAAAAATCATTATTCATCGAAAAATGTATTTACTTTCAAGACAATAGTGCCCATAATATGTTTTATTAATGAAAGTAGATAATTCCAAAATGTGTATTGTTCTCAATTATTATTCCTGATATTAGGCACTCAAGCGAAAACATCAAAGCAAAACTATTAAAAAGTCCAATTGTTTACAGTACACATCCGCCTTGTGGACACTGAGGATTTCCCAGTTTTTCACAAAAAAGCTATAAATTGTCTTGACATTCTTCTGTTAAGGAGAATCACTTATCTCCCCTATTTTGATATTTTTTATTCCTCCGCCAATTTCGATCTTCTCATACATGTAAATTGTAATAAGTTGACAAAGAGAAATACTAGGAACCTGCAGTGTAGTAATCAATAAATTTTTTTTAAATAAATTAGCTTTAGCTTTATATAACCAATAATTTAGGAATGTAGTTTAATTCTATATGCTTTTTATTAAACTTGGGAAGAAGAATTTTATTTTTTATACAATCAATAGAAGCAGTTCTTTTTTGTTTCTTTGAGTTTAGTACTTAGCTTTTTATTTTCTTGCTTTTTTCATGTAAAAATCGTAAATTACTCACGAATGAAATATAATTAACATTGTGTTTTTATTTTATTTTTGAAATGATAGGTAGCGATAATTATTATTGGATTCTTATAAACCTAAACATTCTACATTTTTATTGTAAAAATTTAACGAAATTTACAGTGGCCATAAATGGATTATTTAGGTATCTTTGTCAGCTGATGTTATATGGAGACTAAATACATCTTATCGTTTATAAGGAGTGTGTGCGACCATAAGATATTTAGAACTCGATAAAATAATATTTTTTAACCTTTCTGCTTCAAAACTCTTTCAAATCTAGTGAGGAGACTGTTTTATTTTTATTTTCCTGTTATCTCTATTCAATTGAAAAAGATCCGAACAAGTATTTCTGTTGGGCGAGATAAGTTCAGGGTCATTTGAGTACGGTAACCCGGTCAATCTATTTAGTTTTAATGAGGCAGAACAAAAGTTTCAGAGAAGAGGCATTTGAACTCGGGACCTTTGTCCGTGCAGGCGGGAAATTTAAGTAAAAGTACATAATTGTAAAAAATTATTTGACGGTAACAACGTGAACGGCTTTTTTACATTTTATGTAACTGCCTAGTAATCTATTTATTAATAGGAAATTAAATTTTAAAAAACAGTTGAATAAGAAAAATAAAGCAGATTTAACGTCTTGCATAACTGCTGAGAGCAAAATGAACCTTATGACGTTTCATTTCTCTCAAAAATCTCAACTGCAGCTACAAAAATTTAGGTATCGCCAATAATCTGCCAAAAAAACAGCATAGCATCATGAATAAGTCTCAAACTTAATGAAAAAGAAGTTTTATCGTCAAAATATTCATATTATTAAGAGGAAAGACGAAAGTATTTTTTGATGATTTTATTAAATTTTATTCATCCTTTCTAGCACGTTCGAAATTTTGGTTAAAAATCTTGTTTTTTTACGTCAGCGAGTCATGTAATATTTACCATTAGTTTTTTAGTGCACTGTTTTTAGGTGAAAAACACATTCATTTGGAAATTCTTCCAAAAATCAAATAATTGTCAAATTTTAATGAAACTTTCAGAACTGAAATGAATTAAATTATTTTCGGTAAATGCTAATGGTAAAAATACATTTCTTTTATATCTGTTACGCCCACCCCTACTTAATTTTATGAAAAATCGAATTTGTGTATTTTAGTGATTATATTAGTTAAAAGCAGAAGACTTTGAAAATATAAATCATCGATATTTTTGTAAAATCAAATGCGCTCACTACCCAAAATTCAGCTCTAAATTGTAAAATACAAAAACAAATAAAACTAAGATATTATTTAATTTTAAAATTTTTAATGTTTTTTTTATGAATAATATGTTAAGAACCTTATTTCTGAAGCCAAAATATATTTCCGATGAATAATAAGTTTTTACAAGAATTTTCTTTTTTTTCAATTTTAAACAAACAATGTAATAAAGTTAAATATTTTAAAATTAAGTCTCAATTTGTGTAATTTATAAAATGCCTTTATTAATTAGAACTGTTTTTATATATCATAAATTTGAAAATAAAATAAAAATGAAAGCCTAAAAAATGGCGCACTTCATCGATTTTATGACAATTTCGCTGATTCAAAAATAAAAAACAAGATATTTAACTAAAATTTCGGACTTGCTAGGAAGGATTAAAAATATGAAAAATAATTTGCTCTTTGCTCTTAATAACAACGTAAACGTTTAAAGTATAAAAAATTGTTTTCATCAAGTTCTTTTTTTAGCGCCATCTGTCATCACAATGTAATTCTCTTTATTAAAACAATAAGTATACTTTTCTGAAACTTTATTTGAGGAACATTAACTGATTTGAAACAAATATTACTTACGTTAAGTGTAATATATTGCAGAAATGCACTTCGTAACACAACAGTAGTTAATTATTTAAGGTGTTTTATTGGATTTTAAGTAATTTGGGTTTTAATTTATTATAGTTATCGAATGTATCTTCTGATACTGACGTGTATGGACATTATTCTTTACAAAATTGGCACGTTTATGCACACACACACACACACACACAATAAAATATTAATTTGGTGGGCGTTGTATCGGAGTAACCTTTTCCATTTATGATTAGTAAATATAGATTGTACTTGATAACAATATCACATAACCGATACAAATTAATACAGAAATTAAAAAAATTTAAAACTTTTTAAATTATTCTAATTAAAATTAAATAAAATGAAAACAATTCTTGTAAAAATTTATAATATATCTTATTCAGAAAAGCAATTAAAAGCTTTTCTAATTAAACAATGTCTTTGTTTTATTACATTTTTTATTCTACGACTATATCATTTCACTAGTTTTTAATTCTTTTCTGTTTATACTGTAGTATAAAAAATAACTTTATTATTCCTAAGTTACATAAAAGTATAAAAAGATGCTTTAAGCAAAATGCAATTCATTTTTCGTCTCTCATGACGGTTCGATGAGTAAGGCAGTGACCGTGTCTATGTTTTACGAATTGCCTTCATTTACATATAGAAATGTCTTTTTCTTTTCATATATATTATTTTTGGATAGCTACCTACAAAGATTAGCTAAAATGTTTTAACTGCTTGAGTTTTTTTAATAAAATATATGAGGGAAATTGTTGTCTTAAGAAAAAAATGAATTTTTACATTTTTTAAAATATTTTATTAGAATAGCTTATCACTTTCTTTTTTGCGTGTGTTTGTAAACGAGTCGAATTTTCTAAATACGGATGTCTGTACACGATATTATCAGAAACTAAGAAAGGTGTTTATAATAATGCAAGATTTTTTGGTAATTTTCTAACATTCTCTCAACAGTCGTTTTCGTAATTAAGTATGTAAATCCAAAGTATCAAAAATTCGATAAATTATTAGATTGTTTAAAATATTTTAATAAATAATAGCGGATAAATTATGACACATGGACGCGATTAAATTATGTGTCATTGCGTGAATAAATAATGACATATACGAGGGAATAAATTGACTGCTTTCCCAAAAGAACATTATGTCATTTTATTAACAAGAGATTTCATCGAGAAAGATGAACTTAGAATTGTATATCTTATGTGCAACAATCAAAAGAGATTTATTCATGCGTTATCATTAAAAAGATGTTAATACGAGAATGTCTAAGCATCGGTGATTCAGTAATAGAATGCGCACCAGATCCAGGTTCGATTCTCGGCTGATGCAAGCATTAAAAGACGAATATCACATTTTGCCTCCAGATTAGATAATGGTGGATTCGATAAATGTATTGCTGTGTAGTATGTTAAATAAACCAATCTTTCTTATTTACTCTCGCACGTTTAACCACATTGAGATCCTGATGCAAAATAATTAAACATTTCAATTTACTATATATTGCATCTGACATCAGCCATGTGTTCCAAAATTGCTCATCAACAAACATGCCACCCAAGGTAAACTCTCAGGGCGCCAAGAAAGCCGTGAAGGTTAGACATATCCGTCAAATCTCTCTATTATTTCTCTTTCCTTTCTTTTTCGTGTGTTGGGCCTAATTTGATCGTTGGACACTCGAAAGGTTTTATTTTTCTTATCTCACACATTTGGTTAGACAAAAGAAACACTAATTTCTGCATTAACTGGCATATACACTCTCTTCTGCTGACCGGGTCATTCGAGGTCAGGTAGGTTTAACTCGATTTCGAATAGAAATAAAGATTACATTCATATGACAAGCTAAATAGTTTATTTTAGTTCATGCCAAGCATATTCACAAATTAACATAGAATAAACCGAAACGCAAAGAAATAATTGTTTTCTCTCATCTGTCCAATGAAATCTCATCGATTTTCTGTGAACATACCAATATTTCTAAGAAAGCTAATCTGAAATGCATAGAACAATAACATCGGTTTGTAATAAACATCGGCCAATTTCGATAGGATCTATTTGCGATAAATGAATAAAATTTTTTAATTGAGTGGAAGGAGATTATTTTGTTGCTAAAATACCTGATTTACGTAATTTTTTAATCGTCTTTCATCGCAGTGAAATTCCCTTTATTAAAAAAATCTTCCAAATATAAAATGTACTTTTCTGAAGCCTTATTTGGGGAATATTATCTGATATAAAATATAATTGCTCTGATTTTAAACAAATTTAGCTTCAAATATCGCAGAAATGACGTGACATGGCAGATGTAATGTTTTTCTACGAAGACTCACAGAGTTATCGTTCTTATTTTCTGCTTATTTCGTTTATGCTCGGAAGTACATACAAAAATCTTCAAAATTCTTTTTAAAAATGTATTGGTGCTTAATGTTTTGTATTAAGCTTTTCCATTTATGATTTTTTATTATAGTTTTCACTTAATAATAATAATATCCTCTAAAAGGCTGAAATTAATACAGAATTTTAGAAGATTTAAAGCTTAAAATTTTAAGAAAACATGAAAAAATCTTTTGTAAAAATTCATTATTCATCGAATTTTTTTTCTTTAGAAAATAGTGTCCTTAATATATCTTATTTATAAAAACTTTTCCGATTTAAATATTCTCATAATTTTATTCCAATTTTATTTTATTTTCCGATTCAGAGTAGATTTTTAGTAAACGTGTCGCGGACCCGATAGGGTTGCAGCGCTGGTTTACGGAATGACCTTGTGCCAGACACCACACACACCACTACCGAATCCACAATCAAAGTAAGAAAACTAAAAATATAAAGACGTGCTCTTTCCACCGTACAAACGTACAAAGTGAAAAGAAGTAGACAGGCAAAACAACAAAAGGTTAAGAACAAACATAGATTTTATTAGGGTTTAACAAGTAGTGTTTTCCGTGAAGACCTTCAGTAAATGTACTGGAAATGTAGTTGAAGAAGAATTCAAGTAGATTAGTAAAATTGTCTTCTGTGAAGACCTTCAGTAAATGTACTGGAAATGTTGTAGTGAATGAGATTAGATCCCGCGCCAAAATTTCAAATCAAAGATGACTATGGCGGGAAGGAGTTCTTCGAGAAGAAAGGTTCAGAAAGTCAGTTGTAATGCATAGTAACATACGGCAAGGAAAAATACTCACTGCGAGAGTTTATGATTGTGAGTGTATGTAGTTCTTTTTAAAGTAACAGGTTCTGAGAGTACAGTTCGAAGAATGTGAAAAAATGCTCGTTCATCAGGTTGGAAGTTTTTTTGAAGGTTCCTGGAAGTTGAGCTCGGTAGATGTTAGCTTCTGTTATGAAGGTGACGACTGTGTCGTATGTATTAAGATACCGAGACGAGCCATGAGGTCTAGGCAAGGTTTTGCCAAATAAAATTCTCTGCCAGTATCTATGGGTTCACCGGCGAGAGAATAAGGTGAGCCTGCCCGGCCAGGTCAAACGACCTGGGGCGACTGATTTTGAAAAACCCAATTTGCCGTGCCGTCAGCGCAAAAGCGCGCGAAAAAATGAATTCTTCCTCATCTTAGGCTAAGACAACGGTTTACTACTATGACTGACCGAACGTAAGAGGAAGGGGTGAAAATGTCGCGCGTGCGTCAAAGTGAAGGTGGGGGTAGTGACATATACCACAAACGTGTCTTCCGTTTGAAAAAAAACAAGTTGATTAAAATTCTCCAATTCTTTTAGCTAATATAAATATGAAGTGGCTAAAATTTTAATTTGTCGAAATTTCATAAAATTAAGTGAGTGAGCGTCACAGATGTAAAAAAAATGTGTTTTTACAAAGATTTTTTTTTATTCCAAAAGTAATTTAATTAATTTGTGAATATGTCCTGAACATTTCATTAAAATCCGACAGTTACTTGATTTTCACAAGAATTTCCAAAACAATGTGTTTATTCTGAAAAAAAAACAGTTACATTTTCTCATTCTAATTTTTGGGCCATCCGCTGACGCAAGAAAAACAAGATTTTTAACCAAAATTGCGCACGTGCTAGAAAGGATTAAAAATGTAATAAAATAATTAAAAAATACATTGACCTTTACTCTTAATAATAACATAAACATTTTGACGATACAATTTTGTTTTTAGCAAGTGTGTGGCCTTTTTTTCATTATGCACTTTTTAGAAAATCTTTGGAGGTGTCAAAATTAAATGGAATGACTATCATGCCTTTTATTTTGTTTATAGAATTTTTCTTTTAATGATAACCTTTTCATGGCACGCCTTTAAAACTTAGAAAGCGAAATGAATATTTAATATTGGAAGTAGTGATCTTTTCGAAATATTGTTGATACATGAGTAAGATATGAAATAAATAAGATTAAAATAATTCTAGTAAGTGGACATTTCTTTACTCCCAAAACATATTTATCAAACAACCACTCCTTTCCTTATTTAAGCATTTAACTTGACCCTAGACCAGGTGTCGTCAAACCTTTTCGACTAGAGACCCCCTTTTGTTTCGCTTCTTTCCCCAGAGACACCTTTTAAAATATCTTTAAACTTTAAAACTAGCACTGATGTTGGCAATTATAATGAAAAAGTATTTGATGAAATGAAATTAAATGAAAAATGTATGAAAAGTTGAGAAATTTTGATCAGGTTCAAAATTTTTCTACCAGTGTCATCAAGTTCAGAATTTTTCCCCAAAAATAAATCACCTCAATGAATCAAACAAATAACATATGTCAATCAATCCTAAATACAGCCAATGTTACTGAACAGAAATGCATATCCGCTACTAATATTCAAGTAATAAGGTATTGTATGTAAAGATGTTCAAATGCAGAGAAGCTCTGAAATTAGTGCCTTATAAAAGTCACATAGATGGGTAAAACTAGAAAAATTAGTCCGTGACTTGACTTTATTCAAAATAATATTCGATCAAAGAATGAATTAAAAGATTTAATTATATACTGCAGTCATTAAATAAAAATGTAAATTTACAATTTAAAATTACCATCCAAAGGAGGATTAAAAGTATATGAATCATAATTATGTATATCTTGTAATGTCTGAATAAATCACCCATAGAAAATGGGTGTCCCTAAAAAGGGCGGTTGAGTCAAAATCTTCATATTTAACCCCCGAAGCCGTAGAGAGTTCTTCCTTGTCTAGACCCATCCATGGTGGTAACAGTCTTCCTCTTAGATATGCTCAGTGTAGGTGACGGTATCACGGATAACATTCTCATAAGCACACTAGTGTCTTCAGTGATTTGTAGACCCTGAAAAGAATCCATTTTATAGAATGCCTTATATGAAATCAAATGTGTATATTTGTTTGCTAGGCAAATATGAAATTTTTATTACATTTCATTCTATGCGCGTCTCGTCTCCCAACCTTAGAACCGAAAAGAAAAGAAATCTTAAATGTTGAAAATCGAGATTAGAAAATAAATTTTATTTTCTATCTTTGGATGCGATCTACATTCTTTAAGGATTTCTCTACACAAAAGTCATGTCTTAATGGATATTAGGAACGACGAAATATGAAATCTATCGAATACATAATTGTAGCAGTGTTAGAAACCGATTTTAGAGATCAGTTGACTTCCCGGCGCATCGATTTACTATGAATTTCTATTGCAAACTGTACAGACCCGTAAACTCTTGAAATACCCGGCAGAAATAGACCATTCTTTGATTTTACAAAGTTCTTTTTGTCTGTTCGTATAAAGTCAGACCTTAAAGGGCATTCGAGAATACTAACCGTGCAATATATCGAATAGGTGACCATCTGTATAAATACAAGTTTGAAAACATGTCGAAAACACCTGTGAACTGTGAAAAAAAATAAAAGGTTTGCTGATATTGTCCATAATTGGTGTCTCTAATATGGCAAAATGAAGTAAAGCGTATCATTTAAGTGCGGATCTCTCAGTTTTTCCATCTCTTCTATTTACTGACCAACTTTTGTAGCGATGATTTATTCATCAGTAGTTTCAACGGAAATGAAATGACCGAAAAAATGTCTCATATTTAAAAAAACAAAACAAAAAAAAACAACAATTTCATTATACAAGAGAAATGATTAAAATTTACTATACTGATATTTTGAAAGCTTTCGGATCATCATTATTATTATTATACTATAAATGTAAAATCGGACATATATTTTAGAAACTCATATCATTGTGGAAATGATGAATCTTTTGTAAATATTAAAGGTAAAAATGATAATATATTGGTCAGTGCTGTCGATATTATTTACGTCAGATTTAACAATGGAAATTTATTTTCTTGACATAAGTGTTAAAATCAGGAAAGAAGTAATTGTCAGTGATCAAGAAACAATCCAAACGTTACTGACAGAATTGGGCTATTTATGCATAAATTATTTAAAGAGCTAATAAGTTGGATGCTTAGTTTTTTACTTGCTAACTTGCATCAATCCAATAATCACCAAAAGTAGAAATATTATCACAGAAAAAAATATTGATAAAACTTAAACGTAAGTCATTTCCAAGGATAATGGAAGACCAATAGGAATTTATACAGATATTTACTTACAATATTTAATTTTAGAATTCAATTTCTTTTATCTGATCAATGAAAGCGCTGCTGAGCACTTATAAGGGCGTCCTGAATATCGTTTCAGCCTAACGCGTAGCAACAGTTGAAGAGGCGTTTCTCCTCAGCCATTGAGTCCTTTGATCATCATTTTCAGCCTCGCGCGAAGAAGCGTTCAGGTATGCTCTTCTGAAAAGCCGATATCTACGTTTAACTTCGGACTCAGTGGCCCTGATTAAATCATTCCGAGAAACATTTTGAGACAGGCGAACTGAACGTTCTAAAGACGATTCGTCATTTCTTATTCGCATAACGGGCCCGGCGGCAGCAGTTTTGCTACCTAGGCAAGTTCTTTTCTTTGGTGGTATGTCTTAGGCAAGTATGAATTGTCAAATAGAATGTTTTGACTGGACGTGTAAAGGGGCTTCGTGCAGCCAATGGACAACTCAAACATGGGTGACGCGTTCCGCAGGTTATGCGTATGCGGGTGCATCAGCCGGTTGTGTCCGATATTGTCCGTTTAGACTATTGTGACCATAGACTCCTCTGTACCCGGAGGGTGTTAGGTATTAGGCCTAGAATGGCTGGAATAGGGAGGTTCAATCGGTCTTTACTTGATAACTAGATTAGTGCATCAGGAACTAGTGGGGGTGATTATTGGGAATAAGTGGCGGGAGAGGCTTAAGAATAGTATTAGGTCTTTCACCACCGAATATAGACAACGACTCACCCTAGATAAGGTTAATGAGGTAAACATGCTAGAGGATAACCTGTTCTGGGCGGAGACTGGGAGGATTCCCTACGGATTTTAGCCAGGCAGCCTCTGGAGCATGAGTGCTACTAGGGTCAGTTAGTTATGCATAGGTTAAACAAGATGTCTAACGAAGCAATAAATATGGGCGCAGAATTGGACAAGGAAAAAATCTGTCGAGGTTCCGATCGTTACCTTCAGGAGGTCGATACTCTGAGGGAACGTACTCTGAGGTCGACCAAAGGCATGTGCGAGGTATTTCGGCGGCATTTCGAGAGCTGTTTTACCAAGGAGCCTGGTCTCTGTGGCAACGTGTTTCGCAGGTATTTCGCGGACTTTCCTCGGCCTTCGCCGATTGAAGCAGCTAGCCGCCAGGGTGAAATCACAGAGGGCGAAGTTCACTTGGCATTGAAGAGACAGTGGCAAATCTTCGGAACTTGATGGTCTGCCCCATGAATTGTTCCTGGACATATTGCATATCTTTGTTCCGATTTTGACAGTAGTGTTCGACAAATGGTTCCGGCAGGGGTCCATCCCCATCGGATCTCCAGGGGTGTGATCACGCTATTGGAAACGGCAAGGAATTAGAAGATTATAGGCCCATAACTCTGCTAAAAACAGAGTTAAAGATTTTGGCCAAGATCCTGACGGAGCGTTTGCAGTCAGTTGCCGTAAGCTTACACACGTGCCGTGAAGAGACAATTCAAAGCAACCTGCATCTGGTCCGAACGATCATAGATGGTATAGATGAGGACGAGCAAGCCGCGCTGATCGATTTAGATCAATCCAAGGCATTCGATATGTCGATCATCAGTACCTGGCTACTGTCCTGCAGGTCGACTGATTCAAACCCGACTTCTACAAGTGGATCAGCCTCCTTATCGTTCCTCCAGTGCTGGGGTACAGGTGAACAGAAAGAGGTCGAGCACTTTTACGCTCGGTCGGTTATTCAGGGTTGTCCACTGTCGCCCTTACTTTGCGCTTTGGTGTTGGAACTCTTCCTTCACTGGCTAAGGAACACGGCGTGCAGTCCGGCCCTATGTGAAATCGCTGTCCCTGGACGTCGAGCCGATGACGTATCTATTTTCGTGTCGTGCCGGAGCGACATTGCGGTAATACAGAAGGTGCTTGAGAGGTATGAGAAGGTGGCGGAGGCCATAATTAAACGCGAGAAGTCATCCGGCTTGCGCTTAAATACCTGAAAGGGAGTAGCTCTTCCGGTACCCTTTAGTTGGACAGACGGACCCGTCTTTGCTTATTTTCATTAAGAGCTCATATCTTGATGACGTCATCTGAACTGATATTCCGTCCAATCTCTTTCAGTTCAACCAGAAAATTACATTACACAAACGTTTCTCCATAAAAGAAAAAAGTTTACTTAGGAGAAATGCGAAGACACTGACGAAATTTAAATAAAAATAATTGTAATAATATACTTATTTTTAACCAATTGATTTAAAATAACTATAATAAACAACCAGCTCAAACATTTTCCCCACACTTTCTGCACAATTTTAGATGTGCGTATTATGGATGAATGCGTATTATACATGGGTAATTACGGTAAATGACATTGTAGTAATGTGGAAACAATTCCAGATTATGCCACAGCAAGGGAAATTCTTCATTCCTTTCTGAGTTTGGTCAGTATCCAAATTGTTACAAAAATTTTCACAGTTCCACCTGGATCATCTAGGAAACATAACTTATTTCTGATACCTGACTCTTTCAGTGATCATGTGATATGCTACTTTTTGGTCGTTATTGAGCATTCCAGTATGATTTTCAACACATTAATCTGTCTTGGATTATATGAGTTTTTTCTTAGATATTATATTGTTAGAGTTAGTAATTCATCATTTCCTATTGCCAAGATCCGATTTTCAATATCAATAAGTGCAGAATTATACATTTCTTGACAGTAATTAACAAAAATATCATAATATATCAGGTGTGCCTGATTGAGAAGATCCCCAGAGAAATCATTTTCTAGATGTACTGTTAAAAGTTGGTCCGTTGAATACCCTCCATGATTGAGGAAATTGAATATCCTCACTTATGAATGAACTTAGCACCAACGGAAGTCATCCGAAATGCATTATTGTATTTCCAGATATTTTTCTAAAGTTCCTATAGTCTCTGTTTACATGAAAGTTTTTCAACAAATCTGGTGGATCACGATAATGTTTCAATCTAACCATGTCATTAGAACAACACTGTCCAATATGTTCCCTACTTTATTTTTCTGTACCATACTGAGAACAAAGTTTGTCCATGGATCCAGTTTGAACTGTGGGTTCAGAAAAAGAGTCATATGAAGAATCATAATTAAATGCAACTGATTTCTACGACATTCTTCTTGCTTGGAGTTGTGCATGTCGTATCCTGTCTTGGTTTTGTCTTTGCAAACTTTCTTTTACAGATTCCTTTTGCCTTTGTTGTTCGGTTCTTATTTCTTGATCTTCAAGTCTTAACGACTTTTCCTCTTGAGATTCTTGTCTCAACTGCTCAAATCTGACCCCCAGTCCTTAAAGTCTCTGTGATCTTTGCCCTCCCTAATGTATTGAAGTCTCTGCAATCTTTGTTCCTCAGACCCTTACTCTCTCGGTTGTTCTGATCTAACTGTTCTTGATTTTTTTTTATCTTTGTTCTTCAGATTCTTGCTGCTTCCGTTGTTCTCTGGCTTTCTGTTCTTCAAGTCGTTTCAATATTTGCTCTTCAGTTTCAGCTTATCTTTGGCACTGCATTAGGCAATTTCTTTCCTAAAGATTATTTCTTCTTAGGAGGCTTTTTTTTTAATAAAGTTGTCCAAATATGCGCTGTATTTAGGTGTAGTTTTTGTTACATTGCCGTCTATTCACCAAGTTGATTCTAAAACAACTTGTTTCTGAAAAGCACTGCTGTTTCTTTGATTTATGTCACTGTCACTTGATGAAGCAAAAGACGTTTATCCTTTGAAATCTTGAGAAGATATGAAACCGAGGCCATTGATTAATGGCCTTGTAGACTTTTAATATATGGAGCAAGTTCAGATATGTCAAGACCAAATTAGAAAGGTTCAGAGTTGTTTGAGAAATTATTGCCTCATATTTCCCATAGTAATATCCATGATGTATTTTCAAGTAGGGGAGAATTTCTCATTTACTTTTTACAGTGCACATGAAGATGCCATAAAAACCACCGGGACCTCATTACTGAGGGTTTTTTATGCGCCAGCCGCATGGCCGGCGCACCTTATTTTGCAGCCACCTGAGGTTTTTTTTTAGAAGCTAAGCACTTTCAGCACTTGCAAAAGAAAAAGCCTGATATTTTGCAATTTTCGAATTTTTAAAACTAAGCATGACCTCTTTTAATGGGTCTGAGAGAAATTAACAATAGCGATTGACCCGCATGCCTTCCGGGGGCCACAAAACTCAAATTCAGGCTTTCTGGGCAAGTTTGACTAGAAAATAAATAAGAATCGCACTTGACCCGCGGGCGGACGGTGGCTCGCAAGCCAACATGTGTCGCAATTTTTTCCTTTTGTTTATAGAAAGTCAAATTCAGCATTTCTGGACATTTTTTACGAGAAAATGATTCAAAGTTGCACTTGCCCCGCGGGTTAGTCGCGGCCCAACGGACTAAAACCTTCCCAAACGAAAGGAAGCCAAATGACAAGTTTTAGCTCATAAAGTTCAAAAAGGTGAGGAAATATACAACACAAGCAGACAGACATAACACAGAAGTACGGAATTATATATATAGATTTATGATAAATTTTATTAAAAACGGATAAGGTATTTTTTGAAGGAGCGGCCAGAAAATTGAAAAATGAACAAAAGCCCACTACAAAAAATACATTAAAGATAGTAAAAACTACAAAAATTATATTTTTATATTTGAATTTTTAATATTACTTAAAATCTGAATAATCATTTTAATAAAATTATTTTTTTATAATTAAATATATGTCATATAATTAATCATAAAAGAATACCTCGTATGCCGTATTTTTATGAATAAGTATTAAGTCGTCAATACATTTACTATTTATGAATAACGTACCTTAATTCCAAATGAGAAAATACAATAAAACTGGTATTATTTTCAATAAAATATCTGCTTTAAATAAATTGTTTGTTAAGAAAAAATTAATAAAAATAATAAAATCAGTGCCTTCTCGGGGTAAAGAAAATATCAGGTTTCACTTTTTTTTAATTTAGGATTAAAAAAACATTTCTTAAATGAAACATAATGCAAACATAATAAATCTAAAACTTTTCTGTTATTTTACTTAATTAAAATTAACAAACTTTTCTTTAAGAAAATGTATCAATTGTAATAAAAAAGAAAATATCAGTTTTATTGTATTATTTTTCGTATTTAGGATTCCAAAATATTTCTTTAATGAATCCAAATTCAAAAAATAAAAAGGAATCCTAAGGCAGACGGCTGGCGAGGCTCAGAAGGCTAATATCACGTTTAAACCCGTTGAAAAATAGAAAATTCACGGAATTGGACACAAAAGGGAGCAAAAATAACGTCAAAATCCGCAAAAATACTTTATTCTTTAATAGTCAGTTGTACATACTATTAATTAGTAACATATATAAAAGTAGATAAAAAAAGCAAATGTTGATAAAATATTGAGAGTCACAAAACACTACTCTGGGCCCCAATCAAGATTTCCTTTCTCCGGTCCCGGAGGTAATCAGGGATAGTACGCGCTGGCATTGCAATAGTGCATTATGGGTAGAATGTATATTGTATTATCCTAACAATTATTGGGTGTGCGGTAATGTTTCAGATTATTCTAGAGACTATTGAGTAAAAATATTTGTGGATACGAATGCGGTTGTGTGTAGTTATTTTAAATTCATTATTTACTATGGATTACATTATTATTTGTTGTTGATCGTTATAGCTGAGAGGAGAAGAAGAGGATTCATACCTTTCCCAAGGATATTAGTACGTAAGTGAATATCAATGGATTCGACTGGAATCCAAGCAGTTATTCATTACTCCACCGTAGCTACTTGAAACTAAATATTTACTGACATATACCAACAGGAAGAAGGTTTGGCTATGGGTTTACCGTTGTCACCAGTGTTGACGAACTTATACATGGAATACTTCGATGAAATGGCTTTGGAAATAACACAATTAAAGCCAACAGTATGGCTGAGATAAGTAGACCCCTTCATACTCTGGCCACACAAAAATCTGGTACAAATAATCTTTACCGAGTAAAACCTAACACGTGAAGGGGATGGCATGACAAAGAATTGCGGGTACTCGATTCCTTGAAGTTGTGGCTTAGAATGTAGAGGTCATACAATATCACCCCTAAAAGTAAGGGGAAACATCGTAGTGAGGTGTGAGATAACAAAATTTGGCATGGCCGATCTTGTATGAACGAAAAAGTGTCATCAGAATCCCCTGTGGAATGAAGTGAAAATATTGAACAAGGAAGAACACTGGAGAGTTAAACATATGAAAGAATCGCCGCATACGCTAGGCTATGCGGACCTCATTAGTAGGCCTAGTATAGAAAAAATATAATATTGGAGACTCTAATAAAAAAGAAAGACAAATGACAGCAAGGCTTCAACAGCAGCAGCAGCAGCAGCAATTAAAACATGACAAACAACAGCAGCAGTTGCAACTGTAAGCAGCAGTTGCAACTGTAATCAGCAGGTAGGTTAGGTTTAAAACTCCAAGTTCACTACAGCAAATTGTCTTACGGGACAATGGCCGAGATTAAATCGGGCAGTTTGTACGTCTGGGCGAAAAATAACTCAGCAGTACTACAAAGAAGAACGAGAACAGCCTAGATTAAATCAGGCAGTTTGTACGTGTGGACGAAAAATAACTTAGCAGTACTATAGATAAGAACGAGAACAGCCTAGATTAAATCGGGCAGTTTGTACGTGTGGGCGAAAAATAACTCAGCAGCACTATAGATAAGAACGTGAACAGCCTAGATTAAATCGGGCAGTTTGTACGTGTGGACAAAAAATAACTCAGCAGTACTATCGATAAGAACGAGAACAGCCTACCACCGTAGATTAAATAAATGGTTCAGTTCAGAATTCCTTCTAGGTTACCCAGATCAATATACACCTGCAGATGGCTGGAGAGTACAACAGCCGAAACGTTGTGATAACAACAGCAAAGATGATGACAATAGTCTAAATACAAATAGTGTAACTAATGATAATTCCTCATCCCAGAAATTCAAGTAAGTGCATTGAATATTGGCCTGAAGCCCCTGCTATATATATATCGCGATTCTGGGCAAAATCCAAAGAAGCGTCTGTAATGTTATCGATCCTGACCTGGCAACTCGTCTTCAGTTACTCCCCCCTACTGAACATAGCTTCCTTCTCTCTTTTCTATAAATATTTTTATAGCAGATTGGCGACTAAGTTTCGTCGTTTTACTGTTGAAGTAGCTAGCTATAACCGTAACTTTCATTCTAATAGTTTCTTTTCTCGCATTATTCGCCCATCGAACTCTCTTCTGATTTCTTGCTTCTCCGCCACAAACGATCTTTAAAAATTTAAATGCAACATCAATCGCTATATTCTGTCTTTCTGAATCCTGATCTTTTACTGTCCTTTCTCTTCCTAGTACCCCCCCCCCGCGTCTTAGTGGCATTATCGTCTTACTTAATGTGAAATGATAAAAATAGATTGCTAACCATTACTCGATAGAACCAACGCTGTGATGTTTATACTTATGTTTTTCACAACTTACAGACAACGGGAAATTTCGTTTCTTGGGGATTCAAATTGTGATCGCTGGATTCAAAGCCCAGATTTTTAAACATACTAATAAATTTTAGAAATCTGTTTCATGCCTTATCGCAGTCACTGAAAATAAAGGCAAGCAAATCTGATAAAAGTCTGTCTTTACTCACAATTCCTACACGTCATGTTACAAGCGGTGGTGTTTTCCTTGTGTGGCAGAGAATCATCCTCTCTTCACAACGTCTCTTTTAAACCATTCTCTGCACCGAGTAGCGGGTCACTCAATGGACGTTACATGACCGGCCACGTGTTGTGCATGCTAATTCGATAAGGAAATTTAAACCAGCAACATCCTCCGCGATACATTCGTTATATGAACGGGAATGAATGTAACAAATGTGTAGTTAAATACAAAACGGACAATTACAACTATATGCTTTAGGACCATTTAACTTTCTGAAATGAAAGCCTCAGCTTTTGTTTTGTTTCAGTAAGAAGTAAATTTGATAGTAAAGGGTTGTATTTCCAATAACGAATAATCCCCCAAAAGTTAATTTCAGTCTGTTTAAGGATAATAAAATGTTTGCTGAGGTATTGTTCATAATCAAGGTGAAATAAAGGTCCTTTATAAAGAGGTCTCAGAACATGGGGCTCACGCACGAAGGTACATAAAACCTTTTATGCACTCGACTGTGATATGCCAAGTTTGTCATTCTCGTTGTCAGCCTGTCTACAGATCAAGTTAAACCTAATATTATTTGAGGTGATTTAAGAAAACATTGTCATAAGAGTCGTACCGTACAACTTCACAGATAAGCAATTCATTTCTTTTTTTACAGAAGTAAGAAACCTTAAAAGGACCAAGGGAAGATAAGCAATTCGATTTATCTGAAAATGCGTACAAAGGATATTTTACACTGCGATGGAATCGCTCCACCATACCATTAGCTTCTTGGTAGCATGAAGTCATGTGGATTTTCTTTCAATGCAGTTGCAGCAGCAATTGGCAGAATAGGTCCGACTCGAAATGACGTCCTCTACCTGGAGTGATGATTGCTGGAATTCAAAAAGTGTTAAAGTTTTTGTAGGGATGTGAGCTGTGATATTCACCATTGAAAGGGCTTCAAATCAACAAGAAATTCTGTCCACACATGTTAATAAGTAAAACCTTCGCATTTGGGGAGAGGTTCAGTAATATCCTCAAGAATATCATGAAATCTCACATCTGGGAGAGGAAACGAGCCTTGAAGAGTGTGTATGAAGACTAATTTTACTTTTTGACACGGTATACAAGTTTTCCACCAAGGACAGATACAGCGGAACCTCGGTTCACGAATTTAATTCGTTCTTGAAGCCCGTTTGTAACCCGAAATATTCGTTAATCGAAACTATTTTTCCACTGTAAAATAGATTAATCTTTACCTGGTCTCAAAAAGATTACTTATTTACACTTTTACAACAGGGGAAGGAAAGGGGGGTTATTGTTTGGGAAGGGGAAGGAAAGACATGATCGTCTCTTTATTTATAAGAATAGTAGAGATCGTTGATTTTGCCATGCAAACAATTGCTGAGTCAACAATTGTTTTTCTCTCAAGTTTTCTTCTTCTTTTAATAGAATCACTACTAACTTTCTTTGGATCCATGAGTGAGGACTAATAAAGAGAAAAAAGGCATAGTACAATCAAATTGGGAAAGAAAAGCACAGCACGGCACAACACACACGGCGGTCGACTCAGAAATGATTCCGTTCGAGTTCATTCGGCTCGGCTCGGTTTGGCAATGTTGTTCGAGAACCGAAATTTTGTTCGTTAACCGAGGCATTTTCACCTCGAATTTTCTGTTCGAAAACCGATTTGTTCGACATATGAGACGTTCGAGAGCCGAGGCTGCTCTGTATCTGCTCCAAGCGGAGCCAAAAAATCAGTGATTATTTTTATTGAAGTATTTGTGTCAGTACTTAATAATTTATCTAATAAACAGAAAAAAAACACTATACATGAATTTATGTATAACTGGACACAGTCTATTTGTCCTGGAATTGCAAAAGATTTCTTGATCACTTGAAGGAACTCTGATTTTCACAGGTTTTATGATTCTCTCTGGAAATCAACAGAAAACTCAAACAATAAGGAATCAACAAATTGGGAAGAACTCATAAATGAATAAACAACTTATTGTCTCTTCAGATATATTTCTCACCAATTTTAGGTGACAAACATCAGAAGTGAACTGTAGCAAGTAATTCATCTGTCTTATTTCAAGGGGAGGATTGAAAAGCATCTGACAAAAGATTGTGGTCCGTCAGGATATGAATGTCCGGCCTTCTATATGTTGATGAAAGTATTGTATCGCATAATAAGTCGCTAGATGTTCACGCCCAAACTGGCCGAAGACAATTTTCCGCCGAAGACAATTTCCGGGAGAAAAAGGAAGTAAGATTCCAGTTTCTATCGATAAGTTGTTGGATAATAGCGCCAATTCTACTGCATGAAGTATCAACTGACAAACACAATTCATGGCCGGGATCGATGTGTGAGAGTTTCACGACATGCGATAATACCGACTTTATTACTTGAAACGCCGCCAAAGCAGGACAGGCGGAACATTGTCACAATTTTGAATATTTCTTAATTTCAGCTAATGGTTTGAGAGTATGCGCACAGTAGGTGAAAAAATCTAAAAGATTTACCATACCCCAAAATTGTTATAACTACCTTATGGTGGCTGACAGAGAAAACAGTATCATCATCATTCCATTGACCAGGTGTGATCGTTTGGTCGGTGCGCAACTGAGCACCTGACCAATTTGCTCTATATATCTGGGTTGAAAGCCGGAGATAAAATTAACACGGGAATGCCAATTACTCATTCACAGTATCTTGTAAGACAAGATTGCTGCTATTAATTCTACAGTAGACATTTTCAGTCAAGCAGAAAGCTACAATATCTGATTGACGATAGTTCTAACGCAGGCAACTTATTAACTAAGAACCGGTAATAGAAGTAATCCCGAAGACTATAAACCTACAGAAGAACTGCCTATTTGTAATAGCAATAGTCCTTATAGTGTGGTATGTGGCTCGCCTCAGATGATGTCAGAATAAAGTTTTAACTGAGTGTTCTTCAGAGAAGAGGGATGAACTTTTAGACACCGTGTGCAGATTCACATGATCGACTCTACAGCGCCTAGGATATTCACACGGGATAGAAAAAATGATATCTGACAGAACGATAAACACCTACTAGAGAGGAAAAGGAGTTTCTAATTATCCACACAAGAATGTAAAGTCTACATTCCACACCGACAGCAAGTCCGGGTTGAAATAAACAGTATATTTTACATATAAGATATTAAGACTTATTTTTTCATTAGTCTATTAAAGACGATAATACTACAATAGTGAAACTAGTAAATATCAGTTTTTGTTACAATTGCCTTTTGAGTGTTGTTTACGTTTTGTGGTGTTATCAACAACATAAGATGAAATAACATGACATTTTTCTATGTGCATGCGTCCGCTATTTCGCAGTTTGTTCAAACCACTGTCTTTATATTTGCTGTTCCTAACATGGTGTTTCAGCCGATATATCTTTCAGCCTTCCAGCAATGTCTCAAGTTCTGAAATAAGCTATTTTGATTATTCTACAGGATTTTCAGGCATTTTTATTTCTCTTTGTTACTTTTAATTCTATGGGTTGGCTGGTATGTACTTCAGCCTTGCTGTATTGATAGCAATTCACATATTTTCATTATTCCATGTTTTTCGGAGTATTTTATTCATATTGTTGTTTTAATGCAATTTTTTCAGCCGATATGTTCTCCGACCTTCCTTTGGTGTGTATGTTGCCTGCAACGATCTCTTTTAATTTCCTGTTCATTTTATCTTCTGTGTAATCCGTACCTTACTCAATATAAGTTATTTATAATGATTTATAAATAACAGTAGAAGTCATGCTCAGAAAAAAAAAACGCTGCCACCCGCAAATGTTTTTATAGTATTGTATGTAAATGAGGCACTAATATACAAGCAGAACGCCACAGCGAATGCGAGTCGAGCTATCATCTGTTGAGCTGACAACATCTATTCCAGAGATTGCTCTACTCCATAACAGTTTTCATGAGTATACGGGCGTTCACAAGAAATCTTAAAACGAGGAAACGAGACGAAAGAATCGCGGCAAAATATGAAGGGTATCAGGAAACAGACGCGAAACTATTCCGTCGGTTATACCAATAGATATTTAGACTTGAAGGCACAAATATTACAACGCGCTGACCTGTCAGCAAACAAAATGGTTGCCAGTTACGTATGCGACAATCATTATATTCACGTGAAAGGCATTTTTTCGTTCAGTTTTAAATATCAAATATAAATGTCAACGTGGCTTCGTATTTATCACCTGAATTATTCTTAACGCTGACAAATTCCGATTACAATGAATAACATAGATTATGGAATGTTATAACAAACAACAAAAATAATGGTCAATGGTCTTTCTACGTTCGCTGTAACCTTTTAAGTGTGTTGCTTCTCCTAATCAAATATTGACGCTGCTTAATTTCGGTGAGCGTACGGGAACTGATGTTTCAACGTGATGTGGCCGTAAGCCATTTATATGTTTACAAACAATTAAAAGTTGTAATCATTATATAGTGTGAATCACATTGGCACAAACTACAGCCTCGACGTTGGATGGGGAATACAACTTAGAAATTTTTCAGTCACTAAGAGGAAATAGATCTCCATTGCTCGGGAACAAAGTACCGAGAATATCGTCGCGTCAGCATGCTGGGCAAATGAAAGAAAGAAAAGAAAATGAAGACAGGAAGTGTCCCGTTTTTATATGTGCTTGACAGCGTATGTGGAGATAACTCATAAGTAATTTGACCTACATATGAAAATCACTTTAAAAATAAGCATTTTATTTATAATTGTCAAAGTTCTATGCAATGCGATGTCCTTTATTTTTAATTGCGTTTTCAGTGAACAGTGGTGGGGGTAATTAGTTCGAAATGGAGACACATCACAGAAGATCAAAGAATGGGCGGTTGTAAGAAACTTTCCTTTGTATCAAAAGGAATCTTTCAGTTTCACAGAAGCAAAGAATTCAGTTCGCATTACGATTAGAATCTGTTTCTGTCGTAACGAACGCGAAAAGCATTTTTTTCGTTTGTTTACTGTTTCACTGATAACTATTTATTTCTTCTTTCAAGCTTTTCTGCAATACTCAGGTCGTTTTTACATTCTACGACCAAATAGCATGGCGATTTGTAGTGTAACGTTTAGCGTCTTGCTGTACAGAGTTCGAGTTTCAGCTAAATTCGTTAAATTTATTTTTGAACTTATACATTGCGTAAAGCTATGGCTCCTTTTGCGTCTCCTCCTAACCATGGGTTAAATAACAGTGCATACCGGATTTCTAGCCATCGTTGACAACCAGTCGATTAGAACAACAACAAAAAATGAAATTTAAAGAATTTAAAACCGTATATAGGCCTAGCGAGGAGCATATTATACAGCTAAAGTTACAAAGCATGAAATTAACTGCAATGCAGAATTGTGGATTCTGTTAGCTAGAATGTGGTCAAATAAAAGAAAAGAAGTAGCATATTCTGTAACCTTGGGACTCTGTTTTCCATGAACATTGCTATACTGATTAAGCCTCCAATCAAATTGTTAAGTTTAAATTACGTCATATATCTATTCTACTACATATTGTTTGTTTACACTGAATGGTAGTAGACATAAAATAATATTAGCATTGCAATAAAAAGTTACAAAAATTACTTGAAAGAAAAACTAATCAAGAAGCAATATACGATACAATCTGTTCCCTACATGATTGGCATAAAACACTTCCAGATTCAAATGAACTTGAAATGATTTTTATCTGACCCTGTTGGGTGTTTTATGACCAAAAGAGAATTTAGATACGATGATTTCGAAGCAATAACCCGCTGCCCGCAAATATGGAAGACGAATGTTACGTAAATAAATAAATCAATGAAAACTTTCGGGATCAATTGCCACACAAACGCAAAATGAAAGACTGACCGAGGCTGTCAGTCAGTTATGAGCCGGCCTTTGGTGAATGAAAAGTCGTTGGTGGGGGTCAGAGTCACGAGTATTCAGAGTGGCCGGAAAAAGTGTCAGTCGGGGTTGAGATGTAAAGATAGTTGTAGTCAGAGATGGACAGAGGGTCAGTCGAATGTTTTGCTGACAAAAGGGAAGATCTGGTCCGTTAGTCTGCCGTGAGAGAAGAAAGAAGTTGCAAAGATGAACTAACACTTACTTAAACCACCAGACAGTGCTAGAGGAATCCGTGAATAAAGAACCTATTATATTGAAAACAGGGTTTGCGTTTTTCTTTCTCACTGAGGCATTATTTAACCTTTCCCTTTTGTTCCCTTCCCTTGTCAGCACACACTACGCATTTCCCACTTCTGGTCCACACTGACGCAAATTGTTCACAGTATTTCATCTTGGGTGGGTGAAGCTGTCTGGTTAATAAAAGACAGAGCGAGGCCGTGGCTGAATGCTTACAGTTTGTATGTTGACAAGACTATTGCTTTTTTCCTCTGCATACATGTATATAAAAAAGAACATTATTGTCGCTGTCGAATCAACCACACCCTGATTAAAGAGTACCCTCGCTGCAGACGGATTTTTTTCTTTTACAGTTTAGTCAGCCCCTAACTTGGCGAAGGACATTCCGCATTCCTAACTGTTCGTTCTGTAAAACTATGCGTTGAATCGAAGACTATCTCGACGCAGAGCCAATGTCGCATGACGAAGATTTCACGACACGAGCATCCGCCTCGCACATCTTCATTCCAAGCGACTGCTTAATAAGCCGAAAGCAAAGATCGTCTTTACTTCAGATTACCAATCGCTAAAATTAGGAGACAGAAATCAACACCAGGGATTACGTCAGAAGAAACGCTGATTAACGAAAACAAGTATTTCTGCTTGGTGGTATCAAGTGACGGAAGCACATACCGGGAACCGAAAAGTAGATATAAATTACTTATGTCAGATTCTAAGGGAGGAAAGTCGGGACAAAAGAAAAGAGAAGCAAAGAGTCTTGTACGGATGGAGGGAATTTCTCAAAAGCAGTAAATGTGTGTGTGTGTGTGTGTGTGTGTGTGAGAAAGAGAGGGTGGGAGAAAGAGAGAGGATAAGGAGGTGAGATAAGTGGAGAGGGAGAGGGGGAATACTAATGAGAATTTTCAAGGAGCTTGAAGGAGTCTTTATTACAGTGCATGTCAAGAGCCACTTCTGCAGTAATGATTCTGATGCTCACCGGGTGGCTCAAAAATTGCAACTAAGTTGTTAAATTCTAGGTTAGTTCAAGAAATCTCATTCTGAGTATATTGGTTAGATGATATTATTTCCTCGTCTTTTTCTTTTCCGCTGAGGAGGCTGGACAGACACCCAGCAGGATAAAAAAAAAACAATTCCTTTCAAAGAGTGGATGAAATTTCTTGTAGGATCACCGGGCCTCTAGCACATTGAGACAGGCGGGGCTCCATAGCAGCCAGTGTGGTGATGAGGACATCGCCGGGTGAATGAATTCCTTGACTGAAGTCAATGGCCAGGGCGAAGAATTTCCTCTCGATGGAATAAACAGGTCGCGTGTCCGTGAACAAAGCGTGCCATCAAGTTGGAGGATGTCGTCTGTGGTTTGATCTGAAGAGGGATGGTCTCCACCAGGTCTACTTGCCCAAGACACTCTATGCATGAATGAATACCTCTGCAGTCTTCAAACAAATACGCGGAGGAAGTGCTCAGATGCACAATCGCACAGCAATCCTACGACCTCAACCGGCCAATCGGATGACCATGGTGAAGATTTTACTTAATTTCCCAAGGGAATGAAGAAATTGTTCCAATGTGAATCTAAATTAAAAAAATATATATTATAAGAATTAATCTCACTGTCAACAGCTTCGTAGATAAGAACGGTTTCTGCTGCTTGAAGAATTATTTCCCTGTATTCTCTAGTCATCAGCGCGGTAACTGAAATCAAATTCCGGCTAAGTTCATTGCGTTCATTCTTGCACATACCTTTGAAAAGTTTTTCTCCCTCTTGCTATGGATCAAATAGTAGGGCTGACTGAGCTTTGGTAAGAAATCAGGAGAAGTGGAGCTGAACGCAAAACCGGCTTGAAGTGTGCTGGGAACATCATCCCAAATAAAATAAAAAACTACATGAGAGTCTGTAAACAAAATAAAAAAAACACGATAAAAAAGTCCCTATCCCAAATCCAGTCCCACATATCCAAAAGCCAAGTAATCGTATAGTAAAAAATCAGAATCACTACACCCTCCATCCAGTCACACAGATGACAAACAGGGTCAGGCTTCTTGAGTCTTATGCTTCCACTTGGTGGAACAATTACTGTCTCTCCTCCAGATGGGTTACCTTCCAGTGAGTCATCAACTGCATCTTGATAAGTCTCCGAATCACTTGCTTCCGAAGATGAAACTGCCGACGCAGTTGGGACCAAATGGTAAATCGAGTGGGACTACTGTCTATTAGCGTCAGGTAATGTCTGCCATCATAATGAGTAATGTACACCCCGATACGATTTCACGCATCACTGACATCCAATCTTCCCCTTGGTCGTCGTGCTAGTGATGGTTCAATTGACGTACATTCCTGATAATCTCTGCCTACAGTCTTAACTGCTGCTTCCGAAATCACAGGATCGATTCGCCTTGCAAAGTACAGTGTCCGTCTGACGCAGGGGTGACCACTTTCATAATGTAGTGACCTTATCCGGTCGGAGCCTCTCTTGTCCATCGATGTTGCGCCTACGATGTGTTTCACATCTCCCTCTCTCTATCTCTCCCTCTCTCTCTCTCTCTCTCTATATATATATATATATATACACACACACACACACACACACACACACACACACACACACACACACATATATATATATATATATATATATATATATATATATATATATATATATATATATATATATCGTCAACTAAGTTAAATTTGTTAAATTCTACGTCAGTGTAAGAAATTCTATTCTGTGTATATTGGTTAGATAAGGCTAATTTCCACGTTTTTTCTTTTCTGGTGAGGAGGGTGGACAGACACCCAGTAGGATAAGAAACAAATCCTTTGAAAGGGTGAATGAATTTTCTTGTAGGATCAACGACACTCTAGCACAATGAGACAGGCCATTATAACAGTTTAGCCGCTCTTGCTCACCGATGTTGCGCAGATAAGTTTCAAGAGTTCTCTCTCTCTCTCTCTTTCCTTATTGAGTCTTATCTGTAACACTTTCGTCAGCTTGTTTGCTTACTTCTCGTTAGGTTTAACCAATGTTATGCTCACACATAAGTTATTTTCTAAGGTGCAATCAGGCCTTTCCTGTGAGAATTTCCACCATAAAAACATGCATAGTCCCTTAATAAGTGCTACATTGACACCACCCTTAAATATGGCGTCCAACTCTGCTATGTTTATGTACTGAACATCATTTTCTGAGCGCAACCAGCATGCATCAGATCTGAGTGTTTTTCTGGGTGTTGTTAGCATCCTGTGCCCATCTATCCCCTATTTGAAGGGCTTATCGGAAAAACATACATAAGATCTATGGTTCATATAACATCAGAACAACCTTCACGACATCTACGCAGACATCTTTTCTGAGTAAGAGTACCCATAAAGGAAAACATGATTAAGGACTGTGTGTACACCATCCCGTGAAGCTCTGACAAGAAATATAAAAGAGATAAAACTCCAGGAACATCATCAGGCCGTAATATGAAGGGAAATAGAATTTCTGATATGGCTGACCATATATGGAGGGGAAAGGGAGATCACCGCCCACTGTGGGATGAGGTTGAAATAATAAACAGAGAACATCACTGGAAAATACGAAGACTTAAGGAATCAGCACATATGCTAGGCCACAAAAATCTCCTGAGCCGACCAAGCATAGAAATGAATACAATATGGGAACCAGTAATACAGAGTACTAGAGAAAAGCAATAGTAACAACAAATTTTAATATGAGCTCTGGTAGAAAATGATTACTGAAACACTAGATTTATAAGTTTCACAAATTCTTTCACTGGTCCAGTAGATAAAAGCGTTGGTTGTGTAATCCAACAAGTTGCGAGTTCAATACCTGGTCACAGCAGAGAGAACAAAAAATTGAAAAGGCACGTGGAATTAGAACAATCTACCCCACTCCAGTGGACTAAATAAAGGGTTCGTATATCACCTGAAGATGGCCGGAGAGCGTCAGTCTTTAATGAATGCTGTCGCAAATACGAAGCCATCCACAAACAGCAAAGTGTCTTACCAATTTTTGTCACAATTTTAGTTCCTTTTCATATTTCACTCCCACGCTTCCAATAAAGGATGTTCTGCTCCCACCCATACCTGCAAGACGAGTAATCGGGTATTGGTCTACAATCGTTCCGGTTCTTTGCACGCTATACCAGAATTAGAGAGATATTGCCTTGCACATTCTGCAGATGCTATATCTTCGTTGGTGTATTGTTATTTTCTAAGTGCAGCTTAGATGTGGCACAAAGCCTAAAGTATGGGGCACCTAGGGAACTCACTTTTCAGTTGTAACTGATCTAGCGAGACAAGCTTGTTAACCATTACACCACGACAAGGTGTCGATTTTTCGTTGATGTATATATAACATTATAAGCTGAATAGGCCTTTCGAATAGATGAATCTTTCGCCAGCATGCTATATACAATGGCTTTCATGACAGTCGGTGCCACATTAAACCAAAATCTCATTCTACTTAGAGAGTATCTCCGTGCTTTGTAAATGACCGTTTGAAATGGCCATAGCGATCGGTGCACATGTATTTGCAGAAGGGCTTTCCGAAGAACAAACACAAAGACATTGGGCCCTTACCCCCGTCATTCTCAATTTTTCCGCGAAAACACCGGCATGAGCAATGTATGCATACGTGTCCATTTAGTTCCCGGTAATCTAACAAAGGGTGAACCTTTCCCTTGTTCTTTTGCACAACTACCATTAAGGAGATTAGGCCTCTTGAGGGACCAAGTTTCGAGTAAAGTATCAGCCACCTATTTTCCAGTAATCTTTGGTTCGTGTTGGTATTCCCTCTTGGCCTGCTTAGACACCGGGTACTCGGATACCTGGTTTTTAAGATACTCTGACGGGACCATCCAACCACTTTCATAATGCAGTTCAAAGCGTGGTGTGTTGGTCGAACTCTACACTAAAGTTGGGTTCGTTGATATTTATGGTCGCACAAATAGCTGGGTTGGGAAATCTGGCTCCACCCAATTCAGTGATGCGAACTCTTCCTAGCTTCTTGATAACGTCCAATGATTAGATCTAACCCTAACAATTCGCTCTCTACGAACAAAATATCCTTTGACTGGGGTTATCTTCATATAAACAAAGTCTGACGCTAGCAACTCCTCAGCTTCTGAGAAGCTTTCCATCCTTTTCTTGCCTGCTCCAGATGTTGGTAAAGCGGTCGAGAGCAACCCGGGTCTATTAGGGCGGTGCGTTTTATCCCATCAACGGGTACGTTAATTACAGGGAGTGTCTCTTTCATGATTTTCAAGGAAGTGAAACTAGCGCTTACGTTGTGTCCCCCATCCTGCTTCCCGAGTACTTCGTGGCATTGAATATGATTGCGGGACATTCGCGGAGAACGGCCTCGCGTCACTTCACGTCGATACTGACAGTCTTTGTCGAAATTAGATCCATGATATTTGTAGCAGGTGATATTGTCGTGACGATTAATAAGCGGGGCTGAATTATTGTGGGGTTTTGCTGCTTGAGTGGCTACAGCGACTGTCTGCTCAATTTTTATTTTATCTGTCATCATGGCGCAGGCCCTGATTAATATTTGGCTCTATGTTGTCCATTCTGGAAGACGCCCGAAGTGCCCGCAGGACGTGATTCGGCAATTCCGACGCACACCATCTATAGTTCGGACAGTTTTGAAATTAGAACGGCCAGCTTCTCAAGTTCTGCGAAAGATACATCAACTGTTTCGTCAGGGCGCAAATGTCGTGCCACGAATCGACCAGAGTTTACAAATGGATCTATCGCGAACGCAGTCTACAATACACACTTGAACTGCTCAGTGTCGGCCTTCTGCTCCTTGCAAGTTGACGATTCACTGCAATGGCCACGCCTCTCAGGTGCAATGGAAGAAGAAATCTTTCAGTCCTTTTGATTTCGCATAGTTCACACACGAGCACTACATTCGACCCTTGACTGCCAATCCTGTCAACGGTAAATTCAGGCGTTAACGGTTAACCTGACTTCGAACTGCATGCCTCCCATTTAACAGAGGCAAAAGAGCAACAAAAAAACGAAAAGTTATGCCGAAATAACATGTGTATTTTAACAAATGTTAGAATCTACAAGAGTGGTGAAAAAAGTCTATCGCAATCGAGTCTCACAAGTTCAAATATTCTAGTAAAAAATCAGAATCGTAAGTCCAATGTCAAAAGTCTAAGAGTCAAAATAAAAAGGTGGATTGGAATTGGTGTATAAATAAAATAATAATAATTTATATATATAAAATTGTAACCTCTGTCTCTCTGTTTGTTTGTTATCGAACACCGCCTAGGGTTTTGGAGATAGACCCCATAACCATATATATTCTGAAACTACATTACCCAGATTACTTAGATATTTCATTTTGATTAAAGGGGTCCCGGGGGGCACAAATCCCCCCACTGAAAATTTTTCCCTTTGATTTGAAATTAAATTTAAATTTGAACAAGGGAATGACTCCTATCCAAAAGAGTGGAGGAAAAAGCCAGAAGATGGAGGTCACATTGGCAGGATCAAAATGTGACAATATGGACGTCAAGTTGAGCAAAAAATCACCAATCATTGGGTAGTGCCTTACAATACATATTTGCTGCGACAATTCAACAGTCATATCAAAGTTTTGCTTCAAATAAATATAAAAGGGGTCAGATAAAGCTGTTTTTGCACAAACCCCCACTGTAAATTCGTTTCTATTTGATTTAATTTAATTTTTAAATTTGAACAAGGGAATGACTCCTATCCAAAATATAGAAGGAGAAAACCAGAAGATGGAGGTCACATTGGGAAGATCATTGAGTAATATTGAAATGCATCATTTTTCTCCACAAATTATAACAATGATTTAAAATCAATCTTCATTTTCTTACAAAAAAAAATGTGTGACACGCAGCAAGGCGCGAGTAATTCGGCTAGTATATATATATATATATATATATATATATAGAGAGAGAGAGAGAGAGAGAGAGAGAGAGAGAGAGAGAACTAACTCTAATTTACAGATTCTAATACAGCGAACTCAATTTGTCGAGAAAATTAACGGCTTTTATTGAGGAGGTAAATTTTGCGACTGGTTGCGATAATCGGGGAGGATAAAAGAAATTGCCATATGTGAGGTTTACTTAAGGTAGTAATTACCTAGCGTTTATTTTTTTCTTTTTCTTCAGCAAACAATGCAATGGACACGAACTTTTTTCTTGGGGTAGATGATTCAACATACTACAGAAACCACGGTAGCAGCACCTAGTGTGGGGAAGCTGTGGCCCTATACTCCACAGAGAAATACAATGACACTAAAGTGAAGGAGAAAATGTTCGTTGATGATGAAAAAGTAAACACAAACTCTGCTTGTAAGTAATCGATATGTTATTGGTAAACCAGTTTAATTTTTATCGATATCTTCACCCAAGGATAATATGGTGAAATATCCAATTGTACTCTCTTCTTTATTACATGATTAATCAAAGCACGCAAGTATATTCTCTGGGGTTATTCTTCATCCTTTATGTGCCCTGTCCCTCCAGAACGTTGGCAATAATGGCTCTCCACAACTTCCTACTCTCAGAAACTCTTATTATTTTTGTCTTATTACTATCCGGCTCTTTGTTCTGACAACCATTTATACAAACTCGTTAAGTAGGTATATCGATCTTTCTCTCGCTACCTCTTGTCCTCAATATATCCTGCGAGTATCAAATTCTCCAAGCTATTTTTCTCATTGTGTGTCCCCTTCTGATTCTATGTCCTTTTTGCTTCCATTTTTCTTAATGCTTCCTCGTAGCTTACAGACTCCGTCCATGATATACTCAGCATCCTTCAGTAGAACCACATCTCATTTACCCCCTCTTCATCGCTGAGCATTTTTATGAATACCCTCTGATGAGGATAATGTCAAAATATGGATTCGTATTATCTTCTTCCTTGCATAATATTGTAGCATACCTACGGACGATAATGCGTATGTCCCCATTCACATAAATACAGTAGTAAATACTGTATGGTGGTCTGCAGTTGGAGATTCATTGTAGAATTTACTTGACTCACTTCTAGCAGTTGACTACTTCTTCTACGCGCCGCTGGCGAATCTTATATGTATTGTTCTTGTCCTAGGTATTATCGTTCATTACCAACCATCGTTTGACTATTCTATTCAGTAACCTTTTTCCTAGGTTACAACACATAATTAATCAAAGACACATTGCTAAGTGGATAAAAGACTTGGTTGGATCCAGTGACTTGACCCAAAGAGTTGTGACTTCAATACCTGGCTACTGCAGTGGTGAACAAAATCTTGAAGAGTTAAGGGGAGATAACAGAGACATCCGGAAGAGGCATGGCACGTGGAACTAGAACAATCTATCCCCAGTGGACGAAATAAAGGGTTCAGTTCGAAATTACAATCACCTGAAGAAGGCCAGAGCTTACAACGGCCGAAATGTCACGAATACGGCAAAAAGGTTAGGACAACAGTTCGAACATTGTAAATAATGTAAATAATCATGATAAATTAAGAATATTTTTCGGAGTTACTTTCTCTATTTTTATAGTTACTTATTAAACCTTGCCTTTTCTGGCACATGGCGAAAATCGTATGACAGTCGGCGATTTCGGCTAGTTCACTAAACATTTCTCGATTACCACTAAAACATTCAATAATATCTCTCTGAATTTCTCGAAGGAAGAGTCATCATTGTTTACTTTATTAACAGCTAGACTAATATCTTCATCTTATTGTCACAATGTTTCGGCCGCGTGCACTTCTTCAGATGTCTCTCGATCTGGATAAACTTCAAGGAATTTCGAATTGAGCCCTTTATTTAATCTACGGGGATAGATTGTTCTCATTCTGCAGTCCATATCGAATGATATCCCATGCTGTACTTTTTTAGCATTGCTCTGTTATGCCCCCCTCCCCGCCTGTATCGACGGAGCCTAATTCTGCACTACCCTGCCCAGGAATTGAACTATGTCGCTAATTACACTAAACGCTTTAATTCACTAGACTATTGTCCCGTGGTACACCGACAGGCGCCCAAAGAAGGTCAGGGAGCACAACGGCAGAAAAGATGTCATAATAACAACAAAGATGAAGATATTAGTCCGATTGTAAATAACGTAATATTCTGTAAATTTAAATTTAGATTCTGATAGGAAATATTTTTATTAATTCACAAATTATTCTACTATTCTTGTATTGTCGATTTAATCCTATTTTGACCAAAATTAAATATTTCATGAATTATTCCGTTATCTTCATCACTGTTCTTTTTATCCTATTTCAACCGATATCTTTGAATTTTTACAAATGTTTGTTATATCCTTTAAGTATTGAGTATATACATCTGGGGATGTTCGAAGGTCATATTGTGGAAAAATAAATAATGGATACTGATTACGAGGAATAATGTTTGTACATCGATTTTAGACCAAAATTCATGCATATTTTTATTCTCTAGATTTCTAGGCCGGGGTCTGAATACCGTCTCTAAAACAAGGTACCCATTTTTTTCAGGTACCCATTTCTTTAATAGCATGCCAGGTTAGATGTTACAATCACTCGGGCGAAAAATTCCTTAAGATGAATGTACTGACATGACCTTTGTGATTCTGTGACTCCTATACCGAGTCTTTCATAGAATGCACCTAAGAGTTGTGTATGGTGGTGGTGCCACCAAAATATCTTTATCTGATGGAAGCACACGAATACATGAAACATTTAACAGCTTTCTTCTTCGCAGACTTTGAGAATTCAAGAGCCCAAATCCTATCAGCAACCCTGCCCGGTATTATCTCGAGTTCAGATTAAACGAGATGTTGTCAGTTTTCTTGAATTCCGTTTGTCTTTTTTTTCTTCTCTAGAGTGTACCTCATGTTTCTCCAAAGGGAATTACTTAGCACAAACCGAAATGCAATATCCCACATTGGAAATATACTTGAAGGGATTATTTTCAGACATGTCAGAATCCAAAACAAACTTTCTAATCTATTGGGACTCTAAACACAGCTTTATTTGACCGACTATTTATATGCTCCTACCTATATTAGGTTGCCTTGGTTACACATCCTCTACTGAGCCCCAAACAATTTTTATTCGACTCGCTTAATTTCGATGGCTATAAATAAATAAATAATGTGTGTTTACCTATAGTTCCGGTCCTTTTTTTCAGTTTCACTACAGAACATCTCCCAGAGAAAAGCTCATACAAATTTTGCTGCATTCTCGTGAATGGAAAGCATGAAATTGACTTTTATTTGATTTGATTTTATATCAGACCCTTCTCGCTCGTTTAGCCAATGAAAATCGACTTCCTTTTTTTGTCTTCCATCTGACCTCAAAGGTCAACCTCAGGAGATCCGATCAAAGATACACTTCCTCTAAAAAATAATAGTCTACTAAACTATTATTTAACACGTGTTTCTTACACCAAAACAAGGACAAAAGTCCATATAAACGTCCGCAAATCTTTCGTTTTTGAGTTATGAAGTTTAAAGAAAGTCTACGGTAGATGGTGCTGTGTTGTCATGTAGACTAGATTACATTTGTTATTCGTGTACATTGGGGGCTATTTTGTCTTCAACGTTTAACATGTGTAGTGTTGAATTAAGTGAGAAGTGTTCGTTTAACAATGACAGGATATTAATATCGTGCGCAGGTAGAAATGATTTTTACATACGGCCGTCTGAATGGTAATGGACGCGAAGTTGCACCGCTGTATCAGATTGCGTTTCCAGACCGAAAGCAACCGAGTCATCAATCCTTTGCTGCTGTCTATCGTCACGTTGCTGAGAGAGGATCCGTAGCATCACAAACTACGTCTGACCACGAAGAACAATCTACAGGCTGTCAGAGACGATCCAGGTATCAGCACTCGTCAAGTGGTCCTAGCATGTCGTACATCTCATAGTAGCGCATGAAGGATACTTCAAGCTCCTGTATCCGTATCATTTGCAACGTGTGCAGGGTCTTTCACCCTCTGATCACCCACCACAAAATAACTTTTGCCGATGGTTTATTACACAAACTCAAAAAACGAAGGATTTGCGGACATATATTTATATATATTTTGTCCATGTTTCGTCCTCAAATTTTTAAAAGTATTTTTGATACACCCTGTATCCGCGTGTACCACGCGGAGTATAATATATTACATATGGATACACACTGAGCAGAGTATAAGTAGAAACAAAAAGGAAAGTTCTTACATATAATATGGAGATACTCCTGTGCCTGGAGAAGACGTGTTTAGCACTCTAGATTCTAACGGACCGGATTCAAATACTATGTCCCAAACATATTCCACGAACGGGAAACAGCGAGTCTTGGGTTTTCCCAAATTGAGGACTGCGAGCTGGAGTTTCTTCTGCTGAAGATATATTCCCAAAAGGAAACTTGTGAGCTGCTGAGGAGGCAGATTTAGCCTTTGCGCGGGCCGGGGGGGGGGGCAGCTAAAAAAGCAACATCTTGGCTTGGCTGCTGTAAACAAGCTGAATGGCAGGCCACCATTTTTATTGATTTTTCTATCACATGATACTGGCCTTCCGCTCACCGATTTAAACTACATTTCATAAAAGAAAAACAAGAAATAATGCCAGACCAAATTGAATCAAACAGATTAAGAGTAAAATTGAAAGTAAAAAAAAATAGAGAAGCCGAAATGTTTTGGCGTTGGTTCTTTAGCCTTTTTCTTGCAGTAGAAGTTAGCAAAGAGAGTATTAAGAGATCAGTCATAAACGACTATCTAGAATCGTCTGGAAAGAGAACGCACGCTACAAGAAACGTTTTAATGAGTAGCAGACGTGCAGACAGTGTTTCATCTGTGATTGCACAAAGGCATTCGATAAAATACGACACGAATAAATTCTTGGAATATTAGAATAGCTTGGTCTACACGGAAAAGATATCCAAATATTCTTAAAGTTTTACTGGGAACCAACAGCATCTATACGGATAGATCATGAATTGTGTAAGCAAAAACAAAAAAATAATTAATATGTTTTCTCATCGAAGTTATTTAATCTGTACAGTGAGATGATTCTAAGAGGACTAGAAGACCAATGAGGACTTGTTATCGGCTGATGCTGCCGTAGAAATATAGACTAAGCAGATGATAATATGTTGATAGCAGGTTAAGAAGGAAAGTGATCATGAAGAACGATAAGACAAAGAAGTCGATGACATTTAGAGGAAAGGACTATTTATTTACTGTAGAAGGTAGAATGGATGGATGTCAGTGAAAGGACAGCCTATGATATGAATTAATTATCGAGGTCATCAAAATCAATTATATGGATTGTTTAGCAACAGACGATGGAAATTGTAACTCAAAAATCAGTAGGAATAGCGAAAAATGGCTTTCAGAAACTAAGCTAGCTACTAAATGTAATGTCTAACGTCCATGACAGGAAATACTGGAGAATCTTCTCATAAGTGAAGAAAAAAAATGTAACTCTCTTGGCGAATATTGAGATTACTATGGAGAGTTTATGTGAGAAACGAGGAAAAAGAAAAAAGAACAGAAAATACAAATACACTGTTGAAAGACTGAGCTGAAATTGTTGGAACACATAAGAAAGAAAGTCTTTTAGAATTTAACACTCACGTGGCGCAGAGAAGGCAAGAAAATGAGGACAAACGATGAGTGACCTTGGCCGCAATCAAATTTTGGGTTGCAACAGCTTTGTGAGTAGAGGTGCAAAGTCCTGCTGAAACACACAAGGTCTTCTATCACAATGATGGCGCCATTAGCGGGGGAATTGTGACGAGTTTTCAGACGACGTTCCCCGATCGTTCGTCACTCACTACACCTGTGATGACATCCAAGATTTAGTGTATTTGCATATACACCCAACTTGCTATCTTCACAGATTTGTCTTCTCGAAGGTGATCGATTTCAACAACAACAAAAAATGAAGACAATTGTTTTTCCAGATTCTGTTTGGAAAGTAGCAACAATACGATTTCTCACTTAAATGTGGAATCCTTCCTTCAGCTTCGAGAGGTTGGCTGCTATCTTCCTAATTTTACTGGCTTCAGCGATTCCTCACTACTTGTTCTTCTGTCAATAGGCGCTGAGCAGTTCCAACTCCTCTGGTCATATACCTACTTCTCACACGGCTGGACCCACTTTCCTCCCGACTTCCTGCCTCTCCCTGCTAATATGGATAATCCTGGGGTCACACAAATGGACTCACTCGAGGTATACATATACTACTACCAGTGAATACCCGGACAGTGTGTAAAAGAGGAGGGTAGCACAAGGGTCACAGTTAGCGAGCACGTAGACTCAGTAAGGAGTCATACCGCGATACTTCAATACCAAGACTGTATATATATATTATTGCTACTAACCCGCATTCCTGGATCTACTAACCCGTATTACCAGTTTGTATTATTACGTTAATGCATTTATTTTCTTTATCCATTCCTGGCGTATGTTATTCATTGATATTGGATTTCATCCCGGAATCCACAACACTACTTGTCTTTCCGGAAGATTTAGGACCACCCCAAAGCCACATGGGTGGTAAAATCTCCAAAGGACTACTTTTATGGCTATCTAAATTCATTTATAAAAATTTTATGTTTCCCAATTGAAAGGCGAACTGGAGACATGAATCCTGAAACACTAACCCCTAAGTACACTCAAGATGGACTGAAGAGAAAATTCCTACGAAACTCCAATAGCTGAGTGGACTTAAAAGGAATTTATCTCCTTATCTTCTAAAGATGTGTGATAAATCATATTTTTACACATACAAAGTCTATCCAGGAATTCAAAATTGATTCCAATACCTCAGTATAGCTAGTAATATTCAAACGAAAGTTTTGTTTAAAGAAGTGAGATGGCATCACATGTCCTTCACTACTCCAGCCCCTAAAACCATCACCGAAGAGGGAAAATTGATGTGCATAACATGGTGGGGCGGCATCTGAAGGCTCCTCACACAACCACCTGTCATTTCTCCGGTTCACTTTTTGATCCTGGTCAAAAGAATACTTGGTTCTTCTTGATGTTTCAAATTTTCCAGTAATCGTTTTGCTCGTGCCAACCGTCGATCTTGTCTATGCAGGCATGAACTGCCCTTTCCTCAACACCTATGACTTCTTTCTTTTATCTAAAATTTGAAACAAATAGTGATAGAAAAGAATAAATAAATCGTTATTTAATCGTGCATAGTGAAATACACACAAACACATTTTAAGACATTTTTATGTTTATACATTCTTTTTATAGATACAAATATTTTAGTAAATGCTCTTTTTATAATAAACAGTATTAAACGACATTTACCGGTCTGAATGTCCGAAATATTTTCATAGAAAATATTCGTCCTCCAATAGGAATCGAACCTGTATCCTATACGGAACCGTCATATAGCCTGACGTGCCTTTAACCGATTTGGCCATAGAGGAGAGTTCGGTTGGCAAGGTCGATTTTACTGTCTTTAAACTACAATCTTCCATGATTCTTTCACGTACATTCATATCTGCTCGATGCGTATCCAAATGTAAACAAATGACGTCACACATTATGAAATGGACAAAGTCCGACAATTATTCTAAGACATTTTTATGTTTATACATTCTTTTTATAGATACAAATATTTAAGTAAATGCTCTGTTTATAATATAATTTCTTCTTCAGGTTGGTAAATGTTGTTTAATACTGTTTATTATAAAACAGAGCATTTACTTAAATATTTGTATATTTTGCCATCAATGGTCTACTTTTATTGCTCTAATAAAATTTTGTACCCCTGCAAATATATATATATATATATATATATATATATATATATATATGAGAGGTAGAGAAAGATAGAGGAAGAGAGAGAGAGGAAGAGAGAGAGACTAACGGGGAATAAAATTTCAACGTCATGGTGGATGCCATTTTTTATGTTGCTACTGAACATGCTTGTAGGCAATAGTTTTTTGGGGTTTTTTTTGTTTTTCGTCTTCGGCCATCTTGTACCTTTGTAACACATTCCAGTGCACAGTCTGTGTGTGAGCTTTAGACGGTGACGAATGCTGGTTCATTAAGGTGAAAGAGTCCAGTGCAACCAGGTGGCATGGCACACGTGGCTGTCGTTCTTTCCCTTTCTTAACCCTTTTCCTTCTCTTTTCTTTTCTTCATCTTCTTTATTCCTCCGCCTCTGTTCCTTTACTCTCCTCCTCTTGCGCTCTCTCTTTCTCTCTCACATTCTTTTACCTTTCTTCTATATCTTTTTTTTTCATTCTTGTTTTCTCTTTCTTTTTTTTGTTGATCTTTCTCGTTCATGCTTTTTCTCATTCTTTCTCTTTTTTCTTTTTGTTTATTTCTTCCTCTCTTTATCATTTTTTATCCGTGGTTACTTTTACCATTAAGTATCCTTTCTCTTTCATTTTCCCATTTCCTTCTCCATATATTTTTTTCATTTTTTTCTTTTCCCCTTCTGTTGTCTTTCCGTTTCATACTTTCGCATCATTTTTTTTTCTTTGTCAATATTCTTTCTCAGCTCGGGTTCTGTAGATTATTCTTTCTTTCTCTTCCTTTCGTTTGTTAGTCATATACATATTCCATTCTTTCGTTATCTATTATCTTTCTTCAGTTCTTTCTTTATCTCTTCCTTCTCATACCTTCGTACTCTCTTTCTCTCCTACAATTCCCAGTCTTTCTCTTCTTCTAGCATCTGTTTCCTTATTTCTTTTTCTATCCGCCCACCCTTATTACAAGAGAGGGGCCCGGGTAATAAGAAGGCGAATAGAAATAAATATAGAAACTTGCGCGTCGTCAGGATAAGGTTATTCGTTGCTGAGTCTGCCAGTTTCAGGTTACCATCTCCTGATACCTTACGCAACAGAGGTACGCACAAAAAAACACACTAAGTGTGAGTCTCAAGTGCAGACCAATATTTAGTGTCGTTAAAGGAATGAGCAAACATGATGAGTAAACGCTTACAGCGAACGTTTAGTGCCTATCTTAACAAGCAGAAACAAGTATATATATATATATATATATATATATATATATATATATATATATCTATTGCGATGGTGATTTTTTCAAAATTTATTATGAATATAGCACCAACATATTAATGTGCATATAATATTTAATGCCATTTTACATTTCTACCAGTTTCCGGTCAGCTCCCTTATATTGGAACGCTTGTTTTGAAAAAAATTCCATCACTTTTCTTTCCTCTAATATATTCCCTTCCTCTAATCTACACCTTTCCTCTAATCTATTCCTCTCCTCACATCTTTAATCTCTTCCTTTCCTGTAATCCAGTGTTTCTCAACCTTCTTAAGCAACGGTACACCGAGGAGGAAATAAAAATAACACCGCAAACTTAGTCAAATTCTTAAATGTTATGAAATAAAGCCGAAGATTTAAAAAAGAATTACACACGCATATCGGAAATCACTTTATTTCAATTTTTCTATTCAACTATTTGTGCAGGTTAATTAGTGTGAAACTTGTGCCATTTTTTGTTTTTTGTTTTTGTTGGAGGGGAAGGTCAGTGATTCCTTCCATGTTTGGTTGAATGTGCGATAAGCAGACCCTCATTTCTTCAGTTGAGTGTAGTCCTTCTCGCTTCTTATTTTTGACAATCTTTGGAGGTACACTTAAGGGGATTAAGAATCACTGCTGTAATCTGTTTCCTTCCTGGAATCTGTTCCTTTTATGTAATCTCTTTCCTTTCTGTAATCAGTTCCCTTCCGAAAATTTGTTCCCTTCCTATAATGTGTTCCCTTCCTATAATGTGTTCCCTTCCTATAATGTGTTCCCTTTTTCTGTAATATGTTCTCTTCCTGTTATGTTTTCCCTTTCCTGTAATCCTTTCCATTTAATGCCAAGTGGACTTGTCATCAGAGAGATCAGATTGCTCATATTTTCATCCCTGACCAGAAAATACCAAAATCTTCAAAATAAGAATGTGACAATTCCGCTTCTTTCCTTAAGTTTTGCTTGTCTTCATAGACAGATGTAAAATAGGTACCTCCACTTTTTTGCTGACAAAACAGCACAGCATGATGAAAAAGGACCCAAACTTAATAAGTACAAAGTTTTATCGTCAAAATGTTTACGTTATTATTAAGAGGGAAGACCAAAGTATTATTTGATTATTTTATTAATTTTTTAATCATTTCTAGCACGTTCGAAATTTTTGTTTGAAATCTTTTTTTTTTTTTACATCAGCGGTCGACATAATATTTACGAAAATCTTTTTTTTTTTGCGCCTTTTTTCAGGTAAAAAGCATATTGATTTAATAATTCTTTCAAAAATCAAATAATTGTTTGATAATGGAACTTTCAGGACTTATTCACAAATTAATGAAATTACTTTTTAATTTTTTTCCTTTTTAGAAAATCTTGGTAAGAAATATTTTTTACATATGTTAACACTTACTTAATTTCATGAAATTTTGAGAAATTAAATTTTCATTCGAAATTTTTTTATAAGTTAAAAGCAAGTCTCCTTGGAGAATGTAAAGCATCATTTTTTATTTCAAACTACTACTCATTTCCCGAAAATCTGCCCCGAATAGTAGAATAAAAAATGCAATAAAACTATGACATTATTTAATTAGAAACGCTTTTAATTGCTTTTATAAATAAGATTTATTAAGTATACTATTGTGTTAAGAAAAAAAGTATTTCGATGAATAATGAATTTTTACAAGAATTGTTTTCAATTTTTAAGTTTTAATTATAATAATTTATAATACATAAATCGTTTAAAATTCTGCAATACGAAGCGCAATTTCAGCCGACCTTCCAACACAAACAAAACGACTACCTCTTCAATTCATTCCCAGTTCATAACGCCCCACCCCAATATGCACACACACATATATATATATATTCTGATAATTAACACTATGACAAAACTCAACACAGCGGTTGGGATTGTGGACGAAAAACAAAAAGACCCTCATACTGAGTACCACCAGCACTATTAGCATGACCTGCTGAAAAATTCCAGATGCATTTATCAGTCTGAAGGGCATAATATTGAACTGGTACAACGCAACATGACATGCAAATTTAGCCTTCTCCCTATTGGCTTTGTAGGGGGTCAAACCTCAAATCAAGGATGGAAAAATAAGATAACTTTTCAGCAATGCTTATATGTTATCGATTATGTTTAGTGGGGAGGCTAGCGGGTTGATTATTTTATTCCGAGACTTCCACGGTGATGTGGAGCGTTCTGATATTCCTGCCTCCAGTACATCCCTAACTGCCTCTTGTACGAGCTTGCCATTACGCAGTGGGGTCCGGTATAGTCTTAGAACTATAGGCAGGTGATTATCCGTGATTATCTTTGTCTCCACTTTTTCTATTTGACCGTAGTCACTTTTCATAAATGTTTCTAAACGGGTTTTGGGAGCTTCCCTGGCTATAGATCGGTCCTCGCAAATGCGTTTCGAATTTCATCTGTATAGTATTCTGCTAGTTGTGATTGGACAGCTTCTCTGTCGCTCTGTACCGCGTTCTTAAAGGTTATTTTGGCCAAGTTTACTAACTAATTCGGCACCATTTCTCTCTCGCCCTGTCCAATTCTAATTAACTCTCTGGCTGCCTCTGCTGCGCTGATATATTCTGCACATTTTGGTCGGTTATCTGTTGTATGAGATCCGGTCCAGCTAGCTTCAGAATGTTTCGTCTAGGAACAGACCTACATATTCGGACACACTTCCATCAGCAAAGTCATACGCTAAGTAGAGAATTTCTGCTGCCGTTAGGTTATGAATTATGGCTCTCTTTTTCGGCACTTCTATCCAAGGCTGTAATTCTGATAGCTTTACCGAAAATATAGGAATTTTTGAAACAGCGGCCACCATTCTAGAAACGGGGCGAATGGTAACATTGTTATATATAAAACAAAATAAACACTAAAAAATATTTCTATTGCTAAAAGAAAAAAATACCACTAAGACAATAAAGTAGAATGAAAGAAAAAAAACCCATCGGTGATCAATATGAGTTGAGAAATATATATATATATATATATATATATATATATATATATATATATATATATATATATATATATAATCTAACAGTGTTCTCATCCCACAATCCTTACTGTTGCTCCATATGCAGCCTTCTTTGTAAATCACTAGCGGGTCTTAAGTGTCACTTAAGATCATCGCACAAAATTTAATAACTGAATCAATTAAGCTGTCAGATCCTCATACGTGGAAACCGACAGGAGAGTCCATTATATATATATATATATATATATATATATATATATATATATATATATATATATATATATATATATATATATATATAGTTAAATTCCCAGATCAATTCTGTGGACAAGACATATTGGTATAAAATGACAATTGGAAAAAATTTTCCAATTGTCATTTTATAACATATATATATATATGAAGAAATATAGTCTTAAAGTGTGCTATATTTATGGGATAAAGTGTTCAATATCAGAGATAGAGCGTGTGTAAATATAAAAGTGAACATAGAAGTTAACACTTAGAGGCGACAGTCTGTTTCATGCTAGATGCAATCATCAGTGGCCCGATGATTGCATCTAGCATGAAACAGACTGTCGCCTCTAAATGTTGACTTCTATGTTCACTTTTATTTATTTATATATATATATATATATATGTGTGTGTGTGAGTGTGTAAGTGTGTGTGTATGTGTGTGTGTGTGTGCGTTTGTGCAAATATATAGAAATATAAAAAAGAATACGTTAGGTAAATAATCCGAAGTTCTTTAGTATTTTTGTTTTTATTTTTATAAAGCTGCGTAAATTTTGAAACATGAGAACTCTTATGTAGCGAAGGAATCATATTTTTTTTAAATAATTATATATATATATATATATATATATATATATATATATATTCTCTAATCATATTTGTAAGATTAATTTGTATTTAAAATAATTTGTATTAATCTCCTAATAGTATTAGTAACATCTTGTACGGATGTATTAATATTTGATCGGTATTCTGACATTTTGGCATTGATTGGTTATTGTTAACTTCTTTATAAAGAATCTTTAGTCAACACTTGCATATTAATTTACCAAATAATTCTATACGTTTAAATTATTTACTGGTTTCTTAAAGAAGCTATTTATTTATCAACTATAAAAAAAATTATATCGGAAACTCACCAAGCATATAACTTGTATAAAATTTAGTTTAATTACCACTCTACCTCATTTTTTCTTAGGAAATGACATTGTCTAGTTTGTATAATATGTATCCATTAACATCCGCTAATGTTTAACGTCTGTGCTGCCATTGACTGCCAATCTATGGGTCATGATCCATTTATGAAAAATAATTCCTTAATTTTTGCTTCTTCGCTTTAACGTAGGTCATATTCTATTGGCTACCCCTCACACTTTTTTTTTCATAAAAAGAGGTTGTATTTTGCTTTTAAATCTAAATAAATCGTTCATTCGCCAGTAATTTACAATCGTCTGATGAGATGCATTGATACGCATCGAAACACGACTGCAAGTGTTTAGCGATATATATATATATATATATATATATATATATAACAGCCGGCAAGATTTAGTGAGCGGTAGGGGGGATCAAAAACACTCTTACCTCTATTAATAGTTTTGTTTTCTCTTGCTGTATTCGTCTGCTTTTCCCTTCTGTCTTTCTCTCTTTGACGGGTGCGAACGAAAAAAATGTTCACTCTCCTTTTTTTTCTTATTTCAAAGTTCTGCTTTTTGACGTTTTTCTGCTTTATTATAGTTTCTTCTTCAACGAAATTCATCTCTTTTTTCTTTCCTTTTCAGCTGTCCACTTTTTTCTTTCCTTTTCAGCTGTCCCCTTTTTTCTTTCCTTTTCAGCTGTCCCCTTTTTTCTTTCATATTTCCACGTTGTTTTTTCTTCTGCCTTCTTTTTAAAGTCAACGGTTCACTTTTTCTTCTCCACTTCCACATTGTGTTTCCTTCTTTCCTTTTTTGCTATTTCTGTGGCGCCTCAGGTTCTATGTCGTTGTCACGGCTCCAAAGTGTGAGGCCTTCCGTGGCGAAATTGTGACGACGTTCCCCGATCATTCGTCGCTCACTGCACCTGTGATGACATCTAAGGTTAAGTGTGTTTGTATCTACACCCAACTCGCGATGTGCACAGGTTTGTCTTCTCGGCCGTAATCGCTTTAAAAAAAAATGAAGACAATAGTTTTTCAAGACTGGTTGGGAATTTTCTGAATTAAACGTGGGATCCTTCCTTCAGCTTCCTTCTGGGCTTCTATCTTCCTAACTTCACTGGCCTCGGTGACTCCCGATTCCTCACTACCTGCCCTTTCGTCACTGGCCGTTGGGCAGCTCCAACTCCCCCAGTCATCTACCTACTTCTCACACAGCTGGACCCACTTTACTCCTGACTTCCTACCTCTCTTTGCTCATATGGATAATCCTGGGGTCCCACCCACTCCATCCACTTGTCTTCTCGGAAGATTTAGGACCACACCAAAGTCACATGGGTGGTAAAATCTTCAAAGGACTACTTCTATGACTATCTAAAATCATTTATAAAATTTTTATCCCAACTCAAAGGCAAACCGGAGACATGAATCTTGAAACACTAACCCTTAAGTTCACTCAAGATGGACTGCAGACAAAATTCGTACGAAAGTCCAACAGCTGAGTGGACTTAAAAGAAAGGAATTTATATTCTAAAGACGTGTGAGAAATCAGATTTTTACACATGCAAAGTCTATCCAGGAATTCACAATTGATTCCAGTACCTCAGTATAACTAGTAATATTCAAACGAAGTCCTTGTTTAAAGAAGTAGGATGGCACCACATGTCCTTCATTACTCAAGCCCCTAAAACCATCACCGAGGAGAGAAAATTGATCTCCTTATCTTCTAAAGTTGTTTAAGAAATCAGATTGTAACACATAACTCCAATGATGTGGCGAGATTCACGTGGGGATCGAGCGAAATTCTGTGGTGTCAGTCACCAGACATTCTGCAAATGATGGTGTGTCTTGCATGTTCGATGCAGAGCTTTGCAGCAACATCACTTTTCAGAATGTATTTGCGTACGACATACACGCCCAACACAAAGAATCGTAGTTTGGAGTGCTGTAAGGGAAAAATATCGATCGTCTTTCGTGTTTATATGGGGAATGCTGAATGTACAAAGGATTTTTCAAACTGGTCGGCTGCCACTCCAGCAACAGAAAACAATGTGCCGCCCAAAGAGGATTAATTCCCGCCTACATAGTGCGCCCGTACAGCGCATCATGATAAACAATAACTTCCAGAGTCGGCATGAACGCCAGACCTTTTCCCGATTGACCAGGGGAGGGAAGATTGGACAACGCTTAAAACGTTCAGTTTACCAACTTCATATGTTGATATGTGACGCCAGAAAGTGCAAGAAGCATGGAATAAACGAGCGCAGGACGGTGGCTTCAAACTTTATATATATATATATATATATATATATATATATATATATATATGTGTGTGTGTGTGTGTGTGTGTGTGTGTGTGTGTGTGTGTGTGCGCGCGCACACGCGTGTGTGTGCATAGGGTGCAATAGATGAATAGATGTCGCTACTGGCTTCAACCACGGCCTACAGACGACTTCGGAATTTCCTGCAACTCTTCTGGGCGGTCTCGCCTGGTGAATGCTACCATAATCCTTGCTTTCAGTTCATCTTTGATATTACACGGAGTTTTGTTGGTCTCTCGCTCAACTGCGCCCCACACATAATAATCAAAGAAGTTGCAGTCTGGGAGAGTTAGGTGGCTAGATGTAAGGGGTGATTTGATCGCAGAAATTGGCTGGCACCTGCTTGTGTGGAATGGTGCAGAGTCTTGTCAGACATAGAGATTCCAGCAGCCACCCTCTTGACCCAGGGCAGCTGTGAGACCAATGAAGGCATAATGTCCTCATCACTAGTGATCACTCTAAACATCTTCATAATCACCAATAGACTCATCCAACTCTTTCCGAATTTTTTGCACTGTTGCCAGACATAGGTTCTTCCAGCAGTCACCCTAACTCCTCAAGGCACTTAATGTAGGACTCCGTCAATATCTGTCTATATTTCTGAGATGAGGTATTATGTACATTATTTTCATTATTCGGACTATTGCCCTATCTTTGTCGCCATATTTATTAGAACGTTTCGGCCGTTGTACACTTCGGCCTTTATTTCGCTCACTGGGGTAAACTGTTCTAGTATCACGTGCCATGTTTAATGGATGTCAGTTATCAGTTATCTCCTGTTAATTTTCCCTCTGAAAGTTCTCCACTGCCTTAACCGAGTATTGAACTCACACTCTTTGGGTCCTGTCACTGGATCTGACCAACGCCTTTATCCACTGTGCCATGTGTCCGTGTTGACTCTGAGGCCCTGTGTGAAGATCAATGGAAGCATAACTAGTGATCACTCTAAACACCATGATGTTGACTGGATATATCATCCAACTCTTTCCGAATCCTCTGCACTGTCCTCGGATTGACACTAAACACTCTGAAATGTTCGTATCGGAGCTTCCGACGCGAATGCCAAGCAGTACAGCATGCCGTTTCCAAATTTCTGGCAGATTGAATTGCGCCACGGTGCTCTTTTTCTTACAGACGATGCCCAACTAACCCTACTATACTGTGCAGTCGACAAAATCAAAAACAAAGAACGCGCATGCGCGAAATTAAAAATATAAAATGGCGACAATTTACCCATCGCACCCTTATAAATGTGTGTGTGTGTGTGTGTGTGTGTGTGTGTGTGTGTGTGTGTGTGTGTGTGTGTGTGTGTGTGTGTGTGTGTGTGCGCGCGCGCGCGCGTGTGTGTGTGTGTGTGTCAACATTTCAACCGCTATACCATCCGGCGTTCCCCAAATTTCAGTTGTATTTTGAAATGTAGAAACCTTGATCTGTTGATGTCGTGTTCCGTTCGCTGAAAGGCCACAATTTCAAAACATGGATCAGAAGAAAACAATTGCAAAAGTTCGCAATGAGAAAAAGTGAAAGTGACAGATGGAAGTGGAAAATGCATAGCTCTTCAGATCAAAAACGAAGAGTACATCGGCTGATTGGAAATGAACCTATATATAAATTTCATATTTTTTCTTCGTCGACCAGTGAAAATTCCACGTGCGTTGAAAACAATTGTTATTTCTTATCATGATTTCGCTCTTTTCTCATTTTTCGTAAGTATCTTCTCATTCCCTCCCTTAGCCTTTCCAATCTTCGTAGCCTGCCCATGCATTTATTTAAACGAATTTTCATATACGATAAAGGAATAGGAAATTCGTAAACGTTTTCTACTGCATCCTCTCTTTGAATTCTTCTTTTGATCCATATCGCCCTCAAAAAGTTATAAAGTACTGGAATTAATCGGTTCCGCCGTCTTTTATTCCAGGGATGAGTGCGAGTCTTTGATTCAGTCCCTGATGGGGAGATGCTTCTTCAAAGACGAGCCGCAAGGCACCAGCTTTAACGTGCACACATCGGCGTGGGTTAATGTTCAGCGAAATAATGTGGCTGATCTTAACTAAAGTGTATTGAATTCGATCCTCACTGGTTGCCCTGTACTTGAGGTCAAGTGTCAAAAATTAAGATAAACTTAGTAAATAGCAACGAAACTTTAATGGCAGTTCGTGTTATTGGTTTCTAATCAGGAATGAACACAAATTCCTTAATGAAACTGAGTACCAATTCATTAAATATGAAATATTTTTGGCGTAAGGATCCACGCTCTTATTTGAATGTGTCTGGTTTTAAAAATTATCCAATCATACCGGTTTTTCCTTCAGCCGCCAGGACGTGCACATAACCCTACCACATTAGTGCAATTAAGAGGTGCTGCTTGTATGAGAGAACATCATTATTTAGCTTTATATTTGTGGGGTAGTGTGTCAGAGAGACTTAGTATTGTTTATTTGAAACTTCGGATATAAAACAAACTGGATCAAAGGTATAAAATAAATAATATATATCTATTTATTTGATTTAGATTGGAGTGAGTCCTTTGTAATTCAGGGTAACGTTCGTTTATAAGTCAGATCTTGGTAGCAGTCGGGAGAAAGTCCGTTTCGGATCGATAGTTTAAAATTCAAAAGTAGTTGCCATCTTAGAAATAGATGCGGTGTCAATCTTTTCTTAGCTCTAAGAAGGGCGGAAAAATGTCTTAAGCAGATAACCTTCTGACTTCTTCACGACTGCATGACTGGTTTCTCCGACGTTCCCTTCTCTTCTTCTGCCTCTCAACTGTCTGTTTATATCATTTTTGACAAGGATCCCCAGACTACTAGCACGAAGATTGGTTTCGGCTAACATCAAAAGTATCTTTGTGTTAATTCTTTTTGATTGGACAAAATTATTTTATTTTACGGCGTTCCTTTTTCCTTTTTTTTTTATATAGAATAGCCTCTATTATTTTGGTAGATTTCTAGTCACAAATGGCTAAATTCTGGTTCAGCAAACTTCCGGTCGTGTTCAGTCTTTTCTTCTTTTTCTTCTCTTTTATTTGAGGGTTGCCTTCACATTAGTTGAGAGAGAAATATATAGAGAGAGAAGTTTCAGAGAGAGAGAGAAAGAGAGAGAGAGATAAAGTGACATGGGTTTTAAAGGAAAGCAAATGAATTATTTAATTTTAATTCTTTTTTCATTTTTATATATATATATATATATATATATATATATATATATATATATATATATATATATAAAGTGAACATAGAAGTCAACACTTAGAGGCGACAGTCTGTTTCATGCTAGATGCAATCGTCAGGCAAATAAGCTAGCAAATAAGGAAAATAAACTAGAATGAAACAGACTGTCGCCTCTAAGTGTTGACTTCTATGTTCACTTTTATATTTACACACGCTTTATCTCTGATATTGAGCACTTAATCCCATAAATATAGCACACTTTAAGACTATATTTCTTCATATATATATATAATTTTTTATTTAAAAATTATGACATAAATATGTTATAAAATCACTACAAAAATAGCCATTTTGTTTCAACACCTCCGGTGTCTTATATAACATATTTATGTTATAATTTTTAAATAAACAATTATATATGCTCTACTCTGTATTGAGCACTCTTTTAAGAATAGTAATTGTTGGTTATTGGAATTTATTCCGTATTCACCAATCCTAGACTTGGGTATATATATATATATATATATATATATATATATATATATATATATATATATATATATATATATATATATATATATATATATTCTTTTCATATTTCATTTTATTTTACATTTGGGTTCACCTCATATTTTCGTCTGTTTACAAATCACTAGAAACTTTATATAATTTATTCTGTTTGCGCAATTACTTATATTTAACAGTGATTTACTAAGCGTAGCTTAGATGTGGCACAAGGTTTCAAGTATGGAGCACCCAGTGAGTGCCCGACTTGATAATGAATAACTAATTTTATCATTTTACTTTTATTTATATGAATCAAATTTTATTTACAGTGGCATTCAATTTTAATTTTATTATTAAAATTTATTAATTACCAAAATCCCTATGCACGATGAATGTCAGGAATAATTAATGAAAATAAAGACGAAAAGGAAGATGAAGAAATATTTGCAAAAGAAAATCAACTCTATATAGTCAACCGTTATCTTCCATATAATTATCTTCCATTTATCCATATAAACTACCCCTTAACGTAACCCTCTGCCTGGAGTGGCCCCGGGCCTTATACAGGATGGACCCTACTGTAAAAAAAAAAAAAGAAAAAGATGAAAGAAGAGAGGAAATAAGAAAAACAAACGCTAAGAAAAAATGAAAAGAAAAAGAAGAAAATGGGGTGGGGGCAAAGAAGAAAAAGTGAAAAGAGAAAAAACTAAAACAAAATGGAGACTAAAATGGAAGAAAAGGTAAAAGGGAAAGGAAACAAAAAATAAGACGAAGAAACGAATGAAGAATTGAAAAAAGAAAGAGAAGAAAAGCGTCGAGAAAAAAATGAAAGAAAGAAGAAATGCGATCGGAAGGGGGGAAAATGGCGCTGAGTATCGATAGAAAAATAACAAATTCTGTCTTTCAAACAATTTTTCCTTCTTGCTTTTTACCGACCACTTTTGAAACGATCCGCGCTTTATTCCACCGTTGCGACTATTTAACAACTTGGCATCTCTCTTTTCCCTCTCACTTCTCACTTGTGTGTCTGTGTGTGTGAATGAACATATATATATATATATATATATATATATATATATATATATATATATATATATATATATATATATATATATATATATATATATATATATATATGAAGCAGCCAACCTGCCTACTCGCCTTCTTTCATTCAGACACTAACATCAGTAGGGACGACAAGCTTCTTGCTAAGGGAAAACATCAACTGCCTCTCCGACTTAAAAGGTTAGTTAATGTCAAATATTTTCAATGCATTTTCGAAATTTAATATCAGAATTTATGTGATGACTTGATGTACGTTTGTTTCTGGTTAAAGGGGACGGGTTGATTTCATTGATGTTTTAATATTTTACGATTTGCCTAATAATCGTTTACTCTTGGGGTGGGGGATGTCAAACGCTGGTTTTACAACTAAAAACACAACCGTGTGTGTACATCGTTTTGTCCCGTTGATTTTTATGTGCAAATTTATATAATTATTTTTCTAATAAAAGGTCAATAGCTTTTGCTTCGTGATAGTTTAATTCCTTGAAGTGTAATTAAAATGAAGACATGCATTTTTTTATATATTTACTCAGGTAATAGGAAAAACGCTGGGAAAGAATAGGAAATTTTTATTACGCCAATCTTCCAAGTAAGAGAAAATCGGTATCCAAGGTTTTTACTTTTGCCAAGATCTTGAACACCGTTGTCATTAATATATTGTCTGAATATTTATTAAACTTGCTTAATCTGGGCTAGCACAAGGCCATCAAAACGGGTTACTTTTTAAGGCTCGAATTCATTGCGCCAATTAATTTGTTATTTACTAACTCGCATTCCTGTAGTGATAGAAAAATAAAACGTTCACTAAACAAGAAACAATTCTAGAATGAATTCCTTTGTCTCGAAAAAGAAGTGTATTAAAAAAAATTCCGTCCCTTCTCCCATGTCTATATTTTTGGATAACTAAAAATCAGAGTCGAAAGGATTATTACTACTATCAACTAGATACCTACATACATGTACACATTTACAAGGACTTCTGCCTCTCTCTCTCTCTCTCTCTCGCTCCCCCTATCTCTCTCTCTCTCTCTCTCTCTCTTATGTTAAAGGACTCTCTTCTCTGTCTTTCTCTCTCTCTATTATATGCTAAAGGACTTTTTTCCCTTACCCTATTATATACTAAAAGACTCTCTCTCTCTCTCTCTCTCTCTCTCTCTCTCTCTCTCTCTCTCTCTCTCTCTCTCTCTCCTGTTATATGCTAAAGGACTCTTCTCTCTCCCAATTATATTCTAGAAGACTCTTCTCTTCCTCTATTATATGCTAAAGGGCTCTCCTTTCTCTCTCCCTCTCTCTCTCTCTCTCTCTCTCTCTCTGTCGTTCTCTCTCGTATGTTAAAGGACTTTTGACGTTCTGATATGAACTTATGAACCCTTTCAATATTGTATATTTTATTTTAAGAGAGATAAAATTTTGTCAGTACATGCAAAATATATCTTTGTACTAATTATCTTTGCATTTAGTTTTAATGGACAAACATTCTTCGGTGTATATTTGGATTAAAGACACTATCCGAAGATAACCACCACGTAAACACATAACCACCTGTGTAAACACATAACCACCTGTGTAAACACATAACCACCACGTAAACATCCACACGTCAGTTGTCTTATATCATCCGCAATATATGATATTTTTAAACCGTACCCCCCCCTCAGTTTATAAACAATCTTTGTTCTCCGCGGTTTCCTTTTTCTTTAATATCCCTAAACCGTGTATTGTCATGATTTCTTAAGATAAAGAGTAGGGTGGTCTGCCGTTACCTTCTCAACGGTTTTAATTGTCCTCTGAAACAGGTTGCCCTATCAAGGCTAATGAACCCATTCTACCCTACAATTTTACCCATAGATGGCGGGAGAATAGATAGATACATAGATTTCCAAAGTGCTATGTAAACACAAGATCGACTGGGATTGAAACCCAACCTGCAGATTCCGTCCTCCAAATGTCACCTGCCTTTCATATCTGATAATTGACTTATTATATAGAATACGAATTACAATCTACGAGGCATTTTAATACACCCGAAGTTGGATAAGCTAAAATTATAGACTATATTTTCATTATTCTTCTTTCATTCGGAAGATTGGCGCAACACAATCTTCTTTGTCCTCTTATATTAGTCGGCTTTATACCGGAATATTTAATGGTTACAAAATATTAATCAGAATAATTAATAACCCTTATAGTTATTTACTAAGTTTAGTCTGACTCAAGGCCAAAGAATTGAAGCATCGAGTGAGAACCGAACTCGCTTCATTAGAGAATGGATTGAGAAACAAGCTCATTAACCATCACGCTACGGTAAGCGTCTTAGTGATTTTCATGTTCGTGCATATATTTCTTTGAAATCTTTATACGAACTGTGTTTGATAAGATATCGAACAAATTAAATATGAATCGTTTCTCAATTTGACGTGTTTCACTTTTATTAAATCTTCATCAGAGAATGAGATATGAAGAAAAAGAAGACTTTCTGGTATTTTTTACTTTTGTGTTTATTTAAAATGAGTTAACCTCAAACATTAACGATTTTATTGTAAACGTCATTTTTATGCAATATTAACAATTGTATTATCGGACCGCCTTACGAACGGATGAAGTCTGCGAAGTTTGGAGTCGAGAGACAAATTTTGGAATTCTTTATTTTAATTTTTTTATGAACTTGTTTAAATAGAATATTTTTGGCGCATATCTGTGACATTGTCTGTTAAGTAAAACGAAACCATTATGAGGCCACTTTAGTAGATAAACATGAAAGAAATAATCTTCGTATTTTATTCTACTTAACTTTATACCAGTCAAAGCAAAGCCTACCTAAAGAATCTCTCTCTCTCTCTCTTGCACTCACTCACTCACGCCTCCCTCTCTCTCTCTCCTCACTATATCCCTCCCTCTCTCTTTCTCCCTCTCCGTCACTCACTCAATCACTATATCCCTCCATTTCTCTTTCTTTCTCTTCCTCTCTCACATTCATTTACTCACTATATCCGTCTCTTTCTCTATCCCTCCATCTCTCCCTCATTCACTATATCCTTCCCGCCCCCTCTCTCTTTCTCTCTCTCTCTATTTCTCTCTACTTTCAGATTTTCAAAATTAACAAAATCTTCAGTTTTCTAAAAATAATTAGCAACTTATGTTAATTGCAATTTCCGAAGAATTCTTTCAAGATTCCCTTTCAATTTAAGAAGGGCTTCGTTATTTACTAATTTTCAGCAAAGATAACAAAGTATTTTTTTTAAATATATTTACACACACGCAAGTCGTATCGAGAAACGCTCTCGTTTGGGTCAAGTGACAACAAGTATTCCTACAAATACTGTATTCTTTTAGTTATGATTATTATCCCTGCGTTTGTATCTTCACCCCCAAATACCTAGTAGTCATCGGTGAGGCTTGCGTGGCAATAAGTATTTCCAAATCCCTGACACCCGTCTCATTACCCTCGCAGACCCCCATCAAATCCAAGTTCTATCCACCTCAACCCTTCCCCCTAATTCAAACTCATTTAATCCCAATATCTGTATTCAGTTTTTTGGGGTTTTTTTACCAGTTCGATCTGGTGGTTGACAATTGGGGGAGGGGGTGGACATCGAGCGACTGCTAATATCTACAACACTCGCCTCAGAATTCTGTTATTAACGTAACACTTGTATAAAATGACGCTTCTTTTACGCAAAGGTAAAGAGCTTTGACTAGCATCAGCGAATTTTCTTCTTCTTTATGTGCCGGGTCCCTTCAGGACGTAGATGATCATGGCTCTCCACAATTACCTGTCCTTTGTAGCTCTTAATAAATTTAGTCTTTCTGTTATCTCTCCTAAGCCCTGTTCCTCCATCCATTTACTCAAGTTCGCTAGGGGTAGGTGATGCGTTGTTTTCCTCTCTCCCTCTTGCCTTCAATCTGTCCTGTGAGTATCAGATTTTCCAAGCCATCAACGCATTGCTTCTGCTTACAATCAGACTGTAGCATTTATGTACTCTTTGATAATTACACATTGACATAAACAAATCTGTTGGTATATAATCCTAGTGGATCTTAGTAATATAAAATATTAAAACTGATCCACAAAAAGAGCCCAATGTATTTATTATTACGAAATAGGCTATTCCCCATATGAGGTGATTTTGTATGTTATTGGTTATTAATTATATATATATATATTCAAATGAGAGAAAGAACAGATGGAGTAAAAATCCACTGTTCGTAGAATTTACTTTTCAGAAAGTGCTCAATACAAAGTAGAGTAACATATTATTATTATATTTTTATTATAAGAGATTATAATAAAACCATTTTAAATCGCTAAACAAAAGCTTTCATGTTTCAATACTTTGATGGTATTTCTTCAGGCGATGGTAAGTAACTTAAGTGCAATCATAGTACTGAAACATGAAAGCTTTAGTTTAGCGATTTCAAAAAGTGCTTTTATTATAATCTTTTATTATATATATATATATATATATATATATATATATATATATATATATATATATATATATATATATACCAAAATGCATATTTTTATTAATTATCCACGTATGTCCGGCTCCTTATATATATATATATATATATATATATATATATATATATATATATATATAGTGGGGGGAATGTTTATGTTTTTTGTATTATGTTTAATTTATTTGACATGTAGTCAAGCAATAATTTTTTTGTAAGAAACACAAATTTTTATGTCGATCCTGCAAAATTGATATTGAATTTTTTTTAATGAAGATTTAGTTATAATTTTAGTTTTTTAATTAAAAATTAAAAACTAGCATTCAGTATCAAATACTGGCGTATGCTGCGGGAACAACTGAAAATTTTGTGATTCTTTCAAAAGTACACACAAACAATATATTCTGAACTCACTTCCCAGAATCTGACCAAAAGACTAAACATCATGTTTTTTAAAGTTTGAACACTTTCAATATATCCATACATCTATAGACAGATAGATGAGAATAGACTGAGATAGATAGATAGATAGATAGATAGATAGATAGATGGGAATAGACTGAGATAGATAGAAGAGAATAGACTGAGATAGATAGATAGATAGATAGATAGATAGATAGATAGATAGATAGATGGGAATAGACTGAGATAGATAGATAGATGGGAATAGACTGAGATAGATAGATAGATAGATAGATAGATGGGAATATATAACTTAAATATACACGCATTATATATATATATAACTTATATATATATATATATATATATATATATATATATATATATATATATACTTATAAATATACACGTGTAATATATATATATATATATATATATATATATAAACTTATAAATATACACGTGTAATATATATATATATATATATATATATAAACTTATAAATATACACGCGTAATATATACATATATATATATATATATATAAATATAAACTTATAAATATACACGCGTAATATATATATATATATATATATATATATATATATATATATATATATATATATATATATATATCAATGCATTTGTGAATTTACATATTATTACGCATGTACATTTATAAGTTTATATAAATACTAGCAGTATAACCCGTCTTCCACCGGATGTTTCATTACTGGGAATTTTGGCCGTTCAATCGGAGCTGTTTAAGTTTAAAGTCAGTCCACCTAAAAATCAATATTGGTAACAACAACTGGGTTCAACACATCCTCAAATGGGGTGTTAACAATTTGAATGGGTCCGTTTTGCGTTCTCAGTCTTCTTTCAGCCTAACGCGCAGCAGCAGTTGAAGAGGCGTTTCATCTCAGCCGTTAAGGCCTTTGATCATCATTTTCAGCCTCGCGCGCAGAAGCGTTCAGGTATGCTCTTCTGGAAAGACGATGGCTACGTTGATCTTCGGATTCAGTGGTTCAGATTGAAGCATCCCGAGAGGCATTTTGAGACAGGCAAACTGAACGTTCTAAAGACGATTCGTTATCCCTTATTCGCATGGCCGACCTGGCGGCAGCAGTTTTACGACCTAGGCAAGTTCTTTTCTTTGGTGGCATGTCTTAGGCAAGTATGAATTGTCAACTGGAATGTGTGGGCAAATACCAGAGAAGAAAATCTACAGGGATCACTAAGCTCGAATAACTTTAGGAAAGGTTGGAAAAATAAAGGTTGAGTTATAAAAATGCAAGCTTATTGATTACTACGGTTAATGCAATGCAAAAACTGGCAGGAAAATAAAAAACTTTAAATTTGGAACGGCTATAAACGACAATGAAAGCAACGCCTTAAAACTGTAGTAGTAGTCTTTATGCAATGGAAAACGTAACCTCGCTTGAGAGAATTTGATGCTTGGCCAAGAGAAGGGGAATGTCTAAACAAGGCTGGACGTACAGAAGTAGAAACGGAATTGAGGAATTAAGCGGTAATAATGGGCTTAGGACTGCGTAGACAATCAGTATGATACGGCGACATTTGATTGGACGTGTAAAGAGGCTTCGTGCAGCCAATGGGCAACGCGAACAGGTGTCGCGATCCGCAGTTCATGCGTGACACATCGCGTAACACAGCGCGTGTTGCGAGGCCACACGTACACGCGTTGCTGCTAATTATCAAGGTCAGCAGCAACCGATGGGCAACGTGTGGAGATGGGAATCAGGCTACACAGCACGAGCTGGGATTGGAAGGTTATGTGTGAAAAAGTCATATTAGGAAATGTATTAGGCGAATGAAACTGAGAGAAGATGAGCAAACAAAACTTGGTAAATGGTTATAATCTGAGTTTCAGAAAGAGTGGGTTTACTCGTATGCAGGCAGAATGGTGCCTAAACGTTGAGGTAACAGGGCTCATCACTGATGTCTTGCACCTGTAACTTAATTTTAAGTTCGCTACAATTGAGTGGTTGTTTCACAGGAAAAATGACGAAAATAGGATGTCCCTGACAAAAGTTATCTTGCTTGAGGCATCTTCAACCCGCACCCCCCAAAATGTTATTTTGCATGCCTGTTGCCTCGTACAGCCACACATTGAACACCCCTGCAAATGCTACATGACCATCTCTTTTGCGCATCTTTTGCGTTAGATTTCAACTCACTAAATTGATTTTCTCTATTTTTTACAGACATTAAATTTTGCCTTTGATTATTACTCAAAGTGTAAAAAAACAGTTTTTTTGATTTTTCACCTTCAAGGTTGTAATTTTTTCCAGCCTATTTGGACTCAAAAGCGGCACTGAAAAATTATCTATCAAACAAAAAAAATCATCGGAATCGGATGAAAACTATGGAAACGCCTAAACAACATTCGATCACACATAGATACACACACACACACACACACATATACATACACACACATTTTGAGTAGTATAGATATAGATTCATGCGAGAATACTACTCAAGTTTCGTTTAATCTGACAGAAGGCCGCAATATTAGTGCATCTTGCCGAGATCGAACTCACCAGCACTGGTTTGCGAGATTGCTAAACACCATTCCGTAACAGGAACCTTATGAAATCTTTTACTAAGTATAGCTTTGTCTGGTTCAAGGCAACGATAAAAAAGGGTGACTCAAGACAGAAACGTCACCATTTTTTTAACAATCTTTTAGAAGAGGTGCCCTTTCTCGTTATTAGATAAGCACGGGTCTACCTTCTCTACAACTAACATTTATAAGTGTATTGCATCAAACCTGTAAGAAAAATTAAAAAATGTCTCCCTAACGCGTCTCTACCAACTGCCATTATCAAATTTCCTCCTCCAAATCGTAGATTTAGTAAGTCGCTATTTGGGCTAAGTAGATGATTTTAACTAAAAAACAGCTGTCACTACACATTTGGGATATATATATATATATATATATATATATATATATATATATATATATATATATATATATATATGAAGAAATATAGTCTTAAGATGTGCTATAATTATGGGATAAAGTGCACAATATCAGAGATAGAGCGTGTGCAAATATAAATACTCTACAGGACTCTACAGGGACGACGGTCTCATAATCTTAAGAAACTGTAACAAACAAAACACAGACAACACTAGAAAAGCAATAATAAAGATTTTCAAAAATAAAGGATTCGACATAGATATAAAAACTAACCTAAACGAAGTAGATTTTCTAGATGTTACCTTCAACCTAAGAAAAGGCACATACAAACCATACAGAAAACCCAATGATAAACCACTCTATATACACACATCTTCCAACCACCCGCCTTCTATAATCAAACAAATACCAAAATCGATTAACCGCAGGCTGTCCGACAATCCCTTCAATGAATCTATATTTAACAAAGCTAAGAAAGAATACGAAACAGCCCTAAAAGATAGCCGATTCCCAACAACACTCACATACTCACCACAGAACACAAAAAAGGCCAAGAGGAAAAGAAATATCATATGGTTCAACCCACCGTACAGCAAAAACGTAGAAACAAACGTAGGAAAAATATTCTTCAAACTTTTACACAAACACTTCCCGGAATCAAGCACCCTACACAAAATATTCAACAAAATCACAGTAAAAATCAGCTACAGTTGCACCGAGAACATGGCACAAATAATAAAAAAGCACAACAGGAAAATTATCAAAAAAACACACGAACAAATTAAACCCATGTGCAACTGCAGAATAAAGAACGAATGTCCCTTAAACGGTAATTTTTTACAAAACAACGTAATATACCAAGCCACGATACATAGGAGTAACTGAAGGACCCTTGAAAAAAAGAAATTATGTACACAAAACATCTTTCACAAATAGTAAATATGCGAACAGCACAATGCTTTCTAAGTATATCTGGGAAATTAAAAACAAAACGTACACCACACCTAAAATATCTTGGAAAATAAGGAAAAGATCACCAGCCGACAACAACCAATCAAAAACTTGCAAACTTTGCTTGGAGGAAAAAATAGCTATCATTAACTTCCCAGACCAAAATAAATTATTAAATAAAAAATCCGAGCTCATCTCAAAATGCAGACATGAAAACAAATTTTTACTACGTTACTTAAAAATCGAAACCGGAAAAAATAAATAAATTCATAAATAAACAAAATGACAATAAAATAAGCAAAATAAATTAATCTAAACAAATTACCAAATCACACCTGTTAGAATAGACGAAGTAG
>OZ038483.1:3879959-3884959 GCA_964036315.1 Acanthosepion esculentum | reverse complement strand
AGAAGAAGTTCCAGTTTGTAAGAACTTAAGCATCTGATCCCTCCAACTTCAACCTATTAGCCTTCTACCTTTTTTGGCATAGTACTAGAATCTCTAATAAACTCTGAATAGGTTAAGCATCACACATCGCAGCGTCAGGTAGGCAATATGGCTTTTGCTTCTCTAAGTCAAATGATGATGTATTATCGATTATTGCTTCTGATTGTTGCTTTAGATATCTTGAAGGCATTTGAAATGGTTTGACATGCTGGTCTTCTTTACAAATTCAAAGGTTATGCTATTCTTGATTCATTTTTGAACTGATTCAATCTTTCTTATCACGTCGTGAAATGAATGCTGTCTTGAACGACCGCTCTTTTTACATTATATGCATAGGTGTCCCCAAGGGCTCTACGCTTGAACCTTCTTGACCTCATCAGTTTTCAACTCTCTAGCTATGTTGATGACACAATCATTTACTCGTGTCTTAATAGTAAGTCTGTTCGATGTGTTCAAATTGGCAACTGGTCTCAAATATATCGTACAATCCGTTGTTAAATGGGGCAAGGAATGGCTTACTAATTCTAACGCCTAGAAAACGAAACTGTTCTCTTTTAATCGTCTGAGAGAAACCTTTCAGCTTTCTATCAGTATGGCTGATGCTAACCTCCAGAAGAGTGACATATTGTGTTTTTTCTAGCTAATGTTTTCCGCTTACATAAAGTAGAAAGATTATATTGAATCAATTTCTTGGTTTGCTGTTAGGAATGCTAGATCCCTGTGTCGTTCTAGACAATTTGACTCATTCGAATTTATCTTACATATTAATAAGTCTACCATACGTCCTTACTTCGATTATTACAGCCACATCTGGTCTGCTGCTCCTGCTATATGTTTAGAAATTCTTGATAAAATCCAAAGAATAATCTGCAATGTCATTGGTCCTGAAGTTATAGGATTACGATACTTAGTGTAGGAAATGTATATATTATGACTATACGCAAATGAATTTAGCGTACATGTTATATATATATATATATATATATATATATATATATATATAGTATTTCATAAGATAAAGGATTTATTCCTCACCCACTGCTTTACAGTTGAGTTTTTAGAACCTGAATTTTTTTTTCTAACTGAAGATTAAGGAAAAAACAAAAAAGCTTTCATTAGCCAAGAAGTAACTGTATCCTCATACTGAAATTTGAAACATACGAAGAGCAGGTGAGCTTGTGACTGTTGCTGAGTTATAGAAGAAAGAAAACTCCGAGAAACTATGTTTAACCACATTGGTATTTATTGACAGCACTTCACTGGATTTTGTTTACAAAAAAATGACAATCAAAAGGGAAGAAAATATATATATATATATATATATTATAATATATATGTTATATATATATATATATATATATATATATATATATATATATATATATATATATATATATATGTTATAATTCCAACACTTGAAAATTGCTTCAGCATGAAACTCCGAGTTGCTACTTTGCTCTGTTACCATAGCACTGTTTTATATATATATATATATATATATATATATATATATATATATATATATATATATATGTGTGTGTGTATATACATGTATATATATATATATATATATATATATATATATATATGTGTGTATATACATGTATATATATATATATATATATATATATATATATATATATATGTGTGTGTGTGTGTGTTGGTGTATGTGTGTGTGTGTGTGTGTGTGTATATATATATATATATTTATATATATATGAGTTAAAGATCAAAATGCAGATCAAATATGGATCGGAATCCGACAGGATGATAAGGTAATCAAAAAGTGAAACATGTTAGATTGATAAACGTTTCCTATTTGTTATATATTGTCTGTAAGTGAATGTGTGTGAGCGTGCACGCCATTTTTTCTTATTCTATTCCTAGCAGTGATGTATTGTTGTGGAATTTCCTCCGGGCAATGAAAGTTTGATATTTGCCAAAGGTGCACATGTTAACCACCTGATATATGTTGGTGGTGTTGAAGTCAACGTGGGCGAATTCTGCTATTTCGAAAGGTCAAGTGTTCATATTTCCTTTCTTCTTTCTACGCCCTCAATGTAATGTTTCATTCTTCTCTGCGCATAAGCAAGATTTTATTTTTATTAACGCAGCTCAACGAATCAGAGCATTTTATGAACATTAAAATTTACTCTCAACGGTTTGCTTTACTATTTCGCTTCAAAATTGCCCACCGCCCATATTTTACAGTTTTGTGCAATCTGAGAAAGAATGCTAGGAAAATTTAACACTCACAAGACATATACTGAAGGAAAGAGAAACAGAGGAAAATAGCAAGTAACCAACCCAACGAGCTTCTGTAAATGGGAGACAGAACAGGGAATAGGAGAGATATTAAAAAGATAAACATTGCGTCGAGCTACAAAAGATAGGAAGCTGTGGAGAGCCATGACCGCCTACCTAACTAGCTTGTGTAAATGGATGACAGTACAAGGAATAAGAGAGATATTAAAAAGATAAACATTGTGTCGAGCTACAAAAATTAGGAAGCTGTGGAGAGCCACGAACATTTACCTAACGAGCTTATGTAAATAGAAAACTGAACAGGGAATAGGAGATATTAAAAAGATAAACATTGCGTCGAGCTACAGAAGATAGGACGTTGTGGAGATCCATGACCACCTACCTAACTAGCTTGTACAAACGAATGGCGGTATAGGGAATAGGAGAGATATTAAAAAGATAAATATTGCTTCGAGCTACAAAAGATAGGGAGTTGGGGAGGGTCATGATCGCCTACGTCCTGAAGAAATACAGCACATAAATGAAATATCCAAGATTTGTGTCCATGTTGTTTTAGAATAGCAGCTTCTTGTGTTGATACTTTTTTTTATAAAAGCCCAAACTTTGTCACTGAAACGGTGTCACGCGATATAGGACAAGTGGGAGCGAAAGAGGTCGATACTGCGCAAATCTCGGAAGGATTAAATTGTATGTGCGTGAAGGATGTGTGTACCTGCAAAGATAGAGATAATAGTTCGAATAATTAATGAAATAAGATCGTATAATTGCTTCGGTGAGTTTTACGTTACAAAGCTGGTATTATCTACATATTTTCTTCTATACCATTGCCAGGTGACAACAGCAACTCCTGATCACCTGATCTCTCCACAACAAGGTACCCCTGGGGAACATCTGCCATGGGCAACAAGAGACATGACAGTCATGTCAAAGCAGCTCTATTTCAAGATAAGCAAATATAAGTATAAGAGATAATACCTTATACAAAAGAGATCAGTTTCACCCCCATTTTTTTAATAAAAGCCCAAAGGTATAAGACTACATTACCAATATCCCGGTGACTATGTGAAAGCTTAACTTGTTTATATAACTCTTTGATAAACTTAGAATAGTATGACATCAGGCCAAGGGAAGAACCAAACTCTACACAAATAACCAGTCAGGTGACCTTGTTGTAACTTGACACTGCGCATGTATGGACAGAAACTATACCGCGTGGTTACTCAATCGGCATTGAGAATTCATTGAATGGCCATGGGTATTGTCTTAACATCACAGTCACCAAAATATATTGTGCAGGGTTTTTGAAAGACTATCATATCACCCATGTCTACCAATCAGCCCCCACTACAGTCCAATCTGACCTGGCTGTGACTTCTAGATTTTCCCAAAACTAAAATTAACTAGGGAGTGAATTTCGGATCGTGGCCAAGATTACGGAGAACTCAACGAGGTAACTATCTCGAAAGAGGACTTTAGAAGCCGTTTAAGGTTAGTTCCCAAGAGTCGTATTTTGAAGTGGCATTATTCTAGACATGCTATTTTATTTTCTTTAATACTTAAAGGTTGGAATATTTGCAGACAATCCCCATATATATATATATATATATATATATATATATATAGATAGAGAGAGAGAGAGAGAGAGAGAGAGAGAGAGAAAAGTTCAAGGTATCAAAGGGCATCAGTACTTCACAAATGAATACCTCTTTGGTAATCTGCTAAAAATAACAACCATCATTGCAGAAAGAAGCCTACGGTTCTCAGAGCACCGGTTATCGCAGCAAGCAGGAAATTATCCACAAAGACGTACTATAGTATCCTTCTTATCGAAAATCGAGTTGTGGATGCCCGAAGACATACACCAACCAACCAGGGTGGATACAGGAAATAGACCAGCTATAGAAAATCGTGAATTATGAAATAGATTTGTGGTGGATGTTCAACAAGATGATATATACGGCACGGTGGAGTAGAGGATACCAGCTCGGATTGCGGTATTGGGAAGTCGAGTTCGAATTCCAGTCGGATCCATTACATGCACTTAGGTGCTAATATCCTTGAAGAAGGTATTAATCCTCTTCTTCCCCCTCCAGATATGGGTAGATAGCAGGACAGACTGTGTTTTATAGCCTTGAATGGCAACTGGTTTAGCTGAAGGACAACTCTGAATTTAAAACCTGCAGAGGGTCGTTTTGGGACCTTTCAAAAAATGTGGTCGTTCCTCTCTAGTTAAATGTTATAACACGTCAGACAACATGGACGATTCCGTGTATGATACAGGTTCGATTCCTGTCAGAAGATACATATTTTCTTTGAGATTTCTCGGACATTCACATCGGTAAATGTTGTTAATACTGTTTATTATAAATTGAGCATTTACTTAAATATTTGTATCTATTTTTAAAAAATCGTATAAACAGAAACTATATTAAAGTATGTATGATTGTGTGTGTTCGCCTGTTTTCGTGTGTGTGCACAATCGTTAGCATGCTATTAATTAGAAATGATTGATTAGAAATGTGAATTATTTCATCTGTTGTGCATTGACAAGAAAATAGATTACGCTAAGTACATTTAAAGTCTAAAGCTCAATGTTTCTTTCATTAAACTATGTATTATTTATTTATTTTCATCTTTTTACAGTAAGGTTCACCCTGTACAAGACTGAGGGGCACTCGGGGTGCAGGGTTACGTTA
>OZ038483.1:3777459-3874959 GCA_964036315.1 Acanthosepion esculentum | reverse complement strand
ATCTAAGTCTCATCTAAGCGTAGCTTTAAAAGATCAACCACAATAAAGATCAAAGTACCAAGAACATTTGATCGAGTACCTCCTGAATTTCTTTCACGTATACCGTCGAGTATTCAATAATTGAGTACTCCTGATACAGACAAACAGACAAGACAGGCGGACAGACGGACAAACACAGGTAATCACGTAAAAAGGGCGATGCAAAGCCGAGGCGAATTACGGCCACATCACATTGAAACATTGGTTACCATACGATCACCGTAGTTAAGCAACGTTGAACCTGGTCAGTATCTAGATGGGTGACCGCTTGGGAATACCAGGTGCTGTAAGTTTGGTTGTGCAGGTGGTGCAATGTATAATGGCCCTCAATTGCTAATCGGAGAGCCGAGTTCCAATTCCAGTCGGTTTCGTTATATTCACATTCGCCCAAATACCCTTGGGAAAGGCACCTCTTCCCCCTAGCTCTGGGTTAATTAGTAAAATTCGTATCATTAAACCATTATTATTTAAAATCAATTTATTACAATCAAAAACTATTTTCTGGCTTTAAATAACCTGCAAAGGGTCGATAAAAAGGCGGTCGAAAACGAATCAATATAAGAACCGGAGATAAAACACACTTAAACAATAAATAAAAACATTGACTTAAATTTATCATCGCATCTATATAAAAAAAAAAGGAAAATTAACGGAGTTTTGAATATATTCCTTGGGGCTCGATCTTAATTAAAAATGGCGTATGGACTAATGGGTTATATAAACAATTTTCGGCACAAGTGTATATATTCTTACATGTATATGCCATCAAAACGGCCAACTGATGAAAACAAATCTTACTTACACCTGTCGAAAACCTATTTTGCTTACTAAATACATCGGCAGGAGGTGCCACCTACGTCTGCTTAGATTGTGTATTTGGTCGCCATGATGTTTAGAGGAAATGTTTGCCGAGAAAGAAGATGATCTTTTATAATATCTATGCCAATAACAAAGCTGACATAACTATGGCATCTGGGAAATTTTGCATCCAGCAAATTTAATCAAAACACCTATTTAAATAACTTTGCCAATCGATGTCTTCTTTCATTCAAGTTTTTCAAAATCAAAATTACATTCAGGCAATGGCATATAAATTTACTAATTTAAAAGTATGGTTCCATAGCTACACAGGGATTACCATGTTTCAAAAACTGAAACTAACCCTTAAATTTAATTATAGAATTAAATTTAAAATCTGCTAAAGAACTTCACTTAACATCCGCTAGTTGGCGTCGTATAAAACAATAAAGGACTCAAGCAGCCGCATCTCTCTCTCTCTCTCTTTCTTTCTTCAGCCATAGTGAAAAGACGCGTCTAGTTTATTCTCTGGTGAGCTTAATCCCCCAGAAATAGCACATGTCGTATAAATACACCACAATATCTTCTGTTCAGAAAAAAAAATTCGCGTGACCACAATAATATGTCCACTACAATTAATCACATATATAAGTATATTTCTCTTCTTTTCAAAATTATGTTTATATCTATATTTCTATCTATCTATCTATCTATCTATATATATATATATATATATATATATATATATATATATATATATATATATATATATATATATACACACACACACACACACACACACACATACCGTATTTGACGACTTACAAGATGCTGCGGCATGGAAGACGCACCCTAATATTGGAAAGAAATTTCTAAGAAAAAAAGTAATTCTCATACAACACATTCACCATGCATTCCTTACATACTGGTGCCACGTATTGTTTACATTAATCATTCGTCCGATTTTTTGTTTGTATGCCAATGGCAAATTAGTCAAGCGCAGAAAGGCTCCAACCGCTGCTAGCAAACAGGGGCATGTTTATGCTTGTGGCTCGGTTCTAGGAAGGTTTATAGTCTTGGAAATACTTGTAACAGTTAAGTACTGAGGTTACATCATATAAAAGGCCGAATTAGATAGATAGCTAACGCTATAGTGTAATGACTCGTCCCTATCAGTCAAGCCAATTAGGTGACCATCCAAGATTACTTGAGCCTGGGCATTGACTTACATTCGTTTTAGAAGACGCACACATATTTTTCAGGGTATTTAAAAAAAAAATGAGTGCGTCTTGTGAGCCGGAATATACGATATATATATATATATATATATATATATATATATATATATATATATATATATATATATATGTATATATATATATATATATATATATATATATAATGGACTCTCCAGTTGATTTCGACGTATGAGGATCTGACAGCTTAATTGATTCAGTTATGAAATTTTGTGCGATGATCTTAAGTAGCACTTAAGACCCGCTAGTGATTTACAAAGGAGGCCACATATGGAACATGAGTGAGGATTGTGAGATGAGATCACTGTTAGATTGGCTGACCTTTTAGATCTTGCTCTCGCTTCTTGAAGATGATTCAGAAAAAACACGATGATCTCCATTCTACCCGCTCCAAGGCTAAGCGCCCAAGGGTGTTATATAATAAGTTGCTTTTCAGCTTGTCTTTGTATCTAAGCCATGGGCGTCCTACATTCCTGTAGCCCTGATCTAACTGGCTGTACATTAGAATTTTGGGAATCCTGTCATCAGACATTCTCAAGACATAACCAGTCCACCGTAATTGAGAGTGTATGAGAAAAGTCTCGATTCCTCAAATATTACACCTATTAAGCAGGTCTACGTTAGATGTCCTATCTTGAAGGTTAACTCCACAGTTTGCACGCAAACAGCTTTTATGGAAAACATCCAGCTGGTGTATATGGTACCTGTTTGGAGTTCACGACTCTGAGCCGGATAGCAAGGACAACAGCTTTGTGACCAAAATATATATATATTTCTTCATCAGTCTTACCAATTTCTTCATCAGTCTTACCAATTTCTTCATCAGTCTTACCAATTTCTTCATCAGTCTCCCCAATTTCTTCATCAGTCTTACCAATTTCATCACTATTGTTGAATTATTTTGATAGAATTTTCTAAAATAATAAAGCGCTCCAGTAATGATGTGTAACAGTGTTTACAATTTCTTTAGTTCTCCGGCAGGGTCTTGGTATTTGACTTTTGACTTTCAGTTATGTTCTTCGATTTGAGTTGTTTCTTCCCCGTGATTTTTAAACTGATTGAAAATATTTTATGATTATTATTATTATTATTATGATTATTATTATTATTATTATTATTGCGTTTTTTCTTGTTTTGTTTTTTTCTCCAGGAACTCGTTGCTAAAAGCAGTGCGCAGGAGGCGTCGAAGGTACGAGAAGGCCCGCGGACAGTAGGTGAACAAAAAAACAACAAGTCCAACCATGAGCAGAATTACTCTTACATCGGTGCGCTATGATAAAGCCGTGTAAGTTTGTCCGTATTTTAATGTCATTAATTTAACGCTAACAAATTTTTGATATTTTATAAGTACATTACAATTACAAAATTACAATCCGTTTTTATGTCAAGTTTAAAATAACAGAAAATTTTATTTTTTCATATTATAATAATATGTTTAATAGATAGGGATGATAGAACTGTTTATCGTCAATGTTCTACATGTATAAGTACTGAAAATTATTACACGCGCATAGCTAGCTAGCTAGCTAGCTAGATAGATAGATAGATAGATAGATAGATTTCTCGAACAAGGATGTTCTATTACTTTAAAATTCACAGCACTTCTCATCAGTGAAGAAATTATTTTTAAATTATCAAGTTTAATATAAGATTCTGTTTCTGTTATATCATCAAAAGAGTCTACAGGATATGGGCAATTCGTAGATAGTTATTTTTTTCATAGATAAATGGAGAGATAGATAAAGTGTGGCCATATGAATCAACACTGCATGGTCAGTTTCAGGCCCCAGTGCGATGATCTTTAAACACAAATCCTTTAGCGGACTATACAGAGTCGAAGTAAAAACACAAAATGAATAAATAATGAAATATGTAAACGAATAAAAATATATGGCATTTAAATGTTATATAAACATTAATATGTTCTTGCTGTATTCGTAATAATTTTTTTTAAATCATCATCACAACAAAATGCCGATTTTATCGCAGTTACAACAATTTTATCTTTGTAATTTATCCCTGAAGATGATATTGGAAAAGTTCAAAAGTACTTGGGTAGGAAAAAACAACGGCGCCTTACTTGATGAATTTCATTTTGGCATCAAGAACATTATTAGACAACTGGAAACGATCAGTATAAAAATAATGCCTGTATTATTCAATGAAGATATGCTGCATATATATATATTGTTAAATTCCTCAGAATAATTCTGGAGATAAGACAAATTTGGATATAAAAGGCAATGACTGACTTGTTTGATTATTCGACTTTATCATTTTTATTTGCCATCACTTGCATTGATAAAGTCGAATGATGAAGCGCATCAGGAATTACGAAGAACTATTTTACAATTGCCTTTTTTATCCAAATATATATATATATATATATATATATATATATATATATATATATATATATAATTCAAAAATATGCTCTTAAGTAGGCGCCCGAGGGGGTCGTCAGTGATGTTATTTGACTTGGTTCATCAGGGAGTTTCGGGTCTTTCAACATCATACTCCGCATCACCAAGTCGACCCAATCAGGAGAGATCAATCCCTGATCCCCCCCCCCCTCTCGATCAAACGCCAACACCTACTCTGGCCTTTTAATGAATTAGACGAAGAAAGACCACGTTTTCCGCACACCCGATTGGATGTTTGTAACAACCAATCCGCTGCTCGAACTATCTTTTAAATGTCCCACGGTGGGGACTGGCTTCTTTTCTTTTTTTCGGTAGATAGCAGTTTCGATGGATAACCGAGAAGGTAATCTTAATGTTCCTAAAGTTAACACTTTTCCCTAAGTGTTGTGTAGTGTCTTACTCTAAATATTTATCGTTTTTAATTTTTTGTTTTTTCTTTCTTTTAGAGGGGGGGATACTTAAATGAAAAAGTATAGTTTTAAGGCATGCTATATTTATGGGATAAAGTGCTCAATATCAGAGATAGAGCGTATGTAAATATAAAACTGGACATTGAAGTCAACACTCAGAGGCAACAAAATGTTTTATGCTAAACGCAATCATCAGGCCACGCACACACATGCACACACATACACACACACACACACACACATATATTTAGTTGGATTGATGTGAGTTTGTAATCCTGGGTTTCACGCTATTTGCGATCGTCAGACAAACTCTCTATGACTGTTATGTTAGCTCTATCGATATAGCACGCTTTCCAATAAGTACCGCGCATATATATATAATATACAAATAATATATATAAAAATTACATATATATATATTTATATTTATATACATAAACATTTTACATATATATATATATATATATATATATATATATATATATATATAAAGATTAATGTGAGTACAAATGTGTCACTTAGCTGAGTAATGTTATCTTCACCATCCCGACGCCAGGGTTGTGTAGGCGGACCTGTCCGTCCACTCTTCAGGAGATACTGCTTGCCTCAAATTCTAGAAGTAAATTCATAGACACTATTTCAATTTACTTTGACCCCTTCTTTCGTCTTCATTTTATGATTCTAATTAATATTTTTGGACCATTTATTTTTTTTTTATTAACCTTCAATTGATCAACGCCTTAATTAGAAACTTTCTTATAATTTTGACTTAACTCTTTCGGTGTTTCCAGTCAACAATTTCAAATATCATGCACCTTCAAATCTAAGTTTGTTATTGTGACATACATTCTTCTGATATATGAGTATTAATGAAAAACATCAGTTTACACATATTAAAAAGTGCACGCTGACATTTCATTGCATTGTGATAGTTGCCATAACTGTCAGAATGCAATGAAAATTGTCTTTTTTACGTAGTTGGTTAAAACTGAACGCTCCTAATGCCATCTGATGATAAAAATAATATAAATGTTTTGGCCAACACAATGCTACGCTGACCACAATAGCAAAGTCCGTTTTTCTTTGTTTTTTTTCTTTTGTTTTTTTGCCTTTTTTTTATTGTTTCGTTTTTTTTTGTTTTTTTTTTCGTTTAATTTTTATGAATTTCGATGGAGAACCGACAAGGAATCTAAGACTTTATTTGTTTTAATTTTAGCACACAGGATTCCCTTAACAAATGTCGAGATAATCGAAGCAAACTACGGGAGGAAATTGATTATCTCCAAAAAGATCTCTATGCCTACAGAAGGCGTCTGGAACGTGCCTACCGACCTCGCATTGTGTTGGCAAGCCGCAGAGAACCCGATGTAAAAGATATTGGTTTGTTCAAACTTTATCCACGTGGCGTCACTGATCCACCAACGTGGACATACGGCGATGAAAAAGTTTGGGGCGTACGTAAATATTTTGATTTATCTATTTTTTGTAAATAATTCGTCTTTTTACATGATGATCTAAAGATATTGACCTTGTAGTCATTATACCTTGCAGTCATTACCACATTGTTACAAATAAATACAGCAACCGAAAAGAACTTATACCTGATTAATAAAATATAGAGAGCATTGGTTCCCAACCGATTTTGGACCATGCCAAACTTTGGTATTTCTAAAGTCCTAGTGCCCCCCACCTGTAATATTTAATTCTTACATATTCAAAATTTTACTGCAATTCACGTGAAGAAAGCTTTAAAGGCCATTAAAAAGAAAAAAATTAAAAAAACAAAAAGACAGTTAAATATATATAGTTTCAAAACATATGATAGAGGATTGAAAGGTAGAAATATAAAATATTCTGTAATATACTTTCATCATTTTAATCGTGAAATAATAACGCAAAACAGCTAGCTGGGTGAGCTTCCAATTCCCGTTGGGCCAGAGTTTGACGCCTGGAAGCTGCTCGGTTTGACTCCTGGAAGTTGACTGATGGACTATCCACTTTCATCACTATATATGAACTGACGTCACTAAGTGGACGTCAGATGACCCTCGTGAATTCATCTCGACCCAAGGGAAATAATCGCCTTTTGTATCCCTACACCCTACACTGTGACAACACCAGTTACCCTGACTGCCAAGACGCCCGTTAGATGGCGCTGTTTCATAACTATAAAAGGACGGGGTCAATAAATCCTCTTTCTCTCTTTTGCTTCGGAATGTAGCAGCGAAAACAATAGGTCTCTCTCTCTCTCTCTCTCTCTCTCTCTCTCTCTCTCTCTCTCTCTCTCTCTCTCTCTCTCTCTCTCTCTATCTCTCTCTTTTAATTTCAGCCAGCCAAGTGGCGCATCGCGTGCGCACACACATTTTCCTTTTGTTCAGTTTGTGGCGGTTGACGTAGAAATGTTGGGTTTTTTACATTCAAAATGAATGAACGCTGGGCGAACCTTGTTTTGGAAGGTTTATTTTATTTTATTATTATTTTTTTATTTTTTAAGAATGCAAACTGTATCCTTGTGTGAAAGAGATCACAGCTCTCAGTAAGTTAGAACAAAGAGAGACTCCTCCTCTTTTTTTAGCAAGCAGTCGCCCTGAATAGTTGTTTGGTAGTTAGAGGAGTAGCCCAGCATGTCCCGCTTTCTGGCGAAAGGATAGAGAGAACTGACGTCGTGGCGCTATTTTTCCTGGTTTTATATTTTCTTTGGAAAAGGTTGAATGTATTTACTTTGAAAGATTTTATTCACATCAGCAATAAGGAGAGCGCTTTCGCTACAGACCTTTCTTAGTAAATCTTCTGTTGTTCTTTTAATGGACGAAACGAATTTTTTCATTTTAACATTCAATTAACACCAACATTGTTCTGATATATTGAAAGTTATCTAACATATTCGGCCATAATACAAAGCTCATCGTTATTAAAACTTATTCTTAAGCGATGTTAATTTTGATTTACGTATAAAATTTAAACGCTCAAAAACTGTCTGATTTTTTAAAAGAAAAACAACAACTGACATTTACACAAATATAAACGATATTTATTTTCTATTTTGTTTTGTAGACTCCAGCTCCAATCGATATAAACAGTAATCCTGTGGTATCAAAGACCATTTTCTCGTCTGACGGAAGTGTGCGCCGTATTTTTACAGTTAAATCAGAAGTGTAAATCAGAATGACTTGAGAAGAAATTAGAGTCGAGTAAAAACTGCTTTTTAGTTTCTCAAATGTTATCATCTCTTTTTGTCTGTCGGCAAAAAATCATGCATTTTTACGCTTAGCACCAATTTTAAAGGGTTGTCGTTTTACACACCGCCTTTCTCGTTTCCCCCTCCACAACAGGAAAATAGGAAACAAAAACAAAAAAAAACAATTACAAACATCTCGATGAATCTGTAGGTTGTTCGATTGCGCAGAGCTCTCTCACATCTACTTTAAAAAGAAAAAGAAAAATACTTGCAAAACATTTCGGCGATAAAAAAAAAATAATCTTCATCTGGACATGCCGAGCTTCAAGTCGTGTTCATTCAAATTGTTGATGATTGAGGCTGTGTCTTTCGAAACTCCAATTTTCGCCGGGACAGCGGAAACCGGTTTTTATCTCTTGTTGGAGACGAAGTTATTTTATTTTTCTATTTATTATATTAAAAAAAGAAAAAAACTCGCATTAATACTGCTTTAAAAATGTAAATTAGTTGTTTAAAAAAACAAATATTTGTCTGTTAAGAAGAAGATTATTTCTGACGCATTTCATTAAAAAGAAATAAAACATTAAAATTTTAAAAACAGCCTCCATCAATCATTTTAAAGCAAATGAAAGAATTTTCAAAAATTGGAAAAACTTGCTTTAAAAATACAATGAAGTCTTTCCCAAGATAACGGGGTTTTATCGGGTCTCATTTTTTGAATACGCATTGAAAACGAAGAAACATTCAAAGGAATTTTTATATATAATTTTTTTTTTCGTTTTTGTTTTTAAAAAGATAAAATGCGACCATAAATTTAAGACAACAAACAGACTGTATTTGATTATTATTGGTTGTACTTATGATCTCAATATAATTGAAATGAAAAGTCTTTAATGACAACCACTCCGAAGGTAATCGAAAATATTGGCAACAGAATGGTTGGAATTTTGGCATGTATTTTTTATGGTAACTTACGACGTTAGAAATCGAAAGAAACGATAGAAATGTTAGGAAATTCATAATCTGAATATGAGTCCTGTATAAAAAAAACTTCATTTAACGTTTTAAATTAAATACTCACATATGTGTCGCTGTGTCAGACAGCATATAAATTTATAGAATTAAATCAAATATAGTTTAATTTTAATTAATGTTACGTAAAATCTTTGAAATCCTAATTAGAATTGACTTTTCGCTAGAGTTTAACCATCGTACCTGAAAAGGAAAAGGTTTATCAAAAGGACATTTTTTCTCTTGACACCGCTATTCCCGTATATTCCTTTGACTCCCTCGGTAATGTTTATTGTTTTAAAAGGCTATGTTTAGAATTTTAAGAACAACAAAAATATTACACATAAATTGTTAGATTGTTTATTTACAAGATTAATTTTATATTTGCAAGATTTAAAAAAATATAGGGATCAACTGCAATGCAATATTTATTTCTTATTTATCCTCATATAAAGAAATAAAAATATGAAAAAAATATTTTTATTCATAAGTTTTAAAAAAATGTCTATGAAATAAAGAACAAGAAAATTTAAATAATTTAAATAAAACTTTGATTTTTCTGAACATTATATATTTTCTTCTCGGAATATTTCTTCTTTTAATTTTCCGAATTTGTTTTATAATCGTGATCTAGAATCGAGGATGCTTAATCATTAGAAAAATCCAAGACCTGAGACTCCAGCAATAAAAGGTTAACCACCTTCCCACTCTTTTTTGAAAAACATAATTTTGAAAAAAAATTTTAAATCATTGCCACTTTATCTAAAAATATTGTTTTTGGAATGATTAGCAAAACTTCGATTAATTGCCACTCAATTTGAATATTCACATATTTTTATAATCTTGTAAATAATCTAATTAAATATAAATAAATAAATTTATTGCAATTATATTAATTAATTATAAATTAATATTCACATATTTCCAATTAATTTGAATATTCACATATTTTTATAATATGGTAAATATAGAATTAATCTTTCAAGAGATTTCTGAGATGAGGTATTGTAATTATTTACATTGTTCCTACTGTTGTCCTCATCTTTGTTGCCATATTCACGGCGTTTCGGCCGTTGTACGCTCCGACTTTCTTCAGGTGATTGGAATTTTGAACTGGTGATTGAAACTTCGTCAGTCCGGGAAGATTGTTCTAGTTCCACGTGTCATGCCTCTTTCGTATGTTTGAGTTATTTCCCTTTTAACTCAACTCTCCAGGTTTTTGTTCGCAATTCTTTGTGTCAAGTCACTGGATCCAACCAACACTTTCATCCACTGAATCATGTGTCCTTGGGGACATCAGTGTATGACTTTTTGAGATTTATAAAATTAATGTCTCAATAACTAAATTTTTTATACCAGTGCTCATATTACATTTTTTTTATTATTGCTTTTCTCTAACACTCTGTATTATTGGTTGCCAAAAAATGCAATCAAATTGCTCTGGTAAAAAATGGTTGCTAAGACATGGTTACTGTTACTGAAACAAGTCCCAAAAATTCATACCCTGAGGGTTGGATTTAAAATTTATAATTTCCAAAGAGTGCCAAAAAATTAGTAAAAAAAAAGCCAAAAAAACTTCGATTTAAAATTTATAATTTCTTAGGAAGAATTAATATTTGCGATAAGTAACTTGACCTTATTTGGGTCGAATTAACAGAAAAGATCCAAATTGAAATCCACAGAATCGGGTTTTTATCGAAGTAGCAGATGTGTATGTGGAAAATAGAAATCATAAAACTAATAGAGAAACATACAAAGATATACACAAATCAGCATCATTATTATTATTATTATTATTATTATTATTATAGAACTGTTAAGGACTGTGTTACAAGACCTTTGGTAAGTTGTTTGATAAATTTAATGCCAAAAATCTGTTTGAGTCACGTAATGCCAAAATCTATTCCACCAACATAGCAAACGAACTAACATTCATTTGAAACTCGAAGCGATTAACCAACGCTTCACTAGCTATCTCTTAACTTCTGTCATCTTTCTTTGGAAATAACAGATGAAATTGCACACAATTTTGGCAAGTACTTAAACACCCTGATATTAAATGACTTATAAACGACTTGTACTCCCAGGCATTACACTAGGAATGCCGGATCTCTCTGTCTGTCTGTCTGCCTGTCTGTCTCTCTCTCTCTCTCTCTCTTTCTCTCTCTCACTCACTCACTCACTCACATACACACACATACACACACAAGCACACACACTATCTCTCTCTCTCTCTCTCTCTCTCTATATATATATATATATATATATATATATATATATATATATATATATATTAATCTAAAATTTTACGTTAAAATATATTTTGCTCTACGTTATATTGAGCACTTTTTAAAAGGTAAATGCTAAAGAACGGTAGATTTTTAATCTGTCTGTTCTTTCCCTTTATATATATATATATATATATATATATATATATATATATATATATATATATATATATCAGAAATAAATACTGAATAAATATTAGTTTTCATTTAATCCAATATTGCCAGTTAGAAACTAAGCATCGGAAATCCGCTGATTTTATTGATAAACTGCCAAAAAAGCTTTACCAAAAGTGAGATCATTTAATCTTTACTAATTCCAATCACGAGGCAAAGAGATGATGCTGAGACCAGCAGACCTTATAAAAGACGAAGACTCCGTCCAAAATTGTTAGCTTGGGATGAAGAATGAGAAATGCTTTTGGATGGTGTGAGCGAAACTTGGGATCGTAACAAAATTTGAAATTGATATACAAGAATCAATTAAAATCGGTTTCAGTTTTAACAGAAATAAATTTCATCCGAAAAGGATAATGTCTTTGATTTACGATTCAGTTTAAAAATGTTACAAGCCTCCAAGCAAAATAACAAAAAAAAAAGGCCGTGTAAAATTATTGGACCAATGAAAGGTTTCGATGATAAAGTCAGGATAATATACACATTTTTAAGTAGGAATTGTTCCATCTTATTAAAATGATTGTAAGGTGAAGTTGCGTCAAAATGATGGTAGAAAAAAATTGTTAAAAGTTGATGGAAATCCAAACATCGAAAACTATAATTACTATTGTCTAATCTTCTGTCATGAATAAACATGTGGATTTTTTCTGCATGATGGTGCTCTTTGCCACACATCATGTGCAATAAAAAGGTTTCTTGTGGATGAAGATATTCAACGTTTGAAAGATTGGTCAACAGAAAGTCCTGATCTCAATATAATTGAAGCATTTTGTTGCGAACTGATGACACGTGTTCTCCAATGAAAACCACCGAATCTCCAAGGTGTTTTAGGATTAATTCTAAGAAGAATAGGAATCCCAATCAGAAAATCTAGATCTTGTTTCATTCAATGCCACAACTAATTAAGCCAATTATCCGCGCCAAAGGCGGCAGCACTAATTAGGAACTCCATATTTTGATGTTTTGTATTTTCTGTAATAATAAAGATCACTTTCTGCAAAAAAAAAGAATCGTTTATAACTTAAGAAAAGAACCGAAGGTGAAATTTTCGTTGGTGTCTCAGTTTTTTCGCATGGCCTTTTTCAATATCACTATGCTCTATCATCCACTGTACAACATTTACGAAAATGAAGTTGATTTCTGGCGCTCAAAGATCATAAAATGGACTGAGAAAATCATACTGCTAACCGCTCTTGATTTGGAGGTAAAATTAACAGAAGTAATTAACAAAAGGTGACTCAAAAGTTTTGCATGCCAGTGTACTTCTTTTCTTTTTTATTTAGAATAACTGAAAAAAATTACCTCAAAACTTCAAGCAATTCCAGGGATGCTAGATGACGTACCAACCGAAATGTTGTGATACAAAAAATAGGATACTACTGTTATATAATACAAATGATAATTGTTAGTGATTATATATGTAAGCCGATTCCTGTAAAAGTTGTGCTCTGTTGTTGTTGTTATTGTTGTTGTATTTTATGTTTTTGTTGTTATTGTTGTTATATTTCTTTAGCAGTTCGAATAAAATAACTGAAACGTATACATATATTCATTGTCACTTCGCTGTCTTCGGGAATTCCTACCGAATCCACAGGACAGAATTTCAGATGAATCAATAAATCAATGAATCAATAAGCGTTTCAAGATAAAACTGCGATTATTTCGTGAATTACTCAATTTCAAATCACAAATGCAAAATTTCTCAAAAGTTAGAAAGGCGTTTAAGAATATATTAATATTTCCTTTTTTGATAAATATTTTTATTTATTTTTTTTAAATAAAATGTATTTTTATTAAGAACAAAACATAATGCAGTCTCAATGACCACCATTTTGGAGGAATTGGAAACATTTATTCTTTAAACAAAGTTTTTCTTTAACTAATGTCAATGTTTTCGTTTACTGCGTTCGAATGCTTGTAAAGTTGTCTCCTTTAAGCTACTGTCCTTTATGCGAATTATATGTGTTATATATATATATATATATATATATATATATATATATATATATATATATATATATATATATATAGTGAGGGGTAAAACCGCCATCTTAAGAAAAATATAATTAATTTTCAGAAGCGCCTTTAACAAGATTGAATTTGGTGGTTACAATAGGTAACTGTTCTTCTTAAATGTCAAGTCCCTTGTGGGCGTAAGCGATCGTGGTTCTCCACATATTCCATTTGTTTATTATCTGTGAATTGTGTAGTGGATTGTGCGATATAATCTAACCTGTGCGCCCCAATAAAACATAGAGTCCCACGAACATTTTAAAAATAAAAGATGTGAAATCTGACAGGTCAACAAGAGGACAACAAACGACAAACTTAAAATTAATGCAAAATTTATTTACATCGCATACAAAAGTATGTGTTTGGATTAAAGGAATATGAACAAACAATGAATCCAGTAATGGAGACAAGTAAGTAAATGAAGGGATACTGATCGTCTAGAAGATCTTGATAATATAACTGTGACTAAATGTTAAAAGTAGAATCCATGTCTGTTAAGTTGGCGTGTAAGTCTACAGTTTGAAAGTTCAGTTCACATGTCCGGCGAAAGCGTTGAAAAGTTGCTGGTAAAGTCCAATGATGAACCTTCCATAGTATTTTAACAGAAGTGTACGGAATACGGAATAGGTTATTTGAAGTCTGGACGATATGCATGCAGCAATTTCCTAAACTAGATGAGTTAGGGTGAAGTATGGACCGGAAGTAATAAAGGCCAGGAATGCCGGAAGATCAGAGTCCGTGGTAACCGGAAGTAGTTTAGGTCAGGATTGCCATAAGTAAGAATCCGAGATAGCCAGAAATAGTAAGTCTAATAGCAAGACTCCGTGGTAACGGAAATAATAAAGGCTATGAATGCCGGAAGTAAGAATGTGTAGGAAAGCTCAACTAGCGTCCAGTTGGCAGAACAAAAATAAATGGCCACGTAACTCAATAAATAACTTGTCCAGCCCGCCCTGGTCATAAAGACGAGAAAGTTGTGAGGAATGGTAGTGGTTGTTGAAGCCGAGATGATTTTGATGTATCCTCTGACAGTTGTGAGTGTTCGTCTCTCTGTGTCTTCTCTCTGTGTCTCCTGTTCGAATCTGTCCTTTTTCTTTTAGAAAGAGGTCTACTTATATTATTAGCGAAGTTGAAAGAGGCTCCGATTAAGTTGTTGATTATTTCAGACGCGCTCATTTTTTATTGGTCAAGAAATATTTACTTAGGATTGTATTTAATCAACTTCAACCGGAAGTTATGCGTGGAGACTATTGCGCAAAGCCCAAAGTACGTCATTATGTTTTAATCTATGAAAGAGGCAACTTTCTGTTTCTGCTCTTAGTGTCACTACAATCTTAATAGATGGATTTTTGCTGACTGATTGTATCAACATGGGAACAGTACACTTTTCAGTAATTAGAGGCTCCGTAAATATCTTAGATGATAGCTGATGAAGGTTTCTGCATATAATGCCTTCGACGGCGTTTGCCGTGTTGCTGGACAAACTTTGCTTCTGTGGTTTGAACAGCGTCTATGTAGACACATCGCCAACGCCCGATTTTTAACCTGTAACAGCTGCTACATCTTGTTTGGCCAGATGCGCATGGTTTGAAAAGTTACTCTTTTCAGTACGATAGACACACGCAAACATAAATAAAAATAAAAACCGAAAAAAAGAAACATTCACTCCACGAATTTTAAAAGAGTAATCCTTTTCGGGCAAAACAACGAACAAAAAAGCAGGCAGATCTCCACACCCGCAGAAAGCAGCGTCTGGTATAGATACTGCCCTCGCTCACCCACTCAAAACAAAGTAAGCTCAACCATTAATTTATTTTTCAGATATTATCACAAGAACATACTTTTCCTTACTCATCCCTGCAGTAATTTTCCTGAAAAACTCATTATACAAAGCTTTCTGGTCGAAAAAGATTTTATCTCACTTTCTTTATTCTTTTGTTTGTTTAATATCTTCTAACCAACTAAACGAAGACCAAATGGAGTCGTTATAGAGATTCTCACAGCCTTGGACGATTTCGGCATCGAAAAGGTCACAAGTGATAAGCTAAATAACATCTTCATAGCCAAGAGACCAGGTGCAAATGAATGCAAGCTCCATCGGACAATCAGCACAATGAGCCACATAACCCAAATAATGATGCGAATCCTAGAGCACGAAGCAGAATTAGACCGGAGATAGGACAAGAATATTGCAGCTTTGTCAAGGACATTGGGGGAAAGAAATGCGACATTTATGATTAGAATGATATAAGAAAGAGCGATACAAATGCTGAAGGCCGTATACTTAAGTTTTATAGATTACGCAAAAGCATTTGACAACGTAAAATACAAGAATCTATTTGGACTGTTAAAAAAACTAGATCTATTCCGAAAATATATTTGAATAAACCAGAACTTCAACTGGAAGCAAGCGGCCTGAAAACAAATTGAGTATTCAAAAATTGAAATGTGCAGGAGACAAGAGGGTGTCTTCTCCCCGGATCTGCTTAACCCCTACAGCGAGGCTAAAGGAGCTGGACACTCCACCATTTCAGACTATTCTACTTTCATTATTAGTGGTAGTAATAGTAGTATGTTTATTATTATTACTATTATTATTATTTTTAGTAGTAGTAGTAGTAGTAATAGCAGCAGCATTATTATTATTAGTAGTAGTAGTAGTAATAATAGTAGCATCATTAGTAGTAGTAGTAGTAGTAGTAGTAGTAGTAGTAGTAGTAGATTGCATGTGTGGAGGTTGGCGTAAAATGTTGGTTTTTACATACAAAAGGAATGAACGCTTCGCGAATGTTGTTCTGAGGAGTATTTTCTAAGGGTGCTGGAGATCCTACCAGAATTTATTATCGGGCGGTGCAATCTTAACAATATAAGATACGGAGATGACTGTGTTGGTGGCCGACACAGAAGGAATATTACGGGACGCCCTAGACAAAAGGTAGTAAAGGAAATTAAGAAGAAAAGGCTATCAACCAAGACAGAAAACAGAAAGAATGGTTGTAAGCAAGAGAAATAGTCCATGACACAAACTGGAGATGTTAACATCAAGCAAATACGGATGTTTAAATATCTGGGAAGTGTTTTAACAGACGATGGAAAATACGAGACTAAAATCCGAATGGGTATTGGATTAGCGAAAGATGCATTCCAATAGATAAACAAAACATTAAGAAACAGGAAAATGTCGTTAGAAACAAAGAAAAGAGTGCAGAATTATTATATATCAATCCTCTAGCATGGCAGTGAATACTAGACAACCGTCCCACAAAGGAAGAGAAGACTGGAGACAACTGTGACTCTACAGAAGGATATTGAGAATTCCGTGGACGGGGCCAGTAAACAACCAGGAAGTGTTAAACAAAATGGTAACAAAAAGAACTCTTATATTCAGAATCAGAAAAAGAAAGCTGAAATGACTTGGACATAATGAGGACGGAGGGCTTGGAAAACTTAATCCTCACAGGGCAAATCGAGGCAAGGGAGACTGGAGAAAGCAGCGGGCCACCTGTCTGATGAACTTATGTGAATGGATGGTTAAAAGGAGGAGGGAAGCTTGGCGAAAGGAGAAACGCTGCTAGGGGCCATGTGGGAGAAGGGACACGACACGTAGGCAAAGAAAAAAAGTCAGTGCTAGAAATGTTTCCTCGTCAGCGACAACACTGTCTCAACCGCAACTAAAAACAAGCTTATAGTTGGAGTAGGCGAGTATGGATGGAGTAGATGGTTTCATGCCTTTCCCAGTGGTAGTATTATTAATACTAGTAGTATTAGTATAAGTAGTAGTAGCAGCAGTAATTGTATTAGTATTATTATTATGAGTAGTAGTACCATTAATAATAGTAGTAGTAGTAGTAACAGTATTATTAGTAGTATAAATATTATTATTATTATTATTATTATTATTATTAGAGTGCATGTGCGGAGGTTGGCGCAAAATGTTTGATTTTACATGCAAATGGAATAAACACTTAGCGAACATTGTTCAGTGGGGGTGGGGTTTTCTTTCGCATACAAATACAAATTTGTATCCTTCTTGTGAAATAGAGTCCGTACCTTGTAATACCTTAGACCAGAGGGAGTGAGAAAGAGACACCCTTTCCTTCTGTGTGGTAGGCAGTCATCTTGATTAATTCTTTGGTGGTGAGTAGAATGGACTAGAGCCTGTTCTGCTTGCTGGCAAAAGAGTAGAGCACTGATGTCTAAGCCTTACTTTTCATTGGTTTATATTGAAGTCGTTAAGTGGGTGGGGGTGCAATGAGTGTCCGTTGGATTGTCCTTCGCTTTAGTACTGGGTCTTGTTTCTTTTATCCAAGTATCTGGTTCCAGAAACGAAGTTAGCTGATTGCCAATGTTAATGGTGTGTTAAGGTGATAAGTAAGCAATATTTTCAGGTGATAAAAGAAATATTTTTATTTTATTTATTTATTAAATTTAGTAGGTTAATAGTTTTTTAAGACCCTTTACTCGAAAGTTCATTTTATATAAGCAAACACTTATTCCACAGTGTTGCAGACTGTGCATCAACATGAGATATTATTCTCATGTTAATTTTATGAGCCTACTCTTCTATACTGGCTCATGGCATGTTGGAAGAGAGCACTTGAAGATTTTCCTGCAGTAGGCTGTTAATTCTTTCTGCGGTAGACTGGTTGCCAACCAAGGCTATAGTTTAGCATCCCGATACCACTTTCTTATCAATGTTGAATGTTGTACAAATCTGTGGATCAAAGAGCTTACCCAGCTTCATACATATTTTCAGGAAATCTCAGCTTTTAATTGATCAATAAACACACACACAAATATTTTTCCAGCGCGTGACCAAGTCAAGTTTTCCCGCTCTTTTTCTGGAAACCTGTCACGTGGTTACATTAATTATAAATAACAAACACGAGCTTGTTCTCTCTCTTCTTCTTCTTCTTATTTGATTTCTCTCGCTACAAGATGTTGTTGTAAAAAAGATTTGCGTCTTGACCATGTGCGGTCAGACACCCATGAAAACATATTATTCATGCATGCACGTACGTACGAAATTTTCAACTTACATTACAAACATACAAAATATTTCCAAATAAGCAACAAGGACTTTTCTCATTAAAATATTTTTCTAAAGCTCAAAGTTTATTCAGCATTTCTCAGCTTTATAATTCATTCAACTTTTGTGAGCTCAGATAAAAATATTTCAATTCACCAGTAAAACTTTAATTCAGTCAAAGGGACATAACGCCGACAAAATAGTAACCTTTATGCATTTACATCATTACACAAAAATAAATATAAATGTTGTTATAAAAACCGTTTTTGTTCCTTCTTCTTGTTTCATACTTTGTGGTATTATGCGTTAAATCGTGAGGTCATGTTAACAAACAGACATCTACAAATGTTCATACATATTAACATACATCTACAATAAAAAAAACAGTCTTTCCTGCTGTTCAACCCATAGTATAAGGGAGAAGAGAAGGATCCATACCTTTTCCAAGGGTATTTATGCATAAGTGAATTTAATGAACCCGGTTGGAATTCGAACACGACTTTCTGGTTTCATACACTTAAGCGATTTTTTTAAAGGATGGCCACACACGTCACGAGAAACGCAAAATGACCATCACTTGTTTTAAAATGCAAAGTAGAACATAACCAGCATCCGAAAACTTTCAAAGGAGCTAGAATCATCGATACCATACCACATTACAAAACATTTTTGTTATTGTAATTATAAGAGTTGGTTAAAAAAAACAAAAATACTTTTCGCCTTAATATTTGAAGGGAGTTAACTCTTACATATTTCAAGGGAGATAATCTGAGTTGACTTATTGATATTCAATTTATTATGAATTATGGCCATCTATTGAAATTTAAGATTACTACAGTGACGTGTTCAAAGCGCTATTATTTGTTATATTATTATATTACGAAATATTGCTTTTATATCCTGTAAAAGAATGACTAATTTTAATTCTATGTGATATGGGGACGAACAGGGAGGAATGTGTATAGGAAGATTGTGTTGCACCTAACTTTCATGTATAAAGGACTTCACTGCCATGAAAACCAACATTCATGATCCTGGCTTTTAAAAAGACATAAACACCAACTGCAGACCTCAAGCAAGTCCAGTAGAGAATCACTTTATACTCTTTGATATATCACATTCATTAAGAATTATGTAAAATATCTACAAGTTTTGATTGATTAATAAGGTCTCTGAACATATAAAACAAGATTTAAATCAGAACTTTAGACAATATAAAAAGGCTGAAGACATTATTGGACTCAAACAACATAGCTAAAAAAATAATAATTATTATTATTATAGACATGGCAGTCCCTGCAAATTGTAATGTATCTTTGAAGATCTTTTTAAAAAACTATCAAAAACCAAGGATCTTGAAGTGGAAATCTCAAAAATGTGGTACATGAGGACATCAATAATTCCTGTTGTAGTTGAAACCCTCGGATTGATTGAAAATGGTTCCAATAGACTCATTGAAGGGATTCCTGACAGTCGATGCCTTAATGAAAAAAAAAATTCTACCCACAAGTACAGCTCACAAAGAGCTTTATCTATGTAAAATGCATGTGATCAGAGTTTTTTTGGGTTTTTTTTTGTTTTACAAAAACAATCAGTAGAAAATGTCATGAAGCCATTTCTGACCTTAGGTCTCTGGTTGGGACCCCGAAAGAAATGTGTATAAAACAGAAATCAAAGGAAATAATAATAATAATATTTTAATATAGAAATCAGTAAAATGTGGCATCTGAAGACAACAACATTTTCTGTTGTTATTGTGGTGTTGGAAATGATATCAAAAAGACCAAAAAATATGAAGACCAAATTCCTGTGAATTGCAAAAAACCATACTCATATTTTGCATAGATTTCTTTCTATACATTTTGACCACAATTCCATTTTTTCTATGATTGTATGGCATGGTATAACTGTTTGCATCATCTAATACAAGAAAACCTATCCCTTGAAGTCTCTGGTTGAGATCTGAGGGTAATACATAATATAGCTGGCCACTCGTATTCAAGGACACCCGTCTACTAGGGCGGCTAGCCAATCCCTATTGCAGACGCTTGCTCAGGTGCATTTGTGTTTATTCAACACCCACAGGGCCCACCTGTGGTTTATACTGCAACTATACTGAGCAGACCTTAGTTACAGTTTCTGGAAAATAGCCTGTTATTTAGCGTGATCAACAATTTGAACAAGGCCAGCACACTCAAGCCCTCGGCCACGATGATTTGTGACTTTGTACAGCTATTGACAGCCTCCAAGGGTTCCGTCTACCCAATGTCACTCACAAGGCTTGGGTCAACAGATTTTCCAGCACTTTCCAAAGGTGCCACATGCTGTGATTAATCCCTCCAGTCCAATAACATCAGGAAGTCTCCTTCCTGACAAATCAACCATGGTGAGATTCGAACCTGAGTCTCATGGTCAGAATGCGAACGTTCTAACCACTCGGCCAATACATCCTAAACAAATAAAACCACAATGATAATAACAATAATAATAATAATAATAATAAATAATATAATAAAATATAAAAAAGAATCTGAAAAATTTGTCATGTCAAAACTTTAGAAATGATGGAATAACTTCCAAGAATTTTTATCATTACAAACCTTATTTTTTTATGCTATTTTGGTTATCATAACATTTTGATTTATCCATTCTCTGACCTTCTTAGAGTGTGGAATCTATAATGAAAAAGTATTTATTTTCCAGAACAAATTAATGAACGGAACAGAAATGGTAACCAATATTCTAATTGGTTTAGCTCATTTCCAGCAATGTGAGCCACATGGACAATACATTCTTAACATTCAAGTGATCCCATATTTAAATATGTGGATGCTCTCTAATTTTTTTTTTTTTCTTGAATAAAACTTCATTTTTTAAAGGAAAAAGGTATAAATTTCCCTGTTTAAATGAATTATCAACCCTATTTTGATGTTTATAAGATGCATTTTTTTCCTATATAATATCTTCAAAAACCACCCTGTACCCTATAAATCAAAGGTTGGTGATATGAGTTATAATTTTGGGGTCTAGGGTGAGTGTCAGTGCCCCAGTTACATCTGACTCTGAACCCTTGATTTTTAAACTTATTTCTATATCCAAATTTACATGTATTTAATTTAATTTAAAATTAGTGTCCCATCCTGGTGTGTGATGAATTTGCCAAAATTAGTGAAAATTTCAGGCTGCAATAACATTAGGTTTCAGTCGTATTATGCACTCTAATTTCTCTTCTAATTATTACATTTTAAATGATGTATTCTGTGATGAATTTTCCATGACTAGTCAGGTTGTTGCAGGCCGGTATATGCATTGTGAGATAAACACACGTGTCTCCTGAAATGCCTGCAACAAACATGGCAAGGATGTGAGTCCACAGAAACAAATATAAAGAAAAAACAAGAACTAATATATATATACAAAAAAATGATAATGTATTAAAAATAAAGGGTTACAAGTGACAAAGGCAGTAATGTGTGTAACAAATGAATGTGGAATCTTTTTGGTCCAAGGTATGTTAAGTGAGTGAATGTGCATATGTGTGTGTGTGTGTATTGTTCATGCATTTCCCAAAAAGAGAACGCATTTTTCCACAAGAGACTTACATGTTGACATGTAAGCTGAAAAGTAAAGAGAATGATAAAATTTTAAAGCAGAATATTTATAGTACTGGAGAGCGTCCCCTAGTAATGGTTTTGAAAATTAGGAGGAGGTAACCCAACAAGGTTTTCTTTTTGAAATATGGTATTCAGTTGGTGAATTTAGAGATAGTGGGGAGGGCTATGAAGTAAAAGGAAAAGACTTTTTTTCCTATTTCTTTGTTCAAATTTTTTTTTTTTTTGTTGAGAGTGTCTAATACATCTTATAAGCAGCAAAATAAAGTATAATGAATCTATTACTAGTCTCAAAACTTGTACATTATACTCTCTCATTACTGTCTAGGGTGAGTAAGTTGATGTGTTGGGTGTAATTCTGATAGCTAAGAGTACAATACCTAGAGATGATAGCCATGATTCCTTCCTTGCAATTATCAGTTTTTAGCATCCTGTGTGTGTGTGTTCAATCAATTTATTCATCTGCAGATGGTACAAAGTTGTCTATGAAAACCTATGATCTTTGATAGCTCTGAAAACAACCCCAATTGAAACCAACTAATTCTATCTAATACTCTGAATCTGGATACCTATCTGTTAATTAAAGCCGTAGAGACATTCTGTGCAATTATTTCACTTAGTTGGGTTGCCTCTATCCATCTAGTAGCCCTTTCAATCATGGTTAATAGATATTGATATGGTGAAAAATAGGGATCTCTTGGTTTTTTTTATTGGTGATAGTGGACCCAAAATATCCATATTCACTCTCTGAAAGTGATTAGAAGGTAGTTTGAAAGTTTGTACGTCACTCTTAGTAATTTTTGCTTGCTGACAATTTTGGCACTCTTTAACTGATTTGTCCATCTGTGTCCAGTAATATCTAGATTTTAATAAGGATAATGTGGCTGATATTCCTCGGTGTGATAATCGATGCAGACTATCAAATACAGATTTCCTGAGCTTCTGTGGTACAGAAGTGATATGTTACACATTATAACATTTTTACTTGTATAGTAAGGTTTCAAACTGTCTTTCAATTGTTTAAGTTTTTCATTGAAATGCTGATGATTGATAATTTCCTGTAAATCACAAATATTTATTGTTACAACATTAGTTGGCCTTGATAAACAGTCTGCAGTGTTATTTTCATGCCATCTTATATGAAAAATGTCAGTAATGTATTCACTTATAAAAGCTCAAATGATGTTTGTTATCTGTCCAGCTTCAATTGCCAGTAAAGGCACAACACAGAGATTTATGATCCGTTAACAAAAGTGTATCCCTACCTTCTATGACATGTTTAAAGTGCAACACTGCTAGATATGCAGTGAGTAACTCATGATCAAAGGTGGAATATCTCTGTTGGGCCTGTGATAACTTTCCAGTGAACAAACCAATGCGAACAGATTGGTCATAGCCATTTTCCCCAATTCTTTCCATTTTTTAATCCATTTGTGCTGCCAGGACTGGTCTTATGTTAATCGACATTGCTTGTATGAACTTGCATTGTACAATGTCACTGCTCACTCCAATTTTTGTTGTTAACGCCATCACCACATTTAAATAAATGAATGATCTGCCTGTGAGAGTGGAAGAAGACATTAATTTGTTGAGCCTTTTTTGCTTTGATTTCTCATGCAAAATTACAACTGAATCTTTAAGTTTGCTATAATCTTGCAACTGTAAAATGATAGGTTGTAGCTTGCATACTATCGCCGGTGGTAATGCAGCTAACACTTGATAAAATTACTGTTTGGGTATCATCCTCATAATGTTTAACTGTTCTTTCAGTTATATTATCAGCTTTAACCAAGAATGTAGCACTTCAAATAATTTTATTTCAACAACCCAAGAAAGCTGAGTGTTTCAAACTACTTTTGAACAGATGCAACTGTATAACCTTTCTATGAACAACAAACACTCTTACCGTTGTTTTAATATTATTTTGTGTGAGATCATTTAATCTGTTGTATGAACATTTCCTTTTCATGACATTTTGTTAAAACTATGGACATTAAAAATTCTGGTTTATTTTCCTGAAATGAGCTACTGACACAACTTCAAGCCTGTAAGTTCATAAATAAATTCCTTACCTTGTTTTGTTAAAATTACCTGTGTGTTTCCTCATCATTATCATCCTCTATTAACCTTCTTGGCATTGGAAAATCAACAGTTCGTTTTAACCCCTAAACCCATGCCACTATACTGCCACTGTTAATCTTTTACTGCTTTTCAATTTCAATAACATAAAATTCTAATGTCAGGTGTCATTATGAACCAATTGGACATTCCTAAACTGCCTTTATTTTCTAGTTACATATTTTGTCTCTTTTTGTTTTGTGCTTAAGCTTTCTAATTCAGAGTAACATTTTGTCCAATAGATTCAATTTATTTATTTTGTCTTTATTTTGGACTTCTATAAACTACATTCTAAAATACATTTTCATTCATAAATTCTTGATCATGATATGAATAAACATTGGAATATAAATAAAATCACCTACAACAACTTTTTCATAATAAAATATTGATTATCTTCAAGCATATTTTTCAAAATTATCTTTAATTATTTTACTTATAATTAACCTTAATTAATTTACATTTCACATAATTTCAGAGGAAATCTTATCAATACACCATATTTTATGCTTTTTGGGACTGTTAAAATGTTTAATAGAAAATTCTGTATAATTTTCTAAATGCTTGTTATATTCCGGAAACAGCTTCTTTTTTTGTCCAGTGTTTTCAAATGACAGTTTTCAGACGATAGGGAATAGACAAGACACAAGAAGACTTCATAATTAACTTGACTTGCACTGTTACATCTGGTTGATACTCGAATTATCTTAGGAACTGCTTGTACTAACTGACAATTTGACAAGCCCTCATTTTATTTATATTCCATGCACAAACATAATAGTAGATAAAAATGCACCTGAATATTTAACATAAAATGCCTGACTCTAGTCCGTTGACTTACCGATACTTATAGGTAGTTACTCATGGGGGTAACAGGTTATTCCATTACATCGATGCTAAATACTAAGAATAAAGCAAATTGAGTATAACGATAAACTACGTCTGGCAGCAAGGCCTCTGGTCGGGAGGTTTGTGGGAGCATGGTGCCACCTCTTAATTGCTGTTGTTTCCAGGTCCACCCTGACCCAGGGTGGTAGCTTCTGTTAGGGTCCTAGCTATGGGAAAGGAGTTAATCTCCCCACCCTCAAACTGGAAATGTAGGATTTTATAGTAAAAATACCAGCAATACATTTTGGGGAAAAAAATTACCAGCAATACATCTGTTGACTCTTGACAAAAAAAAACAAACTTCCTTACTTAAAATACGTCAATGAAACTTTTCATACGAACCTATCCTAAAAAAAACTTTTCGGCATTAAATAACCGTAAAACAAAATAAACCAAACCAATGAAAATACATTTATTATATACATATACATATACATATACATACATATATATATATATATATATATATATATATATATATATATATATATATATATATATATATATATATATATATACACACACACACACACACACACACACACACACACACACACACACACACACACACACACACACACACACACACACACACACACACACACACACACACACACACACGAGCCTGTGAAATACTGGTTGAAAAAGGGGACATAATTTGATAAATAGGTTAGTGATGATGTTATCTCACTTTTGATTAGTCAATAAATGTGTATCATGGTTTTTGATTGGCTGAAATTGATTGATATATAAATTGTGCTGAAGGCGTGTCGTTCAATTGCCAGGAAGCCGTAGTTGTGTGAACAACATGAGGGCGAAGTGGCGAAAGAAGCGTATGCGAAGATTGAAGCGAAAAAGGAGGAAGATGAGGGCCAGATCGAAATAAAATGAAAATCTGGCAGGTACCAAAGTGAAAATAGTTTTGCTGACTGGCTTTTTTTTTCAGTCACTCGCAGTCAATAACAACCGGAAGAAGAAAGAAAACACAATCATTTTTAGTGTTCGTTCATTTCTTTTGACTTCATCATTCCAACTCGTCGCTTGACTTGTAAATTGAAATTTTCATCAAATCGTCCGAAGAAAAAACGGCAAGAAGAAGATTTGTCTTCAGCCTCCATTCATTATTAAATATGATGACTAATGGACATTTTCCAACTTTTCTTTTTACTGACTACGAAGCGCTATTTTTACTTGTAAAACTTTGTCACGTTTGGATTTCATGTTAAATAATTTATGCCTTGTGGTGGCAACGACATTCTTGCTTCCCTCTGGGCAATAAACATGAAATAATATCAAATCCTTTTGTCTTATTTGTTTTTATTAAATCACTTATCTACCGTTTTGTAAGGTAAGTCTTAAAAATGTTTTTTTATCTTGTTGAACAAGACGGCGGCCATATTGGCCATTTTGTTTTCTCTTCATTCGTCATCGAAAATGTTTTGTTAGTTACAATCTCAAAAAAAAAAAAATACCGATATTTATATGTATATAAATTTATGTATATAGACCTTGTAATTAACCAAAATTCTTATGCGTAATGTTGAATATGTCCTCCCTTTTAAAAGTAAGGGTTTAATTTATAATGTATGTATAATGCTAAATTGGACCCTGACTTTGTGTCCGCTGTCATAACGAATGTCCGTTTTTTCTTTTATTGGATTAAATTTCTTCAAAGGATTTCTGAAGACAAATTTCCCATTAAGGTAAAAGATGTCCTGCATATCGAATTTTCAATTAAATTTAATCTGAATTTACTTCCATTCTCATGGATTCAAGTTCTTTTCTGGATCCAACCTGCGAAATTCTAGGCACTTTCAACACGTGGAGCGATAAAGATGTCCAAGTTTGAAAAAAATTACCAAAACTTGGATTCGTCGAATTTTATTGGAATTTCCAGCATTTATTCCTTAATGAATTAACTTAAGTGAATTTAAAAAAAAATTTTTATTCAACAAAACCCCCCGAAGGGGTCATATAAAAATATCGAATGAACACCGAAACATAAGCTGCTTTTTTTCTTTTTGTGTGTGTGTGTGTACTGTAGAGTTACTGATAAAAAACATTTACTAATTTAATTATAAATGGAAAAAAAAAAATTTTTCAATTCAGCCCGCCTTTCTAGTATTTTACATTTTATGTATTGTAAACGTTCCGATTTCTGTAAATACGGATGTCTATACTATACACATCAAGAGCTGTGAGAATAGTAAAGTTTTAAATCGGCCACCAAAGAACCTAAAAATTCAATAGTTCCAAAGGTTGGTATTTTTACAAATGTCCTTTGTAGAAGAAAACAAAAATTCCCAAAAGCTGTTAATTGCCTCATAAAAAGCGTGTTTAAATGCGATGTTTTAAAATTAAAAAAGTAATGTTTCAAATCGGATTATTAATTAAGCTTTTTTTAAATCAGCCAATCTTAGTTTCTGAAATATTTTTTTGAAATACAAATTTTCTTATTCCCAATATTAAAATTTAATTTTAAAATCTATTAGTTTGAAATACCCCCCCCCCAATTTAATTTCCAGAAATTAAATTTTGTCCCTCTTCATAAAATCAGAATTCCTTTTTGATGAATGTAATTGTGTAAATCAGATTTTTTTTTTTATTCCCCTGATGAATAAAAGTTTAGAAGACTTGTCCATTTTCATTTTTAATATAGAATATAGAAGTTTTAAATATTTCTTAATCTTTTAAAATTGTCTTAATTTGTCGCTTTATTTTTTTTTTAGTAAAAGTCAAAAGAAAACTACTAATCATGAATTGAAAAGCTTAAGCACAAATCTTCGCACCAATATTTTTTTTGTGTAGTATAAACATGCTGATTTTCTATATATAGGGTCGAGCATTTCCTTGAGTATTTAAAAATTATATATAAAAGGTGCTTATTAATGCCCCACCGAGAACATTAAAAATGAAAAATGCATGTTTACAATTAGTTTCAAATCCAATTAAATCAGCTATTTCTCAGTTTCAAGAAAGTATTTTTTTTTTTAAAGGGGGGGGGGATCTCATCAGTTATTTGAGGGGAAAAAGTTCCTTCCTCTCAATTTAAATTGTATTTAAAATACAGCAAAATATTTTTTTGCTTATTGGAATTTACTCTATTTGCTTTAAATTAAAATAAAAGTTCCAAGAAAGTTTTTTTTTTTTTTTTTTTTTTTTTTTTTAAGGATCAGAGTAATTTTGCAACCTCTCCTAAACTGCAAAACTTTGCACCAGATCAATATATATTGGAAGCCTCATTGATTACCATACTTTATCAGAATATTTTTCATGTTGGTTAAATTTTGTGATTTCTTTGATCTTTACTGTATTTCTAACATTGACATCAAAAATTTTATAAAATCTAGAGAAGATCCAGAATTCATTTGTACAAAATAGCCATGAAAGGGGCAGATATAACTTGCATGCAAAAGACCCAAGATTCTATGGGGTGCGATGGACAAATTGTCATCTGAATAACACAAAAATGAAAATAACACCCTCTCATTTTAACAGATATTATACAAGCATATCTTGAAATACTAAAGAGTAAATTTATTAAATAAAATCGCCTTTGGCTTTAACCACGGCCTCCAGATGACTTTGAATCTCCAGCAACTCTTCTGGATGATCTTGTAGTGAATGTTGCCATAATCCCTGCCTTCGGTTCATCTTTGGGGTTACAAGGATATTTGTTGGTCTCTCACTCAACTTTGCCGCTCACCCCTAATAATTTAGGGGTTGCAGTCTGGGGAGTTAGGTGGAAAGATATAAGGAGTGATGTGGTTGCAGAAATTGTTTGACAGCTATAACTGGATTCTTCAGCTTGTGTAGCATGGTGCAGAGTCCTGTTGCCAGACATAGGGTCTTCCAGTAGCCACCTTGACCCAGGGCAGGACTACCTCCTAAAGGAATTTGATGTAGGCCTGCACGTTGAGTCCCTCTAACAAATTTGGGAGTTCTTTTATTTTCAGAACGAACAGTTAATTTTCCGAGCTGCTGTACCTTCGTAATCACCATTAGACTCATCCAACTCTTTCTGAATCCTCTGCACTGTCCTCAGATTGACACCTAAACACTCTGAAATATTTGTATTGGAACTTCTGGGGCGAATACCAAGCAGAGTATAGCATGCTGTCACCAAATTTCTGGCAGAGTGAATTGCATCATGGTACTCTTTTTCTCACATACAGTTCCATAAACAGACCCTACTATGCTATACTGTCAAACAATGCAGATGTGCAAAATTAAAAATATTAAATGGTGACAATTTACCCTTAGCATCCTGTATATAAAGTTTATTAATGAATATATGCAAAAATTTCAACAGAAATTCTAAGAATTACCATATATTTTTTTTTTTTTAAGGATACATTGTGAAAAAATGTGCAAAACACTTGTTATTAGATGAAAGGTCAAAGGATTAATTTATGTAATAAAAAAAAAAAATAATAATTTTTAGACTCTTGGAAATTTTGGTTAAAAATCTTGTTTTTCTGTCATCTGTTTTTCTGACCATAAATTTTGAATTTGATCGTCTTTTTGCAGTGAATAAATTGATTTGGAAATTCTTGCAAAAATCAGGTAATTTTCCTGTTTTAATGAAACCTTCAGAATGTCTTGAAATTTTTAAATATTTTTTCAGAAAATCTTTGTAAAAGAAAAAAATTTTTTTTTTTTTTCACGTTACCTCCTCCACACCCTCACTTAATTTTAGGAAGTTTCAAGAAATTGCATGTTTATAAGTCCTGCGTTGAAAAATTCTGCTCTGAATCATAAAATACAATGCAATAAAATTAAGACATTATTTTGGGTTCAAAAAAAAAAAGTGATATCTTAAGTTGAAAATGCATTTTTAAAAAAAAAAACTGAAAATTTTAGAAAACTTTTATCTTAGTTTTAATTCCAAACTCGCATAGATAAAAATATTTCCAGCAAAATACTGCTGTATTTAATTCACAGCTTAAATTGAATGGAATTCTAACCACTTCCGCCCCAGCCCCTCAACCTCCCAACGTCTTACTCTCTGCGTTGAGGTGTCTACTCTGTCTTAACCAAACTTAAGGGAGCGACCGTAGGTCCCCTGAGCATCCGTAGATCATTCGACCAGTCCACTGGTTTAATCCTGCTTCCTGCCCACGTATTTGGTTTGATCCATAAAGAAGTGATGTTCATCCATTCACAGTCGGCTGAAGATGAAGACACGGCTGGAAAGTCCGTGCTAAGAAATTTTGAATGCACCAAAAAAAAAAAAAAAATATCTGCAGTAGCTGAACAAACAACTATTCAATGGTTGGATTGTTAATGTCTTTTATATAGCAGAAAAGAATAGTAGAGAAAAGAAACAGGTTACAGAAATGAAAATTGACGTAAAAACTCATACACTGGATACTAGACAGAGAGTGGGTTGTGATTAGCTTGCTGTTAAATCATCTCAACGATATGCAACTCTCGATTATTGTAGCTTATTTCTGTTTCCAGTGGTAGTAATAATAGTAGTAGTCTTGGCGTTGGAGTAGTAGTTCGCTTCTTCATACATATATCAACAAAATATGTAAGCGGGTGCCTGGCTCCAACCTCTGACATCACTCCCAATCTCCGACCTCTTTCTCCAGCTCGATGGCAGACCAGCCAACCACTCTCTCAACAGATTTCTGTGTGTTTATATAGATAAGCCTGGCTGATCACAAATCAACCCTTGGTCCGCATCGATTATCACAAGTGTTGCTGTCAACCCAAAACCATGGGAATTTAAAATCCTTTCTTGCTTACTCAGCCCTATTTATAAATTTAACTAACAAAAGTTATTTCAATCATTTTTCATTGTCTTTTGTAATGACCCAATGGGTGAGATCAGGTTTCCATCAGTAAACAAAATTGTTCTCTCATTTCGCTGTTCAAATCTGCTCCAATTTCAATAAAAAATTTTTAAAAAACATGTTTCTCAAACTCTGTCACAGAATCCATTTTTTTCTGATTATTGGTAAAATCTATAAAACTATCTATATTGACAAATCTGTCAACACAATTTTCTTTTAAGAGATCTTTCAAAATTAAAATATACTTTTCTGAAACATTGAGAAAATTGATTTAAAGTTTAATTAATGTGAATCAAAACAAATTACTTTTATTTTAAAATATCTCCAAAAATCATTTTTAACATGCTGAATGTTAAATCATTTTTAACATGCTGAATTATCAACATCCAGAATGTTTAGGAAATTTATGCAAGAGTTAGATAATTGTAATAAGATTACATGAATATAATGTAAATGGCTTTTTTTTTTTTTTTTAACTATCCAAAAATTTTAACATTTTATTGAATTGGTTTGGTTTTATAGCTTTTATTTCCAAAGATGCCTGTTGAAGGAATAAATAAATAAAATCTTGATTTTACTATAGTTATTGCTCTTATTTTTTGATAATGTTGTCTGGACATTGTATTTACAAAAATTGACATGTTTATACACAAAAAATAAAGGTTCTTTTTATAGTGATGAGGGCGTTGTATTGTAAGATTTTCTATTTATTAAAAAATACAATTTTTATTATTTGACACCTAAAAATTAATACAGAATTTAAAAATAATAAAAACCATTCTTGCAGAAATTCATTAAAAAAATTTCATAGGACATTATTGTTCATAATAGTGTGGCGATGTTCTCCAATCATTCGTCGCTCACTGCACCAGTGATGACATCCAGTGTTTATTGTATTTGCATATGCACCCAACTCACTATGCACACTATTGTCATCTCAGCCGTGATCGCGTTCAACAAAAAAAAAATGAAGACAATTGTTTTTCAAGGCTCTCTGGCTGGGAAGTAGCAACAACACGATTTCTCACTTAAATATGGGATCCTTCCTTCAGCTGCAAGAGGTGGGCTGCTATTTTCCTAATGTCACTGGCCATTGGTCACCTACCTACTTCTGACAGCTAGACACACTTTCCTCCCAAATTCCTGCCACTCTCTGCTTATATGGATAATCCTGGGGTCCCACCCTCTCCATCCACTTGTTTTTCTGGAAAATTCGAGACCACCCCAAAGCCACATGTCAAATATTCTAAAGGACTACTTTTACGACGATCTAAAATCATTTATAAAATTTTTATGTTTCCCAATTCAAAAGCAAAAAGAGACATGAATTCTGAAACACTAACCCCTAAGTTCACTCAAGATGGACTGCAGATAAAATTCCTACAAAACTCCAATAGCTGAGTGGACTTAAAAGGAAGGAATTTATCTCCTTATTTTCTAAAGGTGTGTGAGAAATCAGATTGCTACAATATATGATTCATAAAAGCAAAATTAAAAACATGTCTAATTAAATAATGTCTTTGTTTTATTTTATGATCCAGATTTAAATTCTTCAAGGATGACTTATAACTAATATGAACATTAAGTGCTACAAAAAAATTAAATGGAGGGCAACAGATGTAAAAGAAAAAAGTAAAATTGTAAGTTCTGAGAGTTTAATTCAATAATTATCTAATCTTTGAAAGAATTTCCAAATCAATGTGATTTTGACCAAAAAAAAAACAAATTTATGGTCCTGCATTGATGATAAAAAAACAATTTCAAAGCAAAATTTTAAGGTTCTATAAAAAAAAAAATACTTTTTTTTTTCACAAAAAAAATATCACTGGATCTGACAAATGCCTTTATCCACTGAGCCATGTGTCCTTGAGGACTAGACCCAGAGTTGTGAGTTCAGTACCAGGTTACAGCAGTGGTGTACCAAAACACTTGGAGAGTTGAATTAAAGGGAAATAAGGCATGGCACTAGAACAATCTACCCTGGCAGATGAAATAAAGGGTTCAGTTTGAAATTCCAATCACCTAAAAAAGGCCAGAGCATACAATGACCAAGATGCTATGAATACAACAATGTAGATGAGGATAACAATCTGAATAATATAAAAAATATTCCAAATTTTATTCTCAATGTAATTAATGGATATTGAATAAAAATTTAAATGTAATTCCTTAGACTGTAGCTTATTTTTCTTGCTTCCCAAGCCTTTTGATAAACGGACATCTTGTTCTTTTAATGTTTTACTTATGCATTCGTCTGTAATGAAGCAACAACTTCTGCACCTTATACATAAATTGAGCACAAAATCATTTTAGTTTCGTTTTGACTAATATTTTGACAAGGTCCCACGAGTTGATGTGCTTCCTTTGTTTTTCATTTCTTATTTTTAAAATAGAGTTGGCATCTTGTGTTGCCTTCCACACCATCCTAAAATGTTGTCCCACGATTTGAAAAGGTTCCTCTTTTCCTCCGCTAGAGATTTCATTCTGGTGACTTAGCCTGCTTCAAGTGGAAGTCATTTGGAACAATGTCCTCTTACTGGAGATCCTCACATCTTTTTCTCTATTTTATAGAGTGTAATTCTATCCCAAACTTGCATGACGACTGGCTGTTCTTGAACTCGAGAAAATCTTTTAACTGATCACCATTGATGAATTTTGGCCAGGGTCATTCTTTTGGAACCAAAGTTCAAAATTCTAACAAACATTTTTTCTTTCTTTCCTTGAATAAAAGTAGGAAACGCTGGCCGTAAGAAATTGGAGAGGTACAATTTAAAGGGTTGGATTACCATACAAGGGGTGCGTATAATGTGTGAGTAGAAGCATTTTCCCCACTATCAGCACAATTTTAGGGGTGCATATTATGGGTGGAAGGCGTATTATACATGGGGAATTAAGGTAATTCATTTACTTCATGTTGGGGGGGGGGGGCAAAATGTTTTGAAAGTGTGCAACTGTCATTATGAAAAGAAAAACGATGAAGTGAAATACTGCACAATATTAATCATTGGTTGCATTATAAAGATCATGGTTAAGAAATGGATTTGTTAACCTATAAATGATTACAGAAAAGCTTTTATGGATTTCGTGAAGGTGTAACTTTATGGCATCCATTAAGACATTCACCCTCCCTTGCTGGGTTGCTACCTTTTTAGTTTCACTTAAACAGGGTTAGGACAATTATTCTCTTTGGGAAAAAAATCCACCCAAAACCTCTTAAATATTCAAAAAAACATTTTCTCACATCTGTTTATTTAAGATATGATTTTTCTAGGATAGTGTTTCATTTTTAACATTTAATAAAAGGGGTGGTTGGAATATGAAGTTTTTCTGTGGATTTTTAGCCCCCAAAAGAGAATAATCATCCCAGCCTTTTTATTTGAAACTCAAATATAACTTAAAAGCAGAAATAATTACTGACAGGATGGACTGTACTGATGTTCAGGAAACATTTTAAAAAAATAAAAAGCAAAATAACTTAATTTTCCAGCAAAACTCTCTATGATTCTGTGTGGAAAGTAAATGAAGAATTATCCTCTTCTAATCAATTGCGTTTTTGTTTTGTTTTTTTAAATTTGTTCACTTTCTTTTGGTTCACCTCCCAAATCATTTTTATCAATAAATTGATTCAGACTTCCTTATCAAATGATGAAATGAAAGTCATCCTGAACGGCCACTCTTCTAGATCCTGTTGTACTAATGCCGGTGTCTCCCAGTGCTCTATCCTTGTCTCTACTTTGTTCTGTTTTTTATTAACGACCTTTCTGATTGTATCATCTCTCAATTTGGTATCTATGCTGATGACACAATCATCCTGTCTTGATAGTCTGTTACGGTCAAATAGGCAGTTGATGTCAAAAACAGCCTTCAGTCTGTCGTTAACTGGGGCAAAGAATGGCTTGTTAATTTTAACACCTCCAAAACTAGACTGCTCTCTTGCTTCCATCAGCATGGTTGATGCTAACCTCCAGGAGAGTGACTCTTGCCTTCTTCGGCTAATGTTCTCGCCTGACACGAAGTGGAAAGACTATATTGAATCCATTATGAGGTCAGATACAAAGAAAGTTGATTCACTGTGTTGTGCTAGACAATTTTTCTCTCCAGAATCTATCTTACATATCTACCATTTGCTCATGCTTAGAATATTGCTAGCACGTATGGCCCAGTTCTCCTGCTATATATTTAGATATTTTTGATAAGATCCAAAGAATCAGCAATATTCTTGGTCCTGATCTGGCAGCTTAGCTCCAGTGACTTGCCCACCACTGTAAAGTTAAATTCCTGTGACTTTTCTATAAATACTTTCATGGTAATTGAATGAGCTTTTCACTATTTTACTGAAGCTTTTAAATTTCAGCAGACTGGCATTGAGGTCTCATCAATTTACAGTTGAGCTGGCTATATATGAACATAAATTTCTATGCTAACAGTTTCTTTTCTCACACTTCTCACTTGTGGAATTGCTTTCAGGCTCCATGCTTTTCAGCCAACTTTAATCTTAAAAAATTTAAATGCAATGTCAAATTGCTATCTACCGTCTTCCTGATGAGTCTCTTGTTCTTGTTCCTCAATAATGCTCGTTTTCTAATTCTTCCACACCCAGTAACCCCTTTGTGTCTTAGTGAATTTACTACCTTGCTTGGGATGAACTTTATGAAAAAAAAAAAAAAAAAAAAAAAAAAAAAGGACACAATGTGCAGGTGACAATTTATCAATCAGCATCATCTCAAAAGTTTAGGGCACCATCAAATTTATACAAGACTGACACTTTACTTTTCATTCAGCAGTAAACTATTTAAACATGCGTTACGAATCCAAGTCTTTTCAGAATTCTATTTCATCAAATGCACTAGCATTAGAAGAGATTAGCTTCTTGCATACAGAATTTACACAAAAATAAATTCCAATTGGATGACATAATATTCACCATAAAGTCTTATGGATTTATTAATAAAGCTTTTCCAAGAGAATTTAAAAAAAAAACCTTTTTGGACTATCACTGCAGTTTTAATTATTACTTGCAATGGAAAACAAACAAACATACATACATAGAAAAAGAAAAAAGGCAGCAAATTAATCCTTATTCCATTCTTGAAGAATTACTAATTCGACTCTTTCAGTTAGCAATGCCTCAACCTCAAGGTTAAAATATGGTTGGGAGGAGGAGAGGATTTCCTAAAGCCTAATTAAAACACTTATCTGGAGTCATTTTAAATTCTCATATGTGCAGTTTGACTGCAGCAGAAATTCTTGGCTATGATTTTTATTTAAAATAGATACACTAAAAGGAATTTAAAAAAATATATTTTTACAAAGTTACATTTTTCAAAAATTGTTATCAAGAGAAATGAAGACAATTGATGCTAAATGGACAAAATTTCGGGGGGGGGGGCTGTTTCCAACCTAAAAAAATTTTTTTTTCTTACTTTCTCTCTCTCTCACACACTTAACTGAACTTTTACAAAAAGGCACAGGAAAAAAGAAAAGAAAAAATTCTTCATTCATAGTTGTTTGTGTCAACTAAAGAGCTTTCCAGTTAGAAAATGTCCACATCTTCTGGAGCATCTAAATCTCTGTATTCAATTATGGATCTTGGATCAGGACGTCTAGAGAAAAAAAGGGGTAAAAAGAGAAAAAAAATTAATTTTCAATTCATTTGATCAGTGAATAAAATTAAAAAAAAATTTTTTTTTGATTTCTATGATGCAATTTTGTCACTAAAACAATTTTGTCACTAAAACAATTTGCTAACATTTTGTCTCAAATTTTAAAACTGAACAACAACAAAAGAAAAAAATTAAAGTTGGTAATTTGTAGTGTTTTTAATTATTTCAAAAGAGGTGTACATTGCTGCAAAGAAAGCAAACGAGCACGAATAATAACGAGATGAAAGTTGAAGGAGGAACATTCAAAAAGTGTTTTCAATATAGAAAGTTTGCTTTTACCTGTAGGGTTTAGCATAACCACCAACACCCCCTCTTCTATAATCAAGACGATAATTATCTCGGGCATAGTTGGATGTGCCATAAGGAGCAGGAGGACCTGACAGAGAGAGAGGAATTAATAAAAGCATTGTTGTATCAATAATAAGTAAATTTATATTTTGCTATGAAAGAAAAATACAGATATTCTGATAAAGTTTCTTTGATTCAAATTATCTGAATGGGCCATTTTTATTCTGTAGGTCATTTTAAGAGATTATAGCAATTCTGTGTTCAGTCTTGCAGTGAGTATATTAAGGCAACCAGAGCAAAGCAGCGAGATTTAATAGAATACAGACTTGTTTTTATTTAGACAATCCTACGACAGTAAAAATAGTTTAAAAGAGACAAAACAAAGGAGGGGCTTACATACAATATTTGATGGGGGGGAGAGGGGGTAAATTACCTGCATAAAGCAGAGGAGGGCGCGGTTGATTATATGCTAACATCTGGGGGAGACCTTGATAAGCATTGGCATTGCCTGGGCCTAAGAGGCTGTCCCGTTGGCCACCTGAAGTGGAGGGTCCTGTCTGTTTGTTGCCTGGATGTTCAGGGAGTTGTGGTCGTTTGGGATCCAAGAGATAATTGTTGAAGAAAGATACCTTTCAAAATAAAAAGGGAAAACATGGTTTGAGCAACAAATACCAAAAGATGTTCTAGCAAAATTCCTGGTGAGATGAGAGAAAGAATGCGCGTTCAATATTAGATTCAAAGAAATATCACTTCAAGATAAACTAGTATTCAACATTAAAACCATTGACTGTGAAAATGTATTTGTTGTGGATTCTTTTTGATAACAAAATTGGAATTTGTAGATTGAGACAAAGACACAGTAAAAGTAAAATGATTGTCCTGGAGCAGCATATATTTTATCAACACCACACAGAAATATTATTTCCTAGAATATCTTGCCCTTCAATTGGTTAAAAGAGGAGAAAAATAGATTGTAACAATTGAGAACGGTGGTTGATTTGCAATAATCTCCTAAGAATAGACAAGAATGAAGTAGATTTAACAGTGGTAGAGATTTGAAAGCTATTAACATGAAAACAAAAATAACATTAAACTGGAAATAATTAACAAACAGAGCTTTGCTTTCCCATGTGCATGTTTCTGTGAAAAATGAAAATTTGTTCTGAGGTCTTGTTAGGAAATATTACATTTGATGACCAAATAAACTAAGAAGAGAAAAGACGACTGGAGATGGTACTTAACCCAAGATAGACATTAATTATTCCTATATACACTACATACTGGAATTTGAAATGTGTATCAATGCAAATATAAACTTTAAACAAACATGTCAAAACATTACCATATATATATATATATATATATATATATATATTTTAGAATTGGACATAGTCCAACAATTTATTTAAAGACATTTATATTATGTTTAACGTTCTTTTTATAGATACAAGTATTTAATCAAATGCTCTGTTTTATAATAAACAGTATTAAATAACATTTACCGGCCTGAATGTCCAAGAAATTTTCATAGAAATTCGGAGAGCGAAAATTTTCTATGAAAATTTCTCGGACATTCAGGCCGGTAAATGTTATTTAATACTGTTTATTATAAAACAGAGCATTTGCTTAAATACTTGTATCTATAAAAAGAACGTTAAACATAATATAAATGTCTTTAAATAAATATATATATATATATATATAAAAAGGTACCTCCATAAAATTGTGACAGCTAAGGTTTAAAATGAATTTTTAAGAAATTTTTATTTTAGTTTTAATTTCAAGTTAATAAATTTAATATTTCCAATAAGCAAAATACTTTGTTGTATTTCAAAACTAACTTAAGTTGATTGGAAAGAGTTTTCATTTTGAAATGGCTGAAATTTCTTTTAGTGCCATTTTCAGCCACCTGTCGTCAGAATGTAATTCTCTTTATCAAAAAGTCTTCCAAAAATAAAATATACTTTTCTGAGACTTTGAAGAATAATAGCTGATTTAAAGTATAATTAATCTGATTTGAAATAAATATGTATTTAAAGTTTAAAATATCACAGAAATGCATTTTTGAAAATGAAAATTTGGTAGCTTTTTATTTAATCTGATGTAATGGCAGATTGATGTTTGTCTAATGCAACTTTTGTATATAATTTTTAAGCACTTCAGTAATCTTAAAAATATTGAATTTGAGATATTTTGGCTTTAAATAACTATAGTTATGGCTCTTATTTTCTGATAATATTGTGTATGGTCACCCGTATCTACAAAAATCAGCACATTTATACATATACAAAAAATTCAAAATTCTTAAAAAATATGATTTGTACTAAGCTTTTCCATTTATGATTAGTAAATATAATTTTTACTTAATAAAAGGTGAAATTAATACAGAACTTTAAAAGATTTAAAACTTAATTACTCTAATATAAAATTTAAAAAAAAATGAAAACAATTCTTGTAAAAATTAATTATTCATCAAAAATTTATTTTCTTAAGATAATAGTGTCCTTAATATAACTTATTTATAAATGTAATTAAAAGCTTTTCTAATTATTGCACCTTTTATTTTATGATTCAGAGCAGATTTTCAGTAAATGGTGTTTCTATTTTGCAAAACAAATTGACGATTTAAATTCTCCAAGGAGTCCTGCTTTTAACGAATATAAATATGAAGATGATGGAATTTTAATTTCTCAAAATTTAATAAAATTAAGTAAGTAGGAGTAACAGATGCAGCAAAAAAAAAAAATTAATTCGTGAATAGGTGCTCAAAATGTCCTTAAAATTCAATAATTATTTGGATTTTGCAAGAAATCAATGTTTTTTTACAAAAAAAGATGCTAAAATTTTCTCTAGTCATCTGGTTGGGGGAGTACCAGGTGAATAAAAATGTTTACCTCTTTTTTGACTTCCTCAATTTTTTCTCCGTGCTTATTGAATATGTGTTTCTTTACATAATCTGGACCTTTGAACTTCTTACCGCTGAGTGGACAAAGCCATTTGTCTTTGGCTAATTCTTGTGTGTTGGAAGTCACAAATTTTTCCACTTCACTGAACACCAAGTTAAGGATTAAACAACTTTCAAATGATATCAGTCTTAAAAACAAAAGAGACATTTCTCTCTGGAACTAAGACATGTTTCCTTTCAAACTGACAATTTATCAAGTACAAAAAGAGAAATCATATGAGAGCCACCCACCCAACACTGCTATTAAAAAAAATAATCATATTCTACCGATCATAAATTGTCAGGAAAAAAAGAGATTCTAATTTCTAATAACCCACCCACACACACTTTTTTTTTGACTAAAATATTTATCAACTATCAAATGCCTATTTTGTTTAAGAAGGACAAAGATTTAGCCATGTTGAGAGGTCATTTGGGAAATAGGGTTGCTCTTTTACAAGATGTTACAAATGTATAAAAATACAAATCAATTGAATTCAAGTGAAAGCAAAATGTTTTTAATAAAACCAAAATTTAAAACCAACATCAACTTTGAATGAAAGAAAGAAAAGGATACACATCAGGGTCTTTTCTACCCAACTGGATAGATTCTGCTTTGTCCAAAAGGTCTTGCATTTCAACAAAGCTTTTCACTTTGGTCTCAAAATTTGTCATCCATTCAGTCACTGTAAAAGTAGGAATAAAAATTAAACATTTTTTCATCCTTATTCAAAAAAAATAAATAAATAAAATAAAAAGTTTACAAGGGATTGCTGAAAAGGTCTTGGCCTCACCAAACCAAAGAATCAGATTTCTCTTCTCTTGTCTTTCTGAGGAACAAGGCTACTTGGTTCTGATGAGAACTTTCTATCAATCTCTTACATTAATCAGTAACAATGTAAAATTTTCTTCTTTTTTTAAAATTTTTTTTATTACAAAATTCTATTTTTATGACATGGATGAAATTTATCCAATCTCTTAACACCTATCAAAGATAGAAAACTGTAAAAAAACACTAAACACGTCCCTAATTCTTATTTGGGAATTCTATCAAGAGTCTGATAAGATGGTTTATGATTAGCAAGCAGGAGTGCATGATTATTAACAAGGAGAAACAAGTGATTTCTCTCACTTGCCTTGGGCCATAATGAAAACAAATGTAAAGAATTTATATTTTCCCCACTACGGGTGCCAATAAAGGAAAAGATGATTCTCTGCTGTCAGTGCCTAGTATATGGGAAACAAAACTAAATACGTTTGACAAATTTTATTAGTGGAAAAGATGCAAGAAACCCTAAGATAAAACAAAAAATTCTTTGGTAAACACTCAACATGCACGCTAAATCTAGAGCTTCTAATTTCATCACTTGGTGTGAGCTGAGATTTACACCCCCCTCTTCACGAGAGTCAGTGGATCAATCCACCTGTCCACAGGCATATTTAGCTCCAATAAGTGATTGAATAGGGAAGTGAATAAAACTTTTTATTGCCTCCTTCATCAGATTGTCAGTGACCAAAGTAGGTTTTCCCTAATTCAAAAGGGATGAGGAAGATGGTTAGCTAACATGTATAATAAAAAGTATGACGTACCAAAGGGGCAACAGCCAGCTAGATAAAGGGGCTGTCTTGATAAAGTCGCCTTAGAGAAAAGCAATGGGAAACCATTCCTTTATGAAGAGAGTCAGTTCCATTGGAAGAGATCTTTGCTCACATGGACAGACATGCACAACAAAAATCATAACTGAGACATAAAATGTTAGGACATCAGAAAATGTCAAAAAAAAGGGACATGGAAACATGAAAGAGCCACAATTCTCAGAGTCTGTGAAATAAGATGAACTATATATATATATATATATATATATATATATATATATATATATATATATATATTATTTAGCAGATACATGTGTTTGAGTAAACAGCCTTTTTTTTTTCTCTTCACAATGATGTTCACCCTGTATAAGGCCCAAAAGCCACTTGAAGCAGAGGGTTACAGAGTAAGGGGCACAATTTCTGTGGGATATGTGGAGAAAATAATCTGTTTAAGTCTGGGATTAACCATTAAGATTGTCGTAATCAAGGCTGCATCCTTTTAAGAGTTGGTTCCACAAAGCACCAGTTCTTAAAAGAAAAAAAAGTGGAACTTACATTTCCACCAATGGTATACAAAGGGATATTGGATGGTTCCCTACAATATGCATGGCATGGCAGGCCTTAGCTGTGAAGGTTAGGACTGGTGGAATTAAAGAATGTCATTCATCTGAAACACTTTCCATGGAAAGAATGGGAGGCTTGCAACATTTCATCTGTGGGAAAGTAGTGTATGGTGGAAAACAATCCATCAACATCACCCACAAGGACAGGGAGAGGTTTTTGGACTCTATCGAGACTGAAAAGTAAAGACTGAGTAGCTCCTGCCCATATATGGCAGCAGTACTCCATTTTTGGCCTGATCTGGCTCTTGTAAAGGAGGAGGAGTCAGTTACTTACTGGATCAATACAGGGAACCAACCATTTTCCCAGCATCTTTAGCAGTGGATCATATCATGAGTTCCACTTGAGAGCTCGGCTGTGTTTAGGTCACAACAGATGCTCAAGACATGGGACCTCCCCGAGAGAACCCTCCCTTCAACATGATATGTGAAAATTCAGGGTCTGAAGGATGGAACATCATTAGTTTGGTTTTTGAGGCATTGAATGTAACCAGTCAGTTCTGCCCTACTCCACCTACTGAGCTGTTAAAGAAGAAGAGATAAGCTGCCAGTCTCTGGTCATCTAGGGTTTTGGAGGTTTACCCGTATGCCGTTGTATCATCAGCATAGATATTCACAAATGATTGGAGTATAACTCTTAAGTAAAACATTTATGTAAAGTAGAAAAAGGGTTGGTCCAAGAAACAAACTTTGGAGGATGTCTACACTGATAGGTTGTTACCCATTGAGATACATAGAGAATTTAACACTCACAAGACATTGAAGAAATGAGAACTAGCATGTAACGTACATAACAATTTTGTGTGGATGGACAGCAAAACAAAATGAAAAAGAGATGGTAAAAGGCAACAAAAGACAGGAAGTTGAAGGTAGCCATTCTTACTCTGAAAAGATTTAGCAGATAAAAGTGAGTTTGACCCTCACTAGGTGCTCCCATACTTGTGGATTTATGCCATGTCAAATTAATTCTTTAACATAAAACAGCTTTTTTTGCAAACATGAAATTTCTAAATTAGGTGTTGAGAATAATTTAAAATATCCATAGTTCATGAATTTGGCAGCATAGTAATTGTGAGTTCAATTTCTGGGCTGAGTAGTCCAGACTCAATGGGAAATCACTGATGGTTACCTGCATCAACAGACACCTGAAGAAGGCCAGAGAGTGTTTTAATGCCAACAACTTTCTTTTTTTCCTGGTAATATTTTTGTTTTGTCAAAAATCTATTTCTGTTAATATTTTTTTCCTCAAAAATGTATAGCTGGTAATATTATTTTTCAAAAAATGTATTGCTGGTAATATTTTTTTTCAAAAAACGTATTGCTGGTAATATTTTTTTTTTTTTTAAATTTATTTCTGGTAATAATTTTTTACAAAGTATTTCTGGTATTAAAACTTATTTTTACACTTTTATAATGCCTTTTATCTCAGTTTCTGAGTTAACTATTTGCCCATAGCCAGGACCCTAACAAGTGCTACCACACTGGGTCAGGACAGACCTGGGAACATCTGCAATTAAGAGGTGGTTCCACGCTCCTCAACACCTCCTGATCAGAGGCCTTGCTGTTGGACGTAGTTTATCTTCTTACTCTGCACGCAGATGTAGTTTATCGTCCTACCCAGGACGTCCAGAGAGTGTAACATCCAAGATGTTGTGATACAGCCCAATATTGCGCACTACATTGATGAAGATATTAGTCAAAATGTAAATAAAATTTTATATGAATGTACTTTTCATTTTGATATTGAGAGGAGAGAAAACAAAATCTATATTCATAGTAAATGTGTTTCTATTGTTTCTTCTGCTAAGCTGAAGAACCAAGTGCTGAGCTGTCAGTTGTGAAAAGATCACATTGGCCAGAACAAGCTTACCATCATTCTGTGTCATTTTAAGAGGTGGTGGGGCACGTCCATGGATAATACCACATCTATGGGGCATCTCATCTTCATTTGGATACTCGCTGGCACTATAGTAATCCAATGAGTGGACAATACGTAAGTAGAGGATCATGCGGTCAAGAACCTGTAAAACAAGCGACACATGTGTCAAGGCCAAAATAAATTATGCCATTTTAGATACATCAGGAAGATCCAGTTTGTTAGGCAGGAAGGAAAAGAACAAAATGAAATTCAAACAAGAAGGATTAAATATTTACACCTTTTTTTATCTGTTGTATCAGAGACTTTAATCAAGTTTGATTCAAGGTCAAATGCAGAGAGTGAATTGGTGAAGAACAAAAAAAGCGTGTTGCACCAACAAACTGCAAATGAAAATCTAAATTCTGACAATAAGAGAGAAAAAGTGAGAAAGCAAATTTGGAATTGGAAGAGACTTACAGAAAGAAGAGTGGCATCTCTTTCAACTGATATTTCTTGCATTCCTTCTTTCGGTTTGTCTTTATCATCAACACTTTCACCTGAAAAAGAAATCATTTCAAACAGTGAAGGGTTTTATATGAATGGCTTTAAAATGACTCTAAGCTAAGGCGGCAGCACAACTTGTCCAAGACAAACATGAAACTGTGAAAAGCAGGAAAAAATCAGTTTCTTGAGATTGTGTATTCAGGAAGTAATCATTAGTCTGGCACAAGATTCCTAATGAGGAATCAACTAACTATGCTAACAAAATGGTCTGGGGGAGAGTCGGGGAGGGGGCTCGCTCATTATCAGAATAGGCAAAAGGATGTTTTCTAATCAGCATTTTCAGATAGCACAGAAAACAGGGATCAATCAAATTATGGAAAGAAAAAAAACTATAAAAAAAGATACGATCGTATATAAGCCAAAGATAAAATGAACCATATCAAATGAGGAAGTGGAGTAGATAATTAGGACAACAGAAAATAGGCTTTTATATGTTCTTCAAATTTACAGAGGATTGTTTTTCATAATAAAATGTTGAATTTGAATGATTGAAAGAAAAAAAAATGGGAAAGAGAAGTGAAAATAAATTTCCAAATCCTAAGCAGCCAATTTGAGAAAAGAACAGTTGCAGCATTAAATCCAGAAAATATTTGCTTCTTTCAATCTAATAATAATAATTATGAAGTGGTGATCACTTTGATTTTGACTTACCAAGAAGCTCTTCCTCCTCGTAACTGCCTTCTTCAACAAGATAATCTGTTATGTTCTTCAACACAGGATTCTTTGACACCAAACCATATGACTGCACAAATAGAATACATATCAGTCAAGACATTATCTGCCTCAAAATAAAAGGGAAGGCAAACAATATTCTTTACATTGAAAAATAGTTTCTATTTAAAAAAAAGGTTTAAGTAAATCTCTCAAGTTGAAGGGGAAATCTGTTTTATAACAAAATCTAGACATCACCAAAATTTTGTATTTCATAAAAATAAATTAAAACAAAATTAAATAAAGCATCAAATAAATAAAAATGAAATAAATCACATAAATAATAATAAAAAAAAAACCCTAAAAAACTAAATTGGAAAATTTGCCATCTTCCTTTTACCTTTTCAGCATCTTTCTTCTCCTCACCCACATCTTCCCAGAGTTTCCACTTAGAGTCCAAGTTTTGGATAATCTTAGCCGTAAGTTTGATGTCCTGCTTGACAATGGGCTTGTGGGCCGTAATGCCATGGACGGGGCGCACTCGCTGCTTCAGCTCCCTGTTCACGATGGCCCCCAGTTCACAGTCACGCAGCTGAAAGCAATAATGAAAAAAAAAAAGGTTTTTAAAACATAATTTAAAATTTTATCAAAAGAATTATCAATAATTAGAGGAAACAATTTTGTAAACTTAAAATAACAAAATAAATTTTTGGAATAAATCTATGAAAATTACTTATTTAAAAAAAAAAAAAAATTTTCTTTGTTACCCAAATAAACATAAACTAACTCAGTAAACACAAGTGTAAATTACTTATTTTGCTTAAAAAAGTGCAAATATTAAATATTTCTCAAAATAGAGAAATTGAAATCATAAAAATAAACCCTAAACTAAATAAAAATATTAGCTTACACGAATGTTATTGAGATTCCAACAGATTTCTTTAATGTTGACATTACGTTCAAAAGTGACCCAACCACGTCTGAAAAACCTGCGTTCTGGTTGTGGGTCCTGAAGAGCTACTCGCATGAAACCAGGATAGCGCCGACATGTCTAGAAAGAAAATGGCAAAAAGTCCTTATTGAATCAGAAAGCATAAACTTTTTAACTCCATTTTATTTAAATTCTCAACAATCAAAGCCCTCAACCTCATACAACAAAGTCCTGAATCAATCCTAAAGGGACAGATTTCCATATAATTTCATTTGGAGATGCATTACGCTTATCAGCTGTATTGATGGTTTCCCCCAAAAATCTGAGTTTGAAATCCTTCTCTCTGGCCTGCCTAAAAGACAAAAGTTGGTAGGCAAAAAAAAAAAAAAAAAAAAAACAACAGGTTATAAAAGACCACCAGGATAACCACCAATCAAAAGAATTCAAATGGGAACAATCCATCAATCCCAATTGAGGGAGATCTATTGAGCCTACAATTTTAAGAGTCACTTAGCTTAGACCAAAACCAGACATACAAATTGGGCAGGGAGGGTATCTCCATAATCCATTTGAGAGAAAACAAAAGTAAAATCGAAATATGAGAGAGAAAAAATGCACATACATTCAGCAGAGAATCACAATGTCACACATTTTGCTGACAAAAAATGTTTTCATGGCATAATAAAAAAAAACAACATTCAAATTAATGCCATTTACGAGGAATACATTAATCAAGAGACAGAATAATCAAACAATTTCTTTTGTTATTGGCTAAAATGAAAACAAATTCAAACATTTTTGTGATTTTAAAATATTTACTCCCCACCCCAATTTTTTTTCAAAAAGACTTTCCCTGGTGAAACAAAGAATACACTCACAGCAACGACCTCTTGTTTGGTAATTGAAGGAGCAAGGTTGCGAAGAAATATTGAGCAAGTTTTGTGGAGAGCACGCGGTGCTTGACTGCCATTGGATTTGTGTTGAACACCATCTTCGGCAGTGTCCACATCTTTCTCTTTTTCATCTGAAAGAAAACATAACTTCATTACCATTCATCAATTACACATTTGAACTGAACTTCAAATTGAGCAAAGTTTAGGTTATTCTAATATTGAGAATAAATTTTGAATTTCTTAAAAATGATGAAATATTTGTTTTGTTTAAATGAAAACTACTAATCCTGCAAAACATAAATCTGTGCCATACAAAAAGATTCAGCTAAGTACTAATAAAACTAATTTGAAATCAGGAAGAAAATTGGCTACTACTTCATTTGTGGGAATTTTTTTATCTTGTATTCCTAAAATGTCATCACGAACCAGACTCTCTCTGCCTTAATTAAATTCCAAATCATTTAATGAAAATTTTCAAATCATTCTTAAAAATTGAAATTATCAAAACAATCTTACAAAGATATATCATCACTTAACCTCAATCCCAAATTGGAATAATTTGTTTTGCACGGAATTAAATTTAAATCTCAGATAAAAAATGTTTATTATTTAATGATTCTTATAGACTAGGATCTTCTTTATTGTTTTCATTACATTATTTAAGTGGATATACTTTCAAAAACCGTATTTGGATTCTTCCAGGAATCAGTATCTATGCTATTTGGCAAGCTTAGCCGAGACTATTTAGGAAACCCTGTGTATAAAAAGAACCAGGATCATAAAAAGATTGATTCCTGCTGCAATCTTTAGATTAGGCACTGAAAAAATAAATCAGCTTAGTGAAAGAACACATTTTTTAAGAAGAAAATAAAACAACTATCTCTTTTAAGGATGGCAAACATGATAAAAGTGAGACAAGAATAAAGCCCACACAATTCCAATTTGCTTCAAGATCATTGTATGCAGTTTCCACTTGAAACAATACAGACTAAATATTATTACACAGATGAGAATAGAAGACTTTAGGCTAGCGCCTGTGGAAGGATTTTTGGACTTTGGCCTTTTACATTCAGTGTCCTATGTACGTAAAAGAATTTGGGAATAATAAAAATAATTTATTTGACACCTTAATTCGACAATCTTTCTTCATATACACAACCGATTTCCGTAGTCTGTTTACATTCTTTATGACCCCTTCACATTAAGTCACCCTTAAGAGACATTAGGGAACCCAAACTATGTAATATTTCAAATATATCGCAGTATGCATACTAGAAAAAGAAAAAAATATCATGAACAACACACAGTGCCCCATAGTTTTGACTGTGGTTTAATTAGACGATATCAATTATAATTTTGACGAAAAATGAAATTAAAGTTAAACATTTAATAAAAAATTGTTTCTTATTTTTAAAAACCTTTCACTGTTCGATATTTAAATTTAACTTTAAATGATTTATTTAATTTTTAATCACATGTAACTACAGTAGTTACTACCTGTTACTTCAGATTGTTTATAATTCACTAAGATCGGAAAATGAACTTTTCTTTTTTTAAAAAACATTGAACTTTTCCACCCAATTTTTGTAATATAAAAAGAAAAAGAAAACCAAGGTTTTGTTTTAAAACTTCAATGTTAACAAAATAACAATGTATGCATTATGGCTAAATTTTTAAAAAATAAAAGGTTGATTGCCGACCAGATTTCATTTCCTTTTCTGCCGAACTTTCTGCATCTTCTTCCTCTTCCTCCTCATCCTCTTCTTCCTCCTCCTCATCTTCTTCTGACTTCTCCCCTTCATCTTCCTCCTCGTCACTTTTCTCTTTTGTTTCTTCCACATTTGTCATAGGAGAATCTTCCATACTGGCTACAGGAGGATCATCAACACCTGAAAGAAAATTTTAACAAAGAAATTTAACAAGTTTTAAAAGTTGCTTAAAGATACAGGTGATAAGATTTTAAAAAAAGAAAAAAAAACAAAACAATAACAACAAAAACTGGGGATAACTTTTTTGTTTTTGGCAGGCACTCACCCGGAGGAGCAGGTTCTGGTTCAGAATCAGAAGCACTCTCAGATTCTGATCCTGTTTCGTAGCTGTATTCTGTTTTGTCACGGTGACGTTTCTTTTTGCCTTTGGTCTCCCGATCCTTCAAAGAGAAAAAAAAAGAAAAACAAAGAATTTAAAACATCATAATGGATCAAATTCTGAAGATTAGTAAACTATTCATCACCACAAAAGACCAAACATTTTCTCCAATCCTGATAAGCAGCCATGCCCACAAAAGAAGACCCATTGAACGCTTATTCAGTCGAAAGCTCACTCAAGTTCTCAAATATTCTTGTCATCACCAAAAAATGCTGGAAGAATGGTCAATTCCTTGTATTGCTTGAGAAAAATAACAGATTCATGCTGCCATGTGCTATCTTTACAAGTATCAGACCAGAGCAAGAATGGAGTACTGATGCCTTGTGTGGACTGGTAGTGCCCAATTGTCATTGTCCAGAGTTCAAAACCAATTATGCATCCTTGTGGGTGATAAATTATTCTCTACCCTGTGGCCCTTAACCCACAGGCAAAACATTGTTAATCTCTCACTACTTGATTGCTATTATCATGGCAAATGTTCTAACAATCTACAATCGATACTTCCACCAGCTCAGGCTTTCACAGCTAGGACCTGCCATGTTATATAATCCCCCATTCACTTCATGTTCCTTTGGGTAAAGAGTAAGTTTCACACAGAACTAAAGAATGAACTCCAGAGAGGGTGCTTCCCTGACCACTATACAATCTTAACCTCTTCAAGTCTCTGGGTCAACCATTATTCTATCCTACATATCCTCATAATATACACTTCCAGCTTCCTTCTCCCGCTCTTACAACAGTCTCGTTTATTAATCCTCTTTGAGTGGCCCTTGGGCCTTGTATTGAGTTAACTAAAAAAAAAAAATATTCAAAAATAGAAAAAAAATTATATTTGAGCAATAGAGATCTTCCACTGGAAAAAGGTTTTTATGAATAGAGACCCTAGCAAAAATGTTATTCAATTCCAGACAGAAAACTTACATTAATTAATATTACTAGAAATGGTTAACATGAATGGCAAAAATATTAAAATTTGATTGAAACAGAACTTGATTCTGAAACACTTTGAATCTAAAAGTCTTAGAATTTCTTACTAAATGGAAAACTGTGTCAACCTGGTTAGTAAAATAGTTTTAGGAAAATAAAAACAGAGAGAGAGTTAAGAACAAGAAATAATAAAAATTACACTTCAAACTTCTATCGAGATTGTGTGTCTCAATTCATTGCACAACAAAATAGTACAAGATTCCCACTTTAGTAATTCACAAATGATGTAATCCTTTACCCAAAGTTTATATCATTTATAGCAGGAGACAGAAAGTTTATACAGGTAGAGCAATGATTCCCAACATGGGGTGTATGCCCCACCGTATGGTAACATTTTGGTGGGGCATGCATAGAATATGCACCCTTTGCCTTACTATAGCAACAGAATTAAGGGGGCAATTCAAGAATGAGTTATTAACAGTGAATTGCTTTCTAGCGAGTCTGAGTGAGAGTGTGAATGTTAACACATGTTAATACATACGATGCATATACAGTATGTATATATAAAACATATTTTGTATGTATGTACGTACATGTGTAATTGGTATAATAACATGTAAGAATATTATTGGACACCAGAATTTTAGAAATACCAAAGTGGAACATGGCCCAAAATCGGTTGGGAACCACTGATGCAGAAAGTAAGAGACTTGTTAATAAAACATGCTCAAGATTATTTGAATGTTTCTTCTACAGCCAAAGATTTTATTAAAAAAATAAAAAAAATAATTGGCAACTTTTAAAAGTCTCAACATACTTCCTCTTCTCCTCCATTGCCATCTTCAGATTGATTCTGTTGTTGTTTGGAGAACTCTTGAGCCTGTCTCTGCAGTTCTTCTTGTTCTTTACTGATTGGCAGTTCCAGAGGTTGCTATAAAATGGAGTTGAAAAGAAAACATTTTACAGATCTTATATGAAGAGTGCAAAAGAATTTCATTCTCCATAATATAATGTATCCAAACATATCTGTTAGTTCATTAAGCATAGGCATCAATAAACAAACAAATATGCATACACAATATTGGGGGTTTTTTGGGGGGGCATAGTGAAGTATCAATGCTTTAAACAGGTAAAACTGAAACAAGCAATAAATACACCCAGCATTTATGGTTGAAAGTTTAACTCATTTTAAATTATGAGAGATTTTTAAAATTCAAATTCAAACCATCTTCCAAGTAACACATCATACAAACCATAATTTATTTGATAATATGTATTGGGAAATAGTAAGAGAAGAAAATACTTACATCAGGTTGCTTATCTTCTTCCTCTTTGTTGTCCTCTTTTTTTTCAGTTTTTTCTTTCTTTTTCTCATTCTGTACAAATGTTTCTTCGGGAGATTTGGAATGTTTTACTGGAGTGCTTTTCTCAACTTCTTCCTCAATTCTGAAAAATGGCAACATTTAAACATCAAGACAAAGGAAAAAAAAACTGAAATCAGATAACCATTAAACAAGTCAAATTCTCCATAATGTAGAATAAAAACAACTAGATAAGTATATTTACAAGTGATAATATAGCAAAGGCCATCTCAGTGTCTTGAACATTAAATATTTTCATAATTCCATATCATTTCCTTTCCCTTCATCTGTTTCAAATTCATTTTATTCAAGAGATATGAGAGGAAGGCAAAAGAATGTATCCACTTTTTTTAAATTTGTTTTCTTTTTTTGCTATTAGAAGACATGAATCCAAAAAACCACACAACAAAATAGTTTAGGTTGTATTCATATCTATTTGATGACAACCCCTCCATCAAAATCATTTCTCGAGCCATGAATTCCAAGTGCTATAATTCATGACTACATTATTGACCATTAATATAATGATGCCTTAACCCCACAAGAAATCCTTTCAATGATGTCATTATAATGTTTTATTAATTCCTTCACAAACACTTGTGCCAATTTCTTTCATCCTTGTTTCAAGACTTAGTTTTAATTCATTCCAATCTTTTCTACAGATGCTCTACCTTCCAATTGTTTCCAGTGTCTCTCTGATCATTTCTCTCCTATGTAATTACATGTGATGTTGCATGTGCAGTTATTGGTCATAGTGTGAGACAATTACATACTGTAGTTTTACAAAAGCCTCTACTCCAATATAAATACTAACTGTAGTACCTTTGGGGTTTCTAACAACCATTTTTGTATGGACAAAAAAGTACTAAGTAAATTCTACAGACAAAAATACCACCTGAAGAAGAGTAAAAATGCCTACGCATTGTGATAACAACACAGAACACATGAAGCCAAACCATACAAAAAAGGCAATGACATAAAAGCGTCTTTTTCTGATATTTGTCAACAGAAAACACGAATCAAATCAAATCAAAAAAGTTGCCTTAAAAACAAAAAAAATCTTCAAATGGATTTTGGCTCTTCCATTCATTGCCATGGAAGCAACTGGGGGAGAAAAGAATCTACAAACATATTATCCTCATCCCCTTACTTTTTCTCACTATGGATCTGTGACTCTGAGCTGTTTCGGTTTCGCAGATTATCTTCCTTCTCTAAAGATTCTGGTTCATCCAAAATTTTCAGGTCCGTATCATCTCCACCTTCCAGTTTGATAACAGCTGGTAAAAGGCAATGTCAAGGGAAAGAAAAAAAAGAAAAATCAAGTTAAATTCATATATTCTTTACAGAATCTTTCAAGTCAGCATTAACAATTCACAAATACACTTCATATATCATATTTTACTTATATATATATATATATATATGGAATAACGATATTTAATAATTGGCTTTATTTGGGGAGACGATTGCCAATCTAACACCTATGTTTTTCTTATTCCTCTTCCTAGTTTTGGTATATTTCAACACCAGTTGTTGAAAATATTTTTTCTTTTCAACCACTTAAGTTTTACTTGCTGACAATATTTTTCCTGAAGATGTGTCAGCCAAAAGGTACCTAAAATTTTAATTGCTGTGATACTTTTGTATCCTTTTTTTATTAATAAAATATGATCCCTATCATTTTATCCTGGTGCAGCAATAATAATCTGTTTATATATATATATATATATATATATATATATATATATATATATATATAGAAAAGACATTCTTATGTTTAGACGTTCTTTTTATAGATACAAATATTTAAGTAAATGCTCTGTTTATAATAAACAATATTAACAAAATTTACCGTCCTGAACATCCGAGAAAATTTTATAAAACATATGCGTCTTCCGACAGGAATCAATCTTGTATCCTATACAGAACCGTCATATAGCCTGATGTGCCTTAACCGATTGGGCCACAGAAGAGTGTTTCAGTTAGCAAGATCGATTTTTCTGTTTTTAAAATACAATTCGCCATGATTTTCTCTCGTATATTCATATCTGCTCGATGCATATCCAGATGTAAAAAAATGACATCTTAAATGTCTTAAAATAATTGTCATATTTTGTCTATTTCATAATGTGTGACATCATTTGTTTACATTTGGATATGCATCAAGCAGATATGAATGCACAAGAGAAAATCAAAGAGAATTGTAGTTTAAAAACAGTAAAATCGACCTTGCTAACCAAAACACTTCTCTGCGGCTAAATCAGTAAAGCACGTCAGGCTATATAACGGTTTCTTATAGGATACAGGTTTGATTCCTGTCAGAGGACAATGAAAATTTCATGGACATTCAGGCCATTAAATGTGATTAATACTATTTACTATAAACAGAGCATTTATTTAAATATTTGTATCTATAAAAAGAACGTATAAACATAAAAAATGTCTTAAAATAATTGTCGAACTTTGTTCAGTTCATTATATACATACATATATATATATATATATATATATATATATATATATATGATACTTGGTCAGATTTTGGGAAGTAGGTTGAACCAAGAAATTATACATCCCCCTCCCACAAAATCACCCCCAAAATAATAAAAAAAAATAAAAAATTAGATTCAAGCAATAAACAGAAACACTTTAATATTTAATTCAGCAGATCTAAACTAACTGATAAATTGTAAACATTTATCACTAATTTAGTCAACTACTTCAAAAATAAGATCCGTGCAACAATTTTCGTAGTGCACCCAATCAAACCAATCCAGTCGTCACTTATATCACATTCTTATCTTCCATTTTATCATGACTCAATTCTATCAAATAGTTTTACATTGTCTTTCATTTACTTTCTATAAATGACAACAGATTATCTATCATCTGTACTTTTACATTTTTATATCATTAATAGAGAACAAATGTTACTAAAGTCTATTGACAACAAAGAGTCAAGATTTTTTAAACATTATAAGTTTATCCTCAAATCAATATGAAGCCATGTTTATGTTGAAGACAATTGGCTCTTCTTTAGAAGTTACTAAGTGCAAAGCAAAAATTAATAAAAGCATGCACAAAATTGAAAACCCCAATACAAAACAATCAAATCTATTTTTCATGACTTCTTTTACTTTTTGCCAGTGAACTAATAGATGTGACTTCCAGTACCTACTGGACCATTTTCCTACAAAAACTGTTCACTACTTGGATCAAGCATTGAAAGTCTCATGCAATGGAACATAGTTTATCCAAACAAGACGAGTATTGTTTTGTTCCATCAATCTGATTAGAAAGAAAGCCAATCTGAATGCATGCAAAGAAAGCAGGTTGAAAAGGCACATTTTCACTCAATTGATAAAATGAGTAAAATATTATTGCTTAAAACTTGTGATATTTCATTTTACAAATTAAATCACATTATCAATCAAACAATGAAAGCAGAAAAGTAAAACCTCAAGAAATAATGACATAATGATAAAAAAATATTTCTGTACACAGAGTAAGTGAACCGAGTTTGTTGAAGATGTTAAGTTTATGCAAATGAAATTCATTGACATGGTGTTTGATCACTCTTTTTATTTTTATTTTGTTAAAATTATTTCAATAATGTTTTAAAGTATCCAACTGATATCAAGTCGACAGAATGCTTCCTCTTCACAGACATGAGAACAGCAATAAACTCCATCACTTTTAACAGATTTGTATGTGACAAAATAAAAAAACGATGTTTGGATAACCGTCATTCCATTGTCATCAATGTGAAAAACAAAAAAAAGCATTCAAGGATGAAGTGAATTGAGTTATCTCCCTTAGAATGAACACCCAAATAACATCTACTCATGTAGATTTAGTTAAAATCTTTTCAGGTCAGAGTAATCCAAATAGTGTATCATGAAAAGTCCTCGTCATAGAAATGCAGACAAAAATGCTATTTTTAATTTAACATTTCAAAGTTTTTTTGTTTTTTTGTCAACAAAGAAATTTGAGCTTTTCAGGGTTGGGAAAACGATTTGTATATATCCAAGTAGAACAGATTTTCAATCAATTTATTCTGAAGTTAGTAACTGTAAAGACAGTGACACTTTGATAAAAAAGGTTCTCTTTTGAAATGCTTAGTAAAAAAAGACACGTTTAGTTTTGTATCAATGTCAATTTGTTTCTTTTTGCCCCAATTTCAGTCAGGTTTTTCTTTTACTCCATCTGAAGTGATTGCAAAAATTTATTAAAGAATTGAATATTTCCTTTAGTAGCTTTTAGACTTTTTTTAAAACACAATCTTCACATGTAAAATCCCCGCAGATGAACTCTGATTTTGCTTGAGAAAAAAAAAAGTGTTTGTATTTGAAAGACAGTCTTGAAATTTATTCAAAGAATAATTGAAGTTGAAAAAATTTTTTAATTCATTTTTAAAAGTTGATATATAGAAGCTTGAAATTCTAGCAAAGACCTTTTTCTGCCCCACCCAGTAAACACTAATAGATAAGAATAATCAAAAGGTATCTTACCAGCGTCTAAGATTTTGATGAGTTCATCAGATTTTTCAACATCTACTGAACAGGAATCAACACGATTCTGAGCCATGAGTTCTAAAAAGATTTGAAGTCGCCGTTGCAGGGCAGCATGCTGCTCTTCGTGACGCTTAGAACATTCCTCTGGATGGTATTTATACTTAAACCTGAACGAGACATAAGAAGAATTTTCATTACAAATTAGGCCCAACAGACAAAAAAACAATCAATTCAAGCCAATCACAAAAGCTCTCTTGGTAGTACATTCAAATAGCATCTGAAACAACAGATTCAACTTTTTCCCTTTTTAGTAAGCCTTTTTTTTCCCTTAATGGTCATCTGAAGAGCCATTGAATTGTTTTTGTTTATTTAAACAAAAGCAACAGAATTTCAATCATATTTAGACCATGCTATGTGGATGAGAGCTTCTAGTAATGACAGATGATTATTTTTAATTAACCACCAATTTAGACTTTGTACTATTTTGAAAAAAAAAGAAAATGAGAAAGAAAAAAAGAAAATGAGAAATGCAGCTTGGAAGTGAGCATTCCCATCAACGGAGCAAATATAGAAAAAAGAAAAGGTTATAAGTTAAGCAACATTCTTCAGAGACAATACAGAAAAGATAAAATGAACAAAAGCTTGGAACTGAGCAACAAGATCAGTCTCAATCAGATGGGGTTTTTTTCTCATCTTAATTTGCTTGGAATATTTTCTAAGATCATTTTTCACCATTGTCAATTAATTGAAATTCTTCAAATTCAACAGAGGGAACAACATACAAATGAAACAGGTGTAGATAAAATTTCAAAAATGTGGTGTAAGCAATAATGTTCCCATCTGGAACAACTTTTTTTGTTATTTTCATTGCAAGGGTAAAAAATGGAAACTTGAATGGCAAAAATAAATTGCACTCTTCCCAATAAATTGAAGCCTCCCTTGTCCTTTAATAGATGTGAGCTTAGTCAATTTACAAAAAACACCAGGACATCAGGAGTAAGAAAGGGAAAAAAAAGCCTATTGATAATTGTCATTACATGCATGCAAAAATCTTTGGCTGTTCAAAGCAAATCCCTTACAGATAAGCAGTTTTATGACTGAAGAATTGTTTTTTTTGGAAAAAACCCAAAAGAGCTTAAGATTTAGGCTTACATGAATGAGAAACAAACCAAAATAGTGAGCAACTGAGACTTCAAAAATGAAGTGAAGTGTTTTTGTTGCAGTGTAAAGTGTAAATGAGATGTATGAAGAATTTGATAATTTTGTCAAAGACGAAAACTTGCTGCAATTTTGTGGTTGACTTGGGGTTTCAGTTTGTCATCTCTTTTTCCCTTCATATCTGCTTTTGTTGGGGTCATCTTTCTCATGCTGAACATGGCTCATTAAAAACAAGAATTCATAGCTGCTTCACTGTAGGACAACCAACATTTCTTCATTTCTAAAGAAAACCTTCTTCTTCTTCTTCTTAATCCATAAGGTTTCACCAAATGTTTCTCACTTCCAGAGATGAAATTTAAGCTTTTCATGATGTATTCATTGGGTAACAAGTAAGGATTCACTAAGATATTTATATGAATACAAATTATTAATGGTTGTAAGAATAATTGTAAATTAATTTTCAAAAGGTAGCCTTTTAAACATTTATTTTATTATTATTTTTTTTTTTTTAAAGAAAAGAAAAAAATCTGAATGGAGTACACCCCACCCCCATCATTAATGTCTTCTTTTTTTATTTTTAACTTTATTTGAATTACAATAAATTTAAAAACAATGCATGTACTGTGTGTATGTGGTGTGTGTACAAGATTGTTACATATTACCTGTGTTGAAGACCAGCCAGCCAGAGAGCTGGCATCTGGCACAATGTGTATGTGCTGCCGCAGTAGCCACGACAGTAGCAGTCACCTGAGTAGTCGTCCTCAATCAAAGAAGGTGTGATTATAAAGCCTAGAAGCCTAACTACCTAAACACTTTCAACATTCTATACTGCATTGTGCGCAGTCCCCTATCTAAGTTCATGAAACAAGATGTGAGGCTGTTGTAAGCTTCCAGAAATCCGTGGATGGAGCTGTGAAGAGGGAGTAGGAGGAGCCTTCAGGAGGAAAAGAGCAATTAGTTATAAGGAGAAGAAAAAAAAAGAAAAAAGAAAAATAATAATAATGATGATGATAATAATAATAATAGGCATATAAATAAAGATAGATATCTATCAATATTTGTGTGTAAATTATGTAACTTTTTGTAAATAAACAAGAAAAAAAATTAGGGAAATAGTTAAGAAACACAGAATGGTTGGCAGGAAGTAAGATAGTAAATATCCATTGATGTCGCTTATTACTGGTCAAAGAATAAAAACCTTTAGACAAAACAGGTTCAACTTGTATTTGATAAGAGGACTTACCAAACACTTCTCTGATGTTACCCCATAAAATTATCCCCAGAAGCAGAATAGCTTTGCTTATTTAAGGAAACATTACCAAATGAGCCACTGATTTCTGTAATATTCAGTTTTTCTCTTTGGAAAAAAGAACTTATCATCTTGATAATAAATACCAACCACATTAGGTTTACTTTCAAAAAGAGGAAAGTAATGCCCAACTGAGAAACATTTGTTTGGCTTTCAATTAAAATTAAATTGACAAAAGGAGGGCTCCTAATTACCTTATCATAAGGTGCAGCTTCTTTGAGACGTGTTATCTGAGAAGTACATCATGTCTTTTGATTGATCGGTTTCTTTTTTTTAGGGTTTATCAACCCTTTGTGGATTATTTAAAACAAAAACAGATTTCAGATTGTAGGAGGTTACTTAAAGTACCCAGTGTTCCCAAGCAGTTACCCATCTAAGTACTGACCAAGCTCAACACTGCTCAACTTTGGTGATCAAACAAGAACCAATGTTTCCAGTGTGATTTCTCATGTCTTGAAAATTCCCAATATCCACTATACCCTAAATGCATAGAGCAACAATTTAATCTAAAATTGGAACAAGTCATTTTTAAAATGCAAATAATAAGCCTCTTACTAAGATTTTATTTTTAATTGTGCATATCTCTCTTGGATTTCTGGTTCTATCTGTTATCCAGGCAGTGTTAGAAAAGGAGAGAACAAAAACCTGCCAAACTCTTCTTCTTAGAGGAACCAAACCAACAACTGCACCAATTTTAGCAACATGCTTATTATCGTTCATTTTAGGCAATTATACAGTTTCTGTAAATGTATCCCAAATATTTGATTGATTTGCATGTTCGCTTAAGAAAAAACAAACTGGAATCTGTTTTGATGATTGAAGTTCAAAATTCTTTTGATATTACTTCAAGAGCTTCTCAACACCTCATTAATTTTGGTTTAAATAATGACGTTGTCAATAATCTCAATTTCTTTTAAATAAGGGTTAAAAAACTTAAATAAACTCCAGTGACAGTATGCACAGAATCAAGTTTGTAAACTGAAAAAGAAAAAAAATTATATATCCAATTTGTTTCTTTTATAAACTGGCTGGACTGTAAATTCAATGTAAAACATCATCTGAAAGAAAATTCATGTGAAATCAATTTTTACAGAATACAAAAAAATCCATGCAAATTTTTGTTTTTTTCTTTTTTGTTACATCCTTGTCTAACACAAGACTATATTTTATAAGCTTAATAACAACTAGATGACCATTATAGTTATAGTATTATCATTATAGTATTAAATTTACGCCCTATGAACTGATAGTGAAGTTTAAAAGATTATCCTTAAAATTCCCAGAGACACACGCAAGTCATGTTCCCTGTCGTTAGATACTTTTAGTTAGACAAAGAACAAAACTTGATTTAGTTAATGAGGTGTTGTTGAAAATTCCTCAACACTCTCCAACCTCCCAAAATATAACCAAATTTCAAAGGGCCTCTAGGTTGAAACAAGAACTTCTCAACCCCTATTATATAAGTTAATGTCCAATTTGAGATGCTAAACCCCAGTCAGGCCAACTTTGTAAAGAAATTAAGTTCTTTTGAAATCTAACAACAAAATGTGAATTTCCTTCCGATAAAAAATATGGTTTTTCTCTCATCAATGTATTGATCTTCCGATTTGCAAAACAAATAGCTTAGAATCTTTAGGCTAAAAATTATATATTAATAATAAATATTTTTTTTTTCAATGGTAGCACAACTCATGCTTCATGCACAACCCAATCATCAGGTGCTGATTAAAAACCATGAATTATTTTATTAGCATCAGAAATCAATGTGCTCTCTCTCTCTCTCTCTCTATATATATATATATATATATATATATATATATATATATATATATATATATATATATATATATATATATATAGCATATTAAATAAATAAATATATACAAAAACACAGAAATAAATACTTTCATAAAAAAACATCCAATTTTGTTTCATTTATTTTATCCAGATATTATATAGACACACACACACACACACTACAAATATATTTTAAACAATCCCTGTAAAAAATATGGACTGCTCCACTATTACGATAGTCCTATATATATATATATATATATACACTCGCGGCCTGCAGATTGCGTCTAGCATGAAACAGCCTGTCACCAGAGTGTTGACTTCAATGTTCACTTTTATACCTATATTTACATACGTTCTACCTCTGATATTTAGCACTTTATCCAATAAATATAGTACACCTTAAAACTATATTTCTTCATGTGTGTGTGTGTGTGTATATATATATATATATCTCAAAATTTAAATTATGTAACAGTTTTCAATAAGCAGCTGAAAATTGCATTGTGCACGAAAACTCATAGTTGTGCTACTGATAAGGGAAAAAAATGTATATTTATTATTAATATATAATTTATAGCTCTGTTATTTTACATCAAGCACCATTTTATTAACACTGGCACTCAATATGCGGTATAAGATTTTCAACATACAATAAGTGTGTTTCCTGAGAAAGTTATTATATAAACAAAATAAGGAAAGGTGAGTATTGAAGATGAAACATCTTAATAAAATCATAAAACTAATAATTGTTGTTTCAAAATATTTTCAATGAAAACATTCGCACTTAATTAGCCAAATGTTCATCTTTCAAAAACTAAAATTCCTCCTTTACTTATTCTCATTTAAACCATAAAATTAATCCCACAAATTTTGCGTGGAAATAAAAATAATTTTCAGCATTCTGACACAAATTAAAACAAACTTTCAAGTCATTAATTTTCGGGTGATAATATTTAAAGAGAAAATGTTTTTAAATCCACTTGCAAATCATCACATTTAATTTTCAGGTTCATCTGTGGAAAGTGTTTTAGGTGAGAATAGCATTTTCCAGATCTGAAAGTGGAACAATGATAAGTATCTTGGAGGATTTAAAAGTATCAAATAAGATTCAAGGCATTTCAATAGAAATTATCAAAGAGAAGTTAGAGAAACAAAAACCCAAAGAAATGTGATATTAAAATCACTCACCATTCTTCCTCTTTGTGAGCAAGAAAGAATTCTGTAATCTGTCCTTTCTTGAATTCCATTTTGTATTCATTGTATTTTTTGATAGCATCTTGGTCACTGATGCTGTCATCCTGCTGAGACAGGAACTGCTTAAATGTTAACATTGGAGGTTGGGTTGGGTAATCCAGTTCCATTCTAACAGAGAAGAAAAGAAGAGATAGGTTATAAAAAGATTAAACATTTGTCATTAAGCTAAAATCCTGCATTATTTACATTATTCAGATTGTTATCCTCATCTTCACTGCCATATTTGCAAAGTTTCAGTCACTGTATACTTTGACCTTCTTCAGGTGATTGGAATTTCAAACCAAACCCTTTATTTCATCCACCAGTGTAGATTGTTCTAGTTCCATGTGCCATGCCTCTTCCAGATGTCTCAAGCACACAGGCCAAATGGATAAAGACGTTGGTTAGATCCAGTGACTAGACCCAAAGAGTTGTGATTTCAATACCAGGCTACAGCAGTGGTGAACCAAAAACCTTGAGTTAAAAAAGAAATAATGGAGACATCCGGAAGAGGCATGGCACATGGAACTAGAACAATCTACCCCAGTGGACGAAATATAGGGTTCAGTTGGAAATTTCAATCACCCGAAGAAGTCCGGAGTGTACAATGGCCGAAACATTTTGAATATGGCACTGAAGATGAGGATAATAGTCTGAATAATGTAAATAATGCAAGTAATAATACCTCATCTCAGAGATCTAGACAGGCTAAAATCTAGAATGTCCCAAACACAAGTGAAGAAAATGTGACAAAATATCAAGATTGTCCTTTTGTCTCTTTAATCCTATCAATGGTCATTCCCAATCAAATCCGTATGTTAATTATTAAGTCACCTGTTTTGGCCTGGACTATTTCCATAATGAGGCTGGTTTTGTGGAGGTAGGTTCATTTCGATTCCAGGTCCCCAGGTGGGATGAGGAGGCCCGCCACCATGAATTTGGCCAGTCCCTGCATTGTAAGGCATATCAAAACGGCCAACCCCAGCTGCTCCAACGCCACCAACTCCAGCGCCCCCACCTCCTCCAACACCGCCGCCACCACCACCGCCTACACCACCACCACCACCACCACCTCCTCCTCCTCCTCCTGCTCCGGCTCCACTGTTGCCACCGCCGCCACCACCGCCACCGCCATCATCCCTGAAAATAGATAGAAATAAACAGGTTACTTTTATGAAAGCACTTAACTGGCATTATTAAATTAAACCAATACTAATAATGAACTGCTTGAAAATGAATACAAATAATACTCAGGTTTTCTCATGACTTGCATGAATAGCTTTATTGGCATTTCATGTATACTACAATCAATAAATGAATACATTATTTTATTTTTTGATATTTAAAATGCCTGAAATAAATAGGGCATCAGATGTGATGATCTGTTTGTACTGATAAAAGGGAGGGTGACAAATAGGAAGAGAAAAACAAAACAGTGAAACAAAAGGAATGAGTAAATATTGACCATAAAAAAATTTTTTTTTAAATATTTAATTTATAAAAGTTTTTAAAACATGAAAACAAATGAAGAAACCATTTTATGATCGATTAAATTGAAATTCATATCAAACTATATATTAAATCTTTGGAAGGTGATCAGACGAAAACAGGTTTGCTTCAATTAAATATTAAGGAGACTTTTCAATTTCATTTTGCAAGCAGCCGAGATAAGGTAAAAAGAATATGAGTATCACATGTTGTTTAATTAACAATCACCCAAATAAAAATAACTTCAATAAAAAGCAACAAATTTGAAAGAAAAACTCATTAATGACAATTATTCCTTGAAAAACTTGAAACTGAAGTTTTCTTAAATAGCATTTCTCTAAAAAGAATAAAATTTAAAAAATGCCAAAAGTTTGAATAAAACTATGCAAAGTAAAAATAGAGTAGAAATAAAATTCTTTGTTTTATAATTGCTGTCAGCTAACAAAGCAAAAACAGATTTCAAAGAATTTTCTTAGCTCAGTATTTTTTCTCTTTCTGAACATAGTTAATTGGCATCATAATTTAAACTTTTCTGATGTGAAATTCAAACACTTTTATTCTCTACCTAAGCAGCAGACATTTGTTTTTTAACACTTACACTCATGTGTAAAAGTATAAATTTAAATTTGTTTATCAATTCTTTCTTCTTAAAGGTAAACTTGAATGAAATCAACTTGTTCCCAAAGTCTTTTCTAAAGTGACAGGATTTATGGACCAATTTCTAAGTCCAAATTTTATTTTAAAGAAATGCTAACAAAAAGATGATTCAGGAGAATAACACTAAAAATACCGTAATGCCTCCCAGAATGCCAAGACCAAAGCAACATACTAATGTCTTTGTGGAAGTTGATGTTTACAGGACAGTTGTTATCCTGATCCTTTCTCCTTGATATTTGTCCGAGTTGAGACTTATGAATTTGGCCTAGTGTTATTAGTGTTGCTGGCAATGCCTTTCTCAACACTTTAGAGAGAGTGAGAACTGAAGTTCAGGTATTGCCCAGTGAATGTCTTCAATCAAAACACTGTGAGTCACATAAACACATCCAAGAAAGCTAGTGGTTGTTCTGCTTCTTTTTCCATTATGAAATGGATGGAGTGGAGATCTTACTGAGGTCACATAATCCAGCAGTATTTATACATCTTCCTGGTGAGGCCAGAGTATGAAGGAATCATCTACGTATCTAAGTCATTTAGTTGGCCTCAGTGCTGATGCCTTTTGTAGCCATCTCACAGGATTATACAGGGTGGTCCAAAAGTAGGTGGACAGTAAATACTTACATTTATTTTGAGATTACAAATACATACAATTATATTTACTAACACAATTATTACATTGACAATTAAATTTTATTGTGAACAATAATACAAAAGCCCTTAAATTTTATTGTGAACAATAATACAAAAGCCCTTAAATTTTATTGTGAACAATAATACAAAAGCCCTTAAATTTTATTGTGAACAATAATACAAACGCCCTTAAATTTTATCAACGCAGGTGCTCAAACTGTTTTCCATCACAATTTACACAGCTTTGAAGTCTACCTCTAACGCTTCGACAAACTTTTTTGCGCAAGTCTTTTTGGGTATTAATTTCTTGAAATGCATATCTTATGTAATTTTTCAAATCACCGACACTTCTTGGTTTTCGACTATAAACTTTGTCCTTGAGTACTCCCCAAAAGAAGAAATCCATTGGGGTCAAGTCTGGAGAATGTGCCGGACAATCAATTGGATCTCTTCGGCCAATCAATTTCTCAGGAAATGTTTCAAGATACTCAGTTGTAATAGCCAATGCATAAACCTATTCCACATACAGTCCACCTACTTTTGGACCACCCTGTATATGTTCACTATTACTGGAGTAAAAGGTGATCCCATAGCTAAGCCTTACTTCCTGTCAGCATATGTCAGAGCCCAATTGGAAAGATGTTCACACACTGAATGTCAACATCTCTATTTACTGGGACTCTTGTACTTTCACTTAGAAACGTTGTCAGTATAACAACAAAGATGAGCATGCTCGGCTGAACTGAAAAGCATAATAATCATAATTATAAAAAGTCTCAACAAAATTTAGATAACACTGTCTACATTTTCACCTGACAATTATTATACTCTATTTGCACAACTCTACACTTTCTCTTATGCCTGAGCAAAACCATTGATGGAAGTGAACTTCACCTTTCCTTATAACACACTTTAAAGCAGGCATTCAATCCTCACAATAGGTCACACACACACACACACACAAAATTTGTCATGCCTCAAGAAATAATTAAATGTAAAATTAAAACTGATTTACTAACCAGTCTCTGCGCATTCTTTTCATCTGTGGGGGGCTCATGTCATGCCGTGGAGGACTGTAGCGGTCACGTCGCCGAGAATCATAATCACGCCCATAAGAATCTCGTTTACTGCTTTCTCGACTGCGACTACTCCAGACATCACGTGATCGAGTTGAAGCACTTCGAGCCCTGCAAAATCAGAAACAATAACAACTTTAAGTTTGGGTAAGAAAAAATTAAACAGTTACATTATAAATTTAATAATAATAATAAGTAGGAAAAGCTTTATAAATTTAACATGTTTCATTATTTATTTGGTGTTATGGAGTAAATAGTACACCCACCGGGTATTGAACTCACACTCAAGGACACATGGCACAGTGGATAAAGGCATTGGTTAGATCCAGTGACAGACCGAAAGAGTGTGAGTTCAATACCCGGTTCAGGCAGTGGAGAACTTTCAGAGGGAAAATCACCAGGAGATAACTGATAACTGACATCCATCAAACATGGCTCGTGGAACTAGAACAGTCTACCCCAGTGATCGAAATAAAGGGTTCGGTTCTAAATTCCAACCACCTGAAGAAGGCCGGAGTGTACAACGGCCGAAACGTTGTGACAAATATGAGGACAATAGTCCGACTAATGTAAATACTGTAGCGAAGGACAAATGTACAAAAAGGAGAATAGATCCTTGTTTCAGATGTGGTAAATTACATCTTCGGAAAGACTGCCCATTTAAAAATGCAAAATGTTACAAATGTGGTAAAAAGGACATATAAAGTCACACTGCAAAACCAAACCAAGAAAAAATTCTAACAAGGAGAAATTTATACACAGCATTGCGACAGAAAAAAATCGTCACATAAAACAAAAGGAAATTTGTGAATGTGAAAATGCTACTGGACACTGGTAGTGATACTTCAATAACACTGGGCAACAGAAAATATTGTCTATATTTCTCAAAATGATTTAGGACAATTTTTCACTGCTGAATCCGAAAATGACATTCATTTCTCTCAATCCAGTCATGTTTTTGTGCTATGTTGATTTTTTTAAAAATCTGATCTTATGACTAAATCGATTACATTTTTGTGACATTATCAATTGAATTTTGTTAATATTTCTCATACAAAATAAGTTTTTAAGAGAAAAAAAAACTTGTTTTCTAATAATTTAAATGTTACAAACATTGATTACAATAAATTGAATAGTATACATTGATAAATGTAACTATGTAAATTGCATGTCATCATAGTTCAAAATTCAGGGCTTGAAATTCCATTTATTCAAACCTTTAGAATGATCAACGGCAGAAGTGTCTCTCATCAAAGTCCAGCAGTAATCACAGCCATCATGTCTGCATCCCAACGTCCCTGATACCTGGTCTCCATCTCTTTCATGTCCTGATGGAATCTCTCCCTCTGTTCATCCTCATTAACCCCAAATTTGCAGGAAACTGATCCATATGTGAGAATAAATAATGCATTTTGGTGCTCATGTTGCATCCAAGGTTTCTGAAAGCAGTCAGCATATTGATGACAAGTTCTGCAGAGTTCTTAGCCTTGTTGTTGTGAAGAAAGTTCTTCACGATCAGAACAAAAGCCTTCCATGCTTCCAGTTCCACTTCGCACATTGAGTTTTCAAACACTGGATATCAGATGAGTTGATGGATTTGAGGACCATCAATGATGGCAGCTTTCAACTTCTACATCGCCAATCCTGGCACAAGTAAGTGAAGCAGCTACTATCCTTGTCCACATCTTTGGTGAACTACTTGATCAAACCGAGCTTGATGTGTAGCGGTGGGAAAAGTATCCTGTCTCTGTCCGCTAGAGGCTTATTGATGACGTTTGTTGCTTTGCAAGACATCAATTCCTACCCAACAGGTCAGTCCTTTTTCGTGTAATGCTGAGACGTGTCCCTACTATCCCACATGCACAGAAAGCATGGATACTTGCTGAACCTTGACTATTGTCTCAACAAAAATTTCAACATCTCCAGGTCAATGCGAGTAAACCACTCATGTTGATCATAAAGAATTTTCTCCAAAACATACTTCACTGCTTCATATTCCTCCTTCAATGTAGTCGGGTGAGCAAGGGGTATAGAGAAAACTGGTTGCCATTGTGTAGCTAAATACTTTCCAGTGATCGTCTGTCGCTGTCAATGAACCATCTCTCCAATCTTTGGCTTTGTACCGTGGCGCTCCAATTTTGTACAGAAGCTGCGCAATATCTGTACAGTACACCAAGTCCTTCTCTTCAGAGAGAAAAAGAAACGGAGGTACTCTTGATGCCTATTGTGGTAGAAGGTAATGTGAGCACTGTCAGAGAGGAGGTTTTTTTTTCCTTCAATCTAAATACAAACAGTTTGATAGAGGACTTTGAGAAGCTGAGATTGTGAATGAGATCATTTAGTTCTTTTTGGGAAAAAGGATGGGAGCATCATTATCAAAAACTACTTCTTTTTCTTCGTCTTCTTCTTGAACACTTGAAAAATCTTTCTCACTAATGTCAGGAAGTTCTGCAAAAACAGGTATTGGAATTTCATCACAGTGAGCTATAGGACAACGTGCTGATTGAAGGTCCGGATACTTGAGGCAGCTCCGGTTCTTTTTATTGATCCCAGCCACATCAATAGCACAGAAGTAGCAGTCAGTGCTATAGTTTGATGGCTCTCTCCAAACCATGAGAATTCCAAAATTTCAGACAACTCTTCTTGCCCTTGGTCCACCAATGCAGATACTCAGTACATGTCTTACATACCATGTGTGGCATCCAAGCTTGATCCTGATCACCAAGCTGCTGATTCATTTCTTGATTATCAGCAGTTAGAGTGACATGGCCCTTAGTGGAATCAGAGATTCTCTGTTGCTGAGGTCAAAGGTCGTGATTTTTATCCTGAAAAATTGGCTCCTGAATTATATAACTTTAGTTATTCCTAATTGGCCCTAAAAAGTGACATGGTATGCTTACTACTAGGTGCACGCGATATTTTGGAGGTAGACCTAAATTATAATAACTAATAAAACAACCTTTCTGATTTATATTCTATGGTTTTGTTTGTATAGTATAAGTGGTGTGTTTTAAGATGTAAACACTTTCTTGCGTGTTATTGGTTTATAAATATTTTGGAGGCATGTTTTAACAATTATGACGCTATATTTGGCTGAAAATATTTCTGAAGGGTTAAAATTAATAAATTTATAATTAACACAATAATTAGTTTTACTGTGTGAAATATGTTGCATATTTAGATATTTTAATGGACAACAGAAACAAAAACTTAAAAAAAAAACATGTAGTCATAGCTCAAAAAGTTGACCCGATTGAGCAAAACCAATGTGATTTTTTTTGATTCAGCACATCAAAATTGTCCTAAATCAGCTAAAAATATTTAGGCAATAAATTTGGTGTTGACCAGTGTAATCAGTGAAACCACATGGAAGGAATTGGAAAGCCTTTATCAAAAAGGACTTTCAAAGTTGCGATTTCAGTCTCTACTGAGAAATGACTTGTAATGTCTCATTCCATAATAAACATGTAAAAACTAAAGCTTATGTATTAAAAAATGATACAAATTTATTCGTTACTGACTGGATCGAACTATTTGAATTTTGGGATTTGTTGATAAATGTTTGTAAAAATGTAAGTGGACAAGCAACCAATTTAAAAAGTCAGAGTAAAAATCTCAAGCATGAATTAAAAACATGTTTTCCAGATGTTCTTGTCAAATGAACTAGGTTAGTGTTCAAAATTCTAGGCAATTTTCAAATAAAAACAGGTTTGACACCAGTATTTAAGCTAGAACAGAGCATACCATTCGCAACATTGGAACAAGTCAATGAAGAGTTGGATAGACTCAAAAGAATTGGTGTAATAGAAAAAAATTAACCATTCAAAATGTATGTAAAGATAAAAAATAAAATTCATGTTTGTGTGGATTTCTTGACAAGATTAAACAGTGGAAAAACATAACTACCCATTACCAAATTTAGAAGAAATTTTTTGAAGTGAAATCACAGAAGAATATTTTCAAAGCTGGCTCTCTTTATTTACAAAACTAACATTCAGAAATAACGGCCATAAATTCGCACAGAGGATTATATAAGTTTAACCAACTTCCTTTTGGTATAAAGGTTGCACAAGCTATTTTTCAACAAGCTATGGATACCATGCTTGTGGATTGCAATTTTGCAGTAGCATATCTGGATGACATTTTAATCAAAAGTGTATCTAAAGAATAACACGTCAAGCATGGAAAAACTAAGAGTTTATAGATTCAAGCTCAGTGAAGAAAAATGTGAATTGTTTTTGCTGAAAATTAAATACCTTGGTCAAATTATTTTCAACCAGATCTGTCAAAGGCAAGTGCAATTATGCCTCAACCAACAAATGTGACTACCGTACAAGCTTTTCCAGGACTGTCTAATTACTATCAAATATATGTACATAATATGCATAATTTGAGAGCTCCACTGAACAATCTATTTAAAAAAGGAGTAATGTGGAACTGGAATGATAATTGTCAAAAGGTGTTTGACAAAATAAAAAAAGACTTACATCAGATTTATCATTAGCACACTATGATCCAAAAGCAGAAACTGTAGTGGTGTCAGATGCTAGTGAGTACAGTATTGGAGCAGTAATTTTACAAAAATACCATGGCAGTAAAATAAAAGCCTTAGCTCATGCTTTACACTCACTTTTACCAGCAGAGAAAAATTACAGCCAGATAGAAAAAGAGGCTCTAGCAATTATATTTGCTGTGAAGAAATTTCATAAATTTATTTATGGAAGAAATTTTAAACTGCAAACAAGACCACAGTCCTCTATTAACAATATATGGTTCACAGAAAGGAATACCTATGCATAGAGCTAATAGACTGCAATGCTGGGGCACCATTTTATTAAACTATAATTTTATGATGCAGTACCAACCATTTAAACCAAATTAGGACATGTAGATGGATTATCAAGATTAATACATAAAAATGTAGAACCATTTGAAGATATGGTAATTGTAGCTCTAAAAGGTGTAATCTAAATAAAACATTTTGTACAATGTAGTCTGAAAGTTACCAGTTACCCTGGAAGAAATAAAAGAAAAAGCGAAAAATGTCTTTATTGTGAAAATAGAAAAGCAATTCAAAAAAGTAACAAAGAACAAAATCCAGACTTACATGCTTACTCACTATGCAACAGTGCAGTAATGTTCAGGCAAAGGGTTGGAATAGTGTGTTACGGAAACGAATATTGAAGAATTTTCATAGCGGATATCCTGGTATTTCAAGAATTAAATACCTGATGAGAAACTTCAACCAGAATGGACCAAGATATTGAAAAAATAGTGAAAGCTTGCAGAGGTTGTGCTCTGGCAGCAAAACCACCTATCTCAAAGATAGAACCCTGGCCAAAGACAGACACGCTGTGGTCAAGACTGCATATAGATTTTGCAGGTCCTATGAATAGATCATATTATCTTATGGCAGTTGACAGTTTCACCAAATGACTGGAAATTTATAAGTGCAAAAATCCAACATCTTCAGTGACTGTGAATTTCTTGCATGAACTGTTTGTGAGATATGACATACCAGATACCATAGTCTCTGATAATAGAACACGATTCATGAGTAAAGAATTCAAAGACGTTTGTAAGATGTTCTCCACTGAGCATATTACGACCATGCCATGTCACCCAAGGTCAAACAGACAAGTGGAACAGTCTGTGGGAACATTCCAAAGAGTGTGGAAGAAAGCAAGTCTCGAGAAAGTAAATGAGAAAGCACTTCAAAATTTTCTGAGTTTACCATATAACACCAATACACTATCAGGCATGTCGCCAGCAGAATTAATGTTTGCTAGAAAAGTAAAATTGGTGTTCAACAAGTTATTACCAAGTCGACAAACACAAACGGATAACAAAAACGAGACTTTTCAAAGTTGATGATAAAGTGCTCCTTAGAGCATATAAGGATGGCCAAGAAACATGGGAAGATGGCATAACATCAGCAAGAATCGGGAAGTTGATTTACATGGTAAAAAGGAAAAGATTTGAACATAAAAGGCACCATAATCAGTTGAAAAAAAAGTTCATCAATGAAACAACCAATAAAAATGCTATGTTTTCAATGTGCCAGCACCACAACAAATCATGGAACCTACAAGGACAAGTTCCAAAAAAACAAAGTGTCCTGAAGAACTGGAAGTGAATCTGAGACAGAAATGCTACAAAGTCAAGTACGTTGGCAAATTCTCCAGAAAGAAGAGGGAGAGATATTAATACTAATAAAAAATAAAATATTTATAAAAAGTGTTAATCTCAAAAGTGGGGATATTGTGGAGTAAATAGTATACCCTTGGTGACTAGATGAACTAGTCCATAACTATAAATAAAGTGAACTCATAATACTAGGTTATATCATTTGCAGAATATTTAGATCTAACATTGTATAAGTAAATCTTTTACAAATATCTGGTGATTTCAAAAATTATTTGGTGAGCATTTATTGTATGTTGATTAAGATTTGTTTCAGGTATTTTCTCTTTAATAGCTTCTCTTTTTTTTTTCTTTGAGTTTTAATAAGGTAAAATTTTTAAGTTCAAAATTTTGGTCTGTTTTATTTTTATGAGATACTAAAGAGTTTAATGGGCACTGCCAACAGAGGCTTTTTTTGTGTTCATAAATATAGGTCTTTCGATTCCCTGAAGCTTCACCAATCTATTTCATATGGCATTGCAGGCAGTCTATCATATATGTCAATGAGGACAGGTTGATTTTTCACTGCTTAAAAAAAAAAAATCAACCTTGCACTGAATCTGAAAGCTGGGGTTTCATGTAATAAGTACTGACACCAAATATTAGATTCTTAGCTTTTACCAATTCTCAAGAATTTAGTTTTAAAGATCGTCTAAAAGAAAAAAAATGTACAAAAATATGTAATTTCTGCCGGTTTTTGCTTATAGACCGATTTAAAAATTTTACTATTTCAAGAATAAATCCAAATAAAGTTGATATATTTCATATTAGATACATTGAATGGAAAATATATTCAAACCAGTATTCTAATTATGCATCGTCACAAGAAAAATTTGCATTTTTTTTTTACATTAAATAAAAACTGTAAAAAACAAAAAAAATTATAAAAGATTACAAAAAAGGCTACTCAATGAATACAATTTGTTAGATGATAATTAATAAAAACAAAAACCAGATGAAAATGTATATAATACCATAATACTACTGGGAACAAATTATGAGATAGAATGTTTTAAATTTGCATTGTTTATTGAAAATCACAGTAAAAATACTATACTATATAACATCATAATATAGCTAAATTGTTCAGTATAATTTCACTTTTGAAGTAAATGACAGTCTTATTTAATGACACAATGATTTAGTAATAATGTGCTTGTGCCATGCATCTTGTCCATATACAATTTGTAAAGCTTAAGTAAATTATAAATTTTATAAGACTGTACTATAAGGCTTTTCACTGATCACTAGAATGAAATTCTAACACTACGATTTCAAACCTAAACATAATCTTTAAAATAGATTCCTCAAAAAACGGTAAGGATTTAGAAAAAAACATATTTTGTGTTATTATTTATCATGTCAAATCCCAACTCTCCTGTCTACCACCATCTACCTTTTCAGTCCAGAAACCTCAACTTTCAAATTGAATGCTATACCACGGTTCCAAAATCAACCTGCCCTAATGTATATCTGTGTTTCTGACACGTTGTCTATATATTTTTGCTTGGATTGTTTTGGAATTAGGATTTTTTCTGTTTTTTTTATTTTTGCAGTTCAGGAAACAAAATGTATTTCTACCAGAAAATTCTCTGACTACTCAACTCATGAAACTTATTTAACTATTCAGAACATTAAAATTATAAAACCTGGCCCATTAAAGGGTAACGGCACTTGGTCTGAACATTGAAATGGAAAACTGACATTCCCCACACATATACATATATGATGAAATGACAGATATGAAAAAAATATCCAAACAAAGTATATAAGATAGAATTTGTGAAAACCAGTTGAATGTTTCCATTTTGCTCTGAAAAACGTCAAAACAGAATTTTTTTTTTCATTTCACCTCAAGCAAAGCAATAGTCATTAAGACACAAGGGGTTACTGAGAAAGAATATGAAGAAAAAAAAAAACACTATTAAGGAGAGAGAACACTAAGATCAAAGTTGACTGGGAAGCAAGAAGAGAGTTCCACAAGTGAGGAGTGCGAGAGAAGAAACTGTTAGCAAGGAACTTACAGTTACATCTAGCTATTTCAACTGTGAATTGATGAGACCTTGCCACCAATCTAGTACTGCACTTAAACTCATAAACAAAAACACCTACAAACAATTACCATGAAAGTATTTATAGAAAAAGGCACAGGGAAGCTAGGTTACAGTAGTGGGAAAGGGACTGAAGAGGAGATGACAGGTCAGGATCAATAACATTGCAGATTCTTCTTTGGAGTTTATCAAGAATCTTTAACTATATAGCAGGAACAACAGACCATATGCAGCAGCAATATTCGAAGCATGGACAAATGGTAGACTTATAAATATGTAAGATAGATTCTAGTGAAAAAATTGTCTAGCACGACAGTGAAATGTAAGGTGAATATCATTACCTTGGCAATCTTGCTATTTAGAAAGGTTGTGGTTAATTTGAAAACTTTTTAGCATCTGATAAAATTATGAATAAAAAAGCAAATCAATGAAAATGTTAAAATGCAAAGATGGTAAATTTGATATATAAAAATATATAAAATACAAGACATTATTTGTATTAGAATTGGGTTCAAATAAAAGACAATATAAGAAATGATTTACCCCAACATGGATGTTAAGATTCATCTTAAAAGACTTTTACAGTATAATGCCATAGGCCCTTGAACATTTCATGCACACAACATCTCAACTGATTGTTGGGCCATGAATTTAAATAAACAATGGACACTGTTTGGAAAATCAGAAGTTTATGTCTAAGATTTTGCTAAATAAATTCATTTACCTGTCATGATCCCAAGAATCCCTTCGCCGTTCATCTCTGCGGTCATAATCATTCCTCTCTCGTCGAAATTTATCTCTGCCACGACGTCTATCATATTCATCATCACTGTCAGCCATGATGCAAAAATTCTTGAAATAGAGAAGCACAGAACCTACAGGATTCCAACAAAAAAAATCTTACATTCACAAGAATATTTGAAACTAGTCACTCATTTTAGCCAAAGAAATTCTTAGACTTTCAATAGCAATATTAAAAGGTAGTATACAAAGCAACTTAACAAATCATCTCTAATCACTTACTACCCGAGCTCCAGACTAACACCATTGGCCCCAGACACTTCAAAGTTCTTAAACAAAGATTTACAGTAAAACTTTTCATGCTTTGTTTATTAATGCCAAATTAGCTCTTTCAATTAGATCCTAATGTTTTTCACATTTAAAAGATAAATAATACAAATGTCTAAATTTATGTCCAAGTTTCATTCACCATTTTAAAAGTGCTTGCTTTGTTTATTTGTGTGTGTGCATGTCATTGGTGAGAAGCAAAGATTTTCCTTTCTATTTTGAGAAATTGGTTGCTTTCAGAATAAACAGAACAGAATCTTAATTAAAAACTTTGTATTGTCTCAGCCTCATCCCTGGGACAATGGTATGGCATTAATCCCAAGCTCTGCTCCCTAGAATGGACGTATAGCTAGTGCAACAGATACTGGCAGGGAGAGTGAAATTGGTATGTCAAGTTCAAATTCCGAAAGTTTTGAAAAGGGCATTTTCCTCCAGGTATGGGTTAAATAGTAGGGCACACTGGGTGCTTTAGCTTTGATAGGGTAAACATTCAATGACCAAATCAGCCTGAAGAGTTGCGGATTCTGTCAGGTTATCTTGCTCTAGACACACCCACTGCAGTTGTTATGATCCATGACAAAATTGTATTAGACAAGGATGCTTTCCAATCTATGAATTCTTTTCTCAAGCACTTGTTAAGCAGAATTTGCATAAAATTAATTTTACTTCGTATGGATCACATTTCAGTTAAATAACATCAAAGAGTAAAATTAAATAAAAGGGGGCAATTGTAAATTGAAAAACATTTTTAAATTTCCAACATTAAAAGACAAATTCAAATGAAAATCAATTATAAACTTTCATCTTATGTAACAGTAAAACCATTTTGTGACGCTTTTAAATTCTAGAAAATTTTATGAATTAAGGGGGGGTAGAAGTTAAAAAAAACATATTTTTACCAAGATTTTCTCAAAATAATATATTCAAAAATAAATTCATTCATTTGTGAATAATTCCTAAATGTTTTATTAAAATCCGACAATTATTTGATTTTTGCGAGAATTTCCAAATTAATGTTTTTCAATTGAAAAAAGCGCTAAAAAACACTAATAATGTTACGTTACCGCTGATGTAAAAAAAAAAATAAATAAATAAAATTTTTAACCAAAATTTCGAATGTGCTAGAAAGGTTTAAAAAATTTTTTTTAAATAATTAAAAAATAGTTTGGTCTTTCCTCTTCATAATAACAAACATTTTTTTGGCAATAAAATTTTGTTTTTAGTTTGGGGCCTTTTTTTATCATCTCTAAATATTGTTTTTTCAGCCACTTAGTGGAGGTACCTAAATGATATGAAAGAAACATTTTGTGGCAATTTAATTTTTTTATATTCATCATGTTACGAAATAATTTTATACTTTTAAAAGGTAAAAATAGTAAAAAGGCTACAAATGCTTACAATCATCAGTGACAAAAATACTATCACCCCCTCCACCAGTTTAATTACATTTCGAACAAAATTGTAATTTTTGTTTAACTTCTCTATTTATAACCAAAGATATTCTTGTTTTATGAGACGTGATTAAAATAAAAGGAAAGAGTAAAAAAAGTATTTCAGATTTTAAAAACGTGCAAAAAAGAGAAAAAAAAATCAGCCTTTTTTTAGGCATCGGCGCCATCTTGGAAAGAACAAAAATAAATAAATTTATTTTCTATTTTTACTGTTTTGCCAAAAATTTGGATTTTTCAAAGATTCAGGAATTATTTTATTTATTTAAAATTTTTACTAAATTAAAAAAGCAAAACAATCGGATCAGTTTGATAAAGATGAAGAAAATATCTTTTTTCACTAATTAAAAAAATATATTTTGAAAATTGAACATTTTTTTTTAATAAAAAAATAAAAAAGTAATAATTATAGAGAAAATAAATGAAATTCATGCATTTTGATATTTAAGAAAATAAATTTAAAAACTATAAAAAAATTAATGAGACAAAAAAATGAATTAAAAATGGTTCCTTTTTTTTTTAGTCTTACTCTTATTTTAAATAGTTGCTTAAATTTTGTAAAAATTACGTATTGTATTTTAAAATAGTATTCGTCATAATTATTAATAACTTATTTTTTTATGTATATATTTAGGTTAAAGTCAAAAGTCAAAACAAATTCATATTATTTTAAATCTGATTTTTTTTAGGTGACAAAAGTTTTTTTTAATTTTTTACACAAGCAAAAACGTTGCGCAATTGAAGAAGAAAAACAAAGACGGAATTACGTCGACTTATTAATTTTATTTTTTAAAATTATAATTTTATTCATCTTTAGTGGTTGGTATTTATTATTAAAATTACTTTTTCTTCATATGCAATACCAATATTTATGAGTGTCTAAATTTCAAAGTAAATTGAAAACGAAAGTATTCAGATTCAAGAATGGATTTATTTATTTCTTCAACAAAACTGGATTTTATTTTAGACATTTATTTCATCAGAACAAATTAAGTGTAAAAATGAAGATCTATTTTATTCCTATTATTAGTAGAATAAACAAGAAAAGTAAAACCCATTAAGATTCGTCACTAATAAATAAAATTTCAACAACCATACGAAGAGAAAAAATATTGCTACGCCGACGAATAATAAAACGTTGTTTTTTTTTAACTTTTAAACAACGTTTAAAATCATTATTTAAAATTTTTTAAATTCCAGATATTTTTATTAAATATTTTACATCCCTTTTTTGAAAAAAGAATTGAAATATTTAACATGTTACTTTTAAATCGTATGTTTTTTTTTAATTTACTGATAATTTACAACATAGTCTGTCGGCATTCAAATGCAGATCATCTGACAAAAAATTTTTAAAAAATAATAAAATAAAGATCATACGATTCAGTGATAAATATCTTCCTTCATAATAATAATTTTAAAATATTAAATAAATTTAGGAGGAAGGGAAAATAAAACGTTACTCACTTCCACGGGAAAATTTGCTTAATGACTTTTTCTTTTAACGTTTCGCTTTTTCGGGGAAAAAACGAAAACCGGAAGAAAAGTAAAATTCCGGAAATAAAGAAAGTCACATAAAAATTTAGAAACGGTTTTGATGAAACGAAATCGAAATGTGGATTATAGTGTACTTTTTCATTTTTATGTATGATGACATCTATACATAATTTAAGAAATAATTTTTTAAAAAATGAATTCTGTCCGTCATGCACTGTCTGTCTGTGACTTTGTTTGCGCGTATGCGTATGTCTGAGTTTTACTTTTGTATATGTAACTTAATGTGCTTGTAAATACACTCACGCGTAGCGTACATTATACAAGAGAATTTTTTTTAACTGAGTTTGAATAATTAAAAATATTCCTTCCCGCTCAGTTTCTGAAAACCCTGGGCAGAGTAATAAACTCATAAATTTGGGGACAAAAAACAAAATTGTTTCATCAAACCGTCTCATTGCTGACGGATATAGCATGGCTGTGAAATAAAAAAAATAATCAGTTTTTCTTTCTTTTTTAACTAATGAGAGAATTTTAAATAAAGTAGTATTGATAATTATTTTCACTTAGTTTTTTCATGTCAATTTATTTCTATCTATATCAATCTATCCATACTTATCATATATCAATATCGGTCTGTTTTTATTCGTACTATAACATAGAAGAACGCAAACACAACTTGAATGAAATTGAAATGAACATCTGTGTCTATGAGACTAACTTTCCTTTTTTATGTCTCGCAACAACTCTATAAATATTTAATTTTACAAAAAGGCAATATAAAAAAATAATTTACAATGACCAAATTTCTTGTGTAAAATAAAAGAATTTAATTTTTTTCCGAGAGGGAATGGGAAAAGAGGAGTACGTTCGCTTTCTCATGAAAATAAAACAGGCGCAAACCCAAAACGACCCTGTGAAATTTGAACGTTAAAAAAAAACATTTAAACTGATACAAAACAATAGAACAAATTTAACATATAGGATTCCAAATGTTATATATAGAAGTAATGATCTTTAAAATAATAGTAGTAACAGCCGTAAATAAACCTTGTATCATCAGTAGCTCGAACATAAAAAAACATGTAAAAACCCTTAACTAACTCTCTTCTCCAGGTTTTCCTCTTTCAAACTGTGACGTGAAATTTCCACACTGAAGCTAAGAGGGCTGTAAACACTTCGACATACCAACACAGTAAGTTCCACTCAAACATAGTCATGAATATTTCATTGTGTATGCAATTTACTTTTAACAAAAGAAAATCTTATTTTAAACTTTACTTTTGTTAATTTTGATTTAAATGTTATTTTGCATTGCAAATCAATTAGGTCAGGTATTTTGTTCATGTATTCTTTTTCACCACCATCATTTCATGTACTATAAAATGTTACTCTAAGAAACCTTACACATTTAATCATTGAAGATTTACAAATTTTTATGTAGCAATAGTACAAATAATGAGGGGTATCAATCTTTTGGAATTTCTTTGTTTTTAAAGTTTCCCTTTTGTGGTTGGCCTAAGTCTCATTCTGCTACATGTTCTGTTCATTAGAATCTTAATTTTGTTATATGGTCCTTCAAGATGATTGTTCGATGGAGTTTCCATTCATTCACATCCGGTTTCTTTAACTGCAATAGGAAGACTGATCTGCTGAGATCCTCCAGTATTTCACCACTGTCATATATTTTATCACTTATTTTCCTCAAGGACACATGGCACAGTGGATAAAGGCGTTGGTTAGATCCAGTGACAGACCCAAAGAGTGTGAGTTCAATACCCGGTTCAGGCAGTGGAGAACTTTCAGAGGGAAAATTACCAGGAGATAACTGATAACTGACATCCATCAAACATGGCTCGTGGAACTAGAACAGTCTACCCCAGTGATCGAAATAAAGGGTTCGGTTCGAAATTCCAACCACCTGAAGAAGGCCGGAGCATACAACGGCCGAAACGTTGTGACAAATATGGCGACAAAGATGAGGACAATAGTCCGACTAATGTAAATACTGCTTATTTTCTATATTGCTTAAGGCTGTCAATGTATCTCTATTATAAACTCACCTGGTCCTATTATTTTGTTCTTTTTCATTTTGACTGACCTAACCCCCAAAACATTCTTTTTTTAAAAATAAATTTGGATTTTTTATTGATTCTGTATCATAAAAAGCCCAATTCTTCTGTTTTAAAAAAAGAAAATCAGTTTTTCATTTATTACAATGTAGAATAAAATCATTTTAAGTCAATGTTTACTCTTATCATAAAAATTATTTGAATCAATATAAAAGTTGTATTATGTTGTAATTCATTAATTGGGGCTTCCAAAATGAACATTTTAAAAGTATATATAAATATATACGCAACAAACAGCAAAAAAAGGAAACCACAAAAAAGAAACAAGATAAAAGAAGTAACTGGTTATCAATTGAGGACAAAAAATGTATAAATATGTGCACAGCATTTAAAAAAAGTTCATGTGCACATATCAAGTACAGTACTCAACACCTTATTCAGAGGTTGGAAAAATATAATAAAAAATGAAACAGATAGACCTTGTCGGCTCTTTCTGATCAAATTTGTTTGAATGAATACTCGCTGTCGAAATATACCTTATATATGTTTGGATCTGTCTACCCAGGTTTTTGTTTTTATCTGAGTGTTGGGATTCCAAACATTTAACAACAATAACACATCCTTTAAATGAAACATAAAAAGGTTATTTTCTAGAGGAAAAGTAGAAGCAGAACATCATTTAAAATAACATTTATATATTCTTTTCAGAAATATGCAATAACAACAAAACGTTCAATTTTCCTTTCATTGAAGTTTACTTTATCAAATAAATGTTTGTATTGCAGTATGAGATGTGTGGACAGACTTACTTTATGATGGTCAGCCTAATATGTTTGTGTGTTCATAAACAAGGCCTTAATTGGTGTCTACTGGCCGTCCTCTTCAATTGTTTGCACGTGTGTATGCACATGTAAATCAAACTGGCTTCAAAGATTCTTTTGAACCTTGAGAAGCAGTAAGTTTCTATTTTTATTTTTGTAAAAGGGAGCCAAAATCTAATTTCACATAGAGGTATGAACTTTTGTGAGTTGGCTAGAAAATAATTTCATGTTGGCCTGCAAAAATCTTTTCCTTGAATTTGTGTGATGAAGGCAGTTACTATTGTTATTTTCTAAATGATCCAAAAACAACACATGGTACGTAAGTCTACAACTAAATCTGCCAAGTATTTTGCCCTAGTCATTATTATTTATTGAACAAACCTTCTGATGAGATTTTATTGGTTGGAAAATATATACAGAATTTAATTACAGAACAGCCGTTTTGACCACAATGTTGTACAGCTCAGAATCATGGATCCTATATAGGTCCCATATCAATCAGCTGGATGTCTTCCACAAAAGTTGACTCCATGTGATCAGTGGCTATACCTTTGAGGATAGGGTGTCCAATGCTGATCTTTTCACAAAATGTAACATTGGTGGAATTGAGACTTTCCTGATGCAGTCACAACATTGCTGGGCTGGTCATGTTGCAAGGATGAGTGACGACAGAATACCTAAGGTCCTCATGTATAGCCAGCTTCACAGTGGACAACAGAGTGTTGGACAGCCATGGCTCAAGTATAAAGACAAGCTAAAGAGTAACCGCTCAGCTGTCAATGTGCTTCATATTAACTTCAACCAAGTTGTCCTGGATAGAAATAACTGGAGATATTTGTTCCAGAGTGGATGCAGAAATTTTGAAATCAGTTGTATTGATTGGCTAAGAGACAAAGACAATGGAGAAGAGCATCAGCAAAGATTCATGTATTTATGTTCCAAGATCCTTGCTGTTGTACAATATGTGGACTGAAATGTCACATGCAGCACAAACATAAAAACTCAGATGAGGTTGTCGGATTTTCAAACATTGAAATCAATGGAAGAGTCCATCATCATATTATATATATATATATATATATATATATATATATATATATATATATATATATATATATATATATATATAAAAGTGAATGTAGAAGTCAACACTTATAGGCGACAGTCTGTTTCATGCTAGATGCAATCATCAGTGGCCTGACAATTGCATCTAGCATGAAACAGACTGTCGCCTCTAAGTGTTGACTTCTATGTTCACTTTTATATTTACACACGCTCTGTCTCTGATATTGAGCACTTTATCCCATAAATATAGCACATTTTAAGACTATATTTCTTCATATATATATAGATATATATATATATATATATATCAGGAATCAATAGATATTATTTAAAATACAATATTTTTTATTACTAGAAATATTATATTTAGTGGATACACATGTATGTTTGAATAGCTATCTCTGTTTTTTAAACAGTGTAATTGATGCCTGTTGGGGGGTAGGGTGGAGTAACGGATTGCAGCTTGGATTTAGGAATTGTAGAGGTGAGTTCAAATTTCAGTCAATTTCATTACATTCACTTATGTGTTAATACCCTTGGGAAAGGTATAAGTGCAATTGTCCCCCCCCCAGCTATAGATAAATAGCAGGACAGACTGGGTTCTATAGCCTTGGGTGGCAATCAGTCTAGGAAAAGGAAAACTCTGAAAATTAAGGAATAAACATTAAATATAAAAAAATATAAATTTTCACCAAAATGTAGACAAATGGTAGTTCAGTTGTGGTTTAAATCTGTAAGTTATTTGGAATAGTACAGAGAGAGCTATCATTCATTTAATCTTTTACTCAAATATGAAGTGTCCAAAATTAACGAACAAAACAATGTTTTTAATTAAAAAAATTGGACAAGGAAATGCAAAAAATCTTATCAACATTTACTGCTAAGACTCTTGTTTTAAATCACTGCTGCACATCGGCAGCCATAGGATTTCACTAAATTTTGACATTCGGCAACTTTAATTTTAGCCTATTCTTCCTGTAATTTTCCCCATAGATCTTCGACATTTGATGGATCCTAGCCATGACATTTTGTCCTAAAGTCTTTCATAAGTTTTCTATGGGAGTCATGTCAGGACTTTGTGCTGGCCAATCCATAACATTTATTCCTACAGGCAGGAAATTTAGAACCTTCCTCTTTTCAGCCGACTTATTGCAAGAAGAGCAGGTGGAATTGAGCAGCTCCAGTCATGAAAAATACAGATAAGTCAGCTTACCCAAATATCACTTTCTCTTATTAAATATAGCCTTTACTGACTTATATCTTCCAGAAACTGTATTTATTCACCCAAACACAAACCAGTTTACTAACAACCAGATTGCAAGAACTTTCTCACTCCACCAAACTTGTACAACAAATCCTTCTGATAATAAATCCTGATTATTTAGTATAAATGTCTCACTTTGTTGCTCTGATGAATATATGTTGTATTTTACTAAAAAAAAAAACAAGAATCAAGCAAGGCCCACCATAACAAAGAATTATGATTATCATATGAATGTCCATCTTGTTTTCTAGGTGAGAGAGCACAAGGTTCCCAGTAGATAACCTGACAGAGATGATGGTATTCAGTGTTCAAACAGGATACTTCCAAATGCTCAAATATTACACAGATCCTTGGAAGAGGTTCTGGACTGATATGTTAATCCATACATACATAATATCACCATTTTTATGGGTACTATGCAAACATTTTCTAGAAAACTTGAATAAAAAACATACAAAATATTTTTTGTCATATTGAATTAAACATGCATAAAATAAGGCTCGATGCTTAAATATAAAATTAGCATATAAATAAATCAATGAAATCACTAAACTAAAAAATGAATACTGCAAAGTAAAACAGGAAAAAAAAAAAATATTGAGTTTGACTCTCACTAGATGTTCCATACTTGTGTCTTTGTGTCTAAGCTAAGAAATAACCATAATTCAACAATGATCCAAGATGCTTTGTTATAAACAATCTGAGTTACCTCCCTTAGTTGCCTGCTGAGTCTGTCGAGATGTCTCTAGTTATAAGGAATCTTAGGAATGGGAACAATGTGAACAAAAGCCAAGATTCCTTCAGATCAGCTGTTAGTAAACTGACAGTTACACTTTGTCTGTGTGTGTGTGTGTGTGTGTGTGTGTGTGTGTGTGTGTGTGTGTGTGTGTGTGTGCATATGTGCTTTTTCTTTTTTTCCACCCTATCATTCTTTTTAAACATAAAATTGCAGAGACACTCTTGGGGATTGCCTGTTGGGTGATGGAGTAACGCCCTAAGTCTAATTCCAGTCTAAGCTTAGGTGTCTAGGTTCAACCAAATCCATTTCCACAGGTGTATCCCCACCTTTTGTTGCAAATTTTTATTCAGTTTTTCAATTAAAATCTCTTCTTTTTTTACTACAGAAAATTAATTTCACTTTTTTAAATAGTTTGAATTTACATTCCTTATATAAAACATAGTTTTAAAAATGCTTGAACATCAAAAAAAAGAATACATCGATATAACATTCTCATGTTTTTAAGGTTATTTTTTCTTAAATTTCAATGAAACTCTACAGAAAAATGAGATGAGCCTTTCAGAAATATAATGAACTTCACTCAGAATTTCTGACAAAGTTCTAGGAGTATTTTTGCAAGATATGAAGAATCATTTCATGCCTTCAAAAAACAAATTTCTATTTATTAGGCAATAATCTTGATGAAAAAAATTACTGTTAGTTTTCAAGAACTTCATAAAAATTGTCCCCTTGGACTTGCATCCCTTTTCAAATTGATTTAATTTATTATCCATGTATTTTTATTTGACTTTGAATAAATATGGCATGTGAATTTAAATTTAAGCAACAGCTTTCAAGTATTGACATAGCATTGATACTGGTTTTCCATGTTAATAAAATTATTGGTCGATTTTTGGGTAGTAGTTTTTCTGGAATTTTAAAAAAAAATTTAATTTATATCACCACATGCAAGACAGTACAGCCACTAACATGCAAGGGGTTACAGGGTGTGGAGGAATTAGGAACACAGACATTAGTAATGAGTAGGAAGAGAAAATCAGGAGGACAGTAGATAACGATTGACATTGCATTTAAATTTTTGCTGATTAAAGTTCACTGGAAAGCATGGAGCTGGAAGTGAGTTCCACAAGCAAGAAGTGCAAGAAAAGAAACTGTTAGCATAGAAGTTATGGCTACATCTAGTCAGCTCAAATGTAAATTGATGAGATCTCGATGCCAGTCTAGTACTGCACTTAAATTCATACAGTCTAGATACCATAGCAAAGAGTTCATCTGAACAATTACCATGAAAGTATTTATAGAAAAGGCACAGAGAGGCAACCTTATGGTGGTGGGCAAGTGACTGAAGCTGAGCCGCCAGATCAGGACCAATAATATTGCTGATTCTTCTTTGGATCTTATCAAGGAGCTCTAGGTAAATAGCAGGAGCAGTGGACCATATGTGGCAGCAAAATATTCTAAGCCTGGTTGAATGGTTGAATATAATAAATAAAATGATATCAGATCAGTCTATATTTCTGAGATGAGGTATTATGTACACTATTTACGTTATTCGGACTATTGTCCACATCTTTGTCACTATATTTATTACAAGGTTTCGGCCATTGTACACCCCAGCCTTCTTTAGGTGGTTGGAATGTCGAACTGAACCCTTTATTTCGCTCACTGGGGTAGACTGTTCTAGTTCCATGTGCCATGTCTAAAGGATGTCAGTTATCGGTTATCTCCTGTTAAATCCCCATCTCCAAGATCAATCAATATAAGTGCTGAAAAATCTATAACTATGTTTCATATATGTCACAAAGAAATAAAAAAAAAGAAAATTAAGCATGTTTGACATCATAAGTGAAGAAAAGATTTGAAGTAACAGAAATCTGATCCTACCAAAGACAGAGAAACAAAGAAGAAAAATAGGAACATTTAAAAAATTAAAATAAAAAAAATTAAATAAAATAAAAATATAATGAAATAAACATTAGTAGCAACAAAGTTAACTCATTTTCCTTTCATAGGCCAATAAATTACATCATTTAGCATCTTCTATAGTTTACCTCTCCACAATTTTTAGAATATTTTACAGTGTTCTCTAATTCAAAATTTGAAAATTTAATGTAACAGACTTCATTAACTGACATAACAATGATACTGTTTTTCTATACCAATAAAATCATTGGTGGATTTTTAGGTAGCAGAGTAATTTAATTTGTGATGTTAGTGTTTCTTGAATTTATAACATCTATCTTATAATGTCTAAAATATATAGAAGTGGGTATTAAAACCAAATATATCTATATTCATATTTTGCACTACAATGACAACATCAATTATTGGTAGAAATTCTGTGTATGGGGACTAATTTTATGGCATATACAAGGTTCCATAAAATTGACAATTGTAGGATTTATTTTTTTCTACTGCGTGCTTCTTTTTTTGTAATACTCTGAGAACTTTCTGTGACTGTGAAGCAACAAAAACTCTAATTATAAAAAGGAAGATATAAAGAATTAATTAGATAATAAAAATTATTTCAGGTAAGAGTTGTTTAAGGGGTCACAGATTAGACTGTTTCAGAGGATCATCAGAGAGTTACATTATTATTATTACAGTAGAATCCCTCATATCCAGAATCCCTCATATCCAGAATCCCACATATCCAGAGTGCCTCATATCCAGAAATTATTTTGATGTGTATATTTGAACTATTTGGGTGATATCTAACTGATTTGAAATTTCTGTTTTTCAGGAAATTTACTTTGGATAATTGCTTATGCTTATTTAACCCTAATGGCTTGTATTGGTGCAAAAGATGATGGGAATAAGAGAAAAAGAACAACTTTGGAGTTATCGCAAAAAGTGGAAATAACAGACAAGACGCTGGTGAAAGTTCATTGTAACTAATGGCTGAGTTCAACATAGGAAAGTCAACATTGTATGATTTAAAATCTTCCAAAGAAACTATTCTACAGTGTTCACACTGTCACAATGAATAAGGGAATAAAAAACATGATTGTGATGAAACCTGGACTGAAATTGAAAAAGCTTTTGAAAAGGTTGTCAGTTTTATGGAAAGAAAGCATTATTTGCAATAACGCATACAGAGTTCAAAAGTGTATTTCATTTAAAAAATTTCAAGAACAAAAGCAAAACAAAATGCAGAAAAAGTTGAGAATGACATTAGAAGAGAAAGAATCATCATGCAACAGCGATTAAAAAATCCTTGTTACATTATTTGTTTTGCATATGTGACATACTTAATTTAATGAATTTTCATTAACATTACATAATTTATTCCTTTTTCCTTAAAATCAATTCCGTTATATTTCACTCACTATTAGCTTATTTTGTTTACTATAAAACATTGAAAATAAATGTTAAACCTGATTTCAGTTCTTTTATTTTAATCTAAATATAACCCCTCATATCCAGACTTTGTAACCAATCCCTCATATCCGGAAGGCCTTCTTAATCCGAAAGGCCTTCTTAATCCGGTTGTCAGGGATTCTGCTGTATTATTATTATCTGTAATTGTCCATAGTTAAATGAAATTGGCAGAACTGTCCAACAAACAGAATTGACAAAGTTTGCAATAAACAATAACAAGAAAAAGAAAAGAACAGGGCCAAAATAATATTAAACAAGCAAACAATATATACAAGGCGAAGCAACAGTAATAAGGCAAAAAGTTCACAAACTAAAAATGGTGTTGTAGGGATACAAACAGGAATTGTCTCCCTTTCATTGAGATAGTCATGAGGATCATGTGATGGCCAGTGAATGACATCAGGTGATAGAGTTATAAAATGCAGTTGCGATGTAGAGCCCAGAGAAGAACGCCCCTAGCCCACAGCAGTAGGTTTTACAGAAAGAATCCACATGGCCTAACCAGGCCCATTGAGAAACTGCCGTAACTCCAGTTTTCTCTTCAGGAAATATTACAAGTAAGGTTCCCCCTTTTTTACACACCATTGTTGCATATATGCTAGAATTTCTCTGCATGGGACACATGTACATATCTATGTGTATGACGTAGCAATATAAAACTCTCTCTGAGAATAAAGCATGATTGTCATTCATTTTCCTTTTAGCCATTTCATTCCGGTCATGATGTATGGTGTTATTATATTACAGATATATATATATATATATAGTATTTACATTAGTCGGACTATTGTCCTCATCTTTGTCGCCATATTTGTCACAACATTTCGGCCGTTGTACGCACCGGCCTTCTTCAACGGCCGAAATGTTGTGACAAATATGGCGACAAAGATGAGGACAATAGTCCAACTAATGTAAATACTGTACATAATACCTCATCTCAGAAATATAGACATATATATATATATATATATATATATATATATATATATAATGCTGATAATGGGTGAAATACAAATTTGAGAATAAATTGTTCTTCCCTAGCTCTCTCCTAACAGGAGATACAATCAAGCAACCACAGTGTTCTTGCTTCAAGACAAAAAGAACAGAAGTAAGTTGGATGAGACCAAGAAATGGCCTAATCTTATTGGTTAAGAAAAAACCCAGCATGCATTTATGTGGTTTTGCCAATAAATTAAGGAGGGGTAAGTATTTTGCAGATATACCTGTTTCTAATTATGTTTTTGTAAACCCTCCTACAGTAGAATGAACTCTTCCTCCTCTCATAAATACTAACTGCGAGACTTCCTAGGGGAGAGTCGTAGGGTAGCAGGGATGCAGTGTTAACCTACCATTCGGACATACACCTCTATCTGCTTATTACTAAGACTCTTGTTTTGTATATATCTGTTATTGCAATACACTTGTTCAACCTACCTTCGTCTTCTGTGTCTTTCTTTCTGGCCTCCAAACAGGCCATAACACATTAGAACCAGCAATCTGTCATCTTAATTTTTACTTATTTTTTATAACAACTTTAAAATCGAAATAAAACTTCTACATAGTTGTATCATTATTCCTTTTGATGACTATTAATTACCATTTTAATTGTTTGGCCTTCTCCATTTAGAAAATTTGCCCAACATAATCTTTCTACTACAATTTCTTCTATCTGGTTGTGTATAAAAGACCATCGCTTAACTTCTATTTACTTTACTCATTGACAAATTTATACACAGTGATGGACTAGCCAGGGTGTCAGTTAGCCTGAAGTCAAGTGGGATCCTGATGGTATGGATTCTCAATATCAAATAAAAATGCAATAAAGAAACAAACACAAACAATTTTTTTAGTTTTAGGGATGCAAAAGGCAATTATCTGCCTTTGTTTGAGATGAAGTCACATGGGTCACATGACGGCCGCATAATGATGTCACTTCGTAGAGTGATGAAATTGGTCAGTCCACCAAATAGCTTCCAGGTGTCAAACCGAGTATTTGCTTTTTTAGTACAGGCCAAGTTTAAATAACCCCACCTCAGTGAACTAGCAAAGGGTCAGCTCACAAGCTCATATCATTGTTTTTATTTGGGATTATATCCTTACCAGATATTGAAACTATCACCAGCTCACAGTTCTCATGTTGGAAAATACCCATGACTTGCTGGGTTTTTTTTGTGTGAGAAACATGTTCTCGCTAGTGACATAGAGGATAAGTCTGGCCCATTTGAATTCCCCATTGGGAAATAAAATATGGTTTCTCTAGAAACACAGAAGAATCCTCCAGCAGCTCAAATTTCCAATTGGGAATTATTACAAGTAAGACTATGTTTCTTCTCCATTTTTGCACTTCTTGTTGTCTACATGTGTTATAGTTTCTCTGTGTGGGACAAGTATAAATGGTTGTATATAATTTTGTATATGACTTAGCAGTATAAAAATCTCTGAGAACAAAGCATGTTTGTCATTCCTTTTCCTTCAGTTACTCCATTCCACCCGTGTATTTTGTTATTGTATCAGGAAAAAACAAATTTGGAATAACCCCTTTCTCATATAGCACTCCCATTATAGTAATAAAAAGGAATAAGAACTTTATAAAATCATCTGCACACTAATGACAACAGGACATTTTCAAAGCTAAAGATCATAATGAAATGGTTAAGAAATTCACTGAGGAGAATTTGGAATCATGTTGCTATTCATTGAAAAGGAACTGTCAGATGAATTGAATGCAGAAGTAATTATTGGCAGATTTGAACAATTGTGAATACAAACAATTGTTTGTATTCAAATTTGAATACAAACAATTTGCACTTATATGCAGTCTACTGCAATTGCAGTAGACTGCATGTATTGAATGCTCTATTGTGTTTTTGAACAATCTGTTAATGGGTAAATTGTGAAATAAACTATTTAAAAAAATTCAATTATAACATACGTATTTACATATGGTATCTACTACCAGTGATATCTACAGTACATGTTCACATACGTAAGTAATAAATACATATTTTTCAACAGAAACTTTGTTTTCTTTTTTCCATATGTATTTTGTGAAAATTTTATTTATTTGTTATGAAAATTAAATGAAAGCATTGTAGTTGTGGGTGGGGCCTCTTGTCTTCTGGCAACCAATATTTTTAGACCCCATCCGCCACTACACACAAATTTACTGAAAAAGAAATCTTGAGAAAAAGACAATTAATTATTATTTAAACAAAATAAATAAGAATGCTTTTGTTTTCTATCGAGTGTTTGATGTTTTAATATAAGAAATGTTGCTGCCAGTCAGAGACTTTCAAGAAAGACTCAAGAACGTTACAAAACATTGAGAACTGAAATAAGTTGTATAGAAGAGACACAAGCAGAATGGATATTAGGTGTTTTTTTTGTTACAGTGAATATTTTCATGACACAACAGGGCACTTATTATAAAAAGCTCTATCATTTAGATAATATAATAGATTTTACAAGAACATAATTGTATTATATGCATACAATGAAAGACTTGTCAGAGATTAAACACAGATTAAATTGCGTAGGAAAGAATTTAGAAAACACTTATAAAAACAAAATAGCCAGAAATATTGTTGCATGAATTTAGATGCAACATTAAACAATCCTGAATTTTTTAAAACATACATTAAAATTGAACATATTTTTATGGATTTGATGTGCTTCAAGAAATAAATTAATGGCACTTTCTATGTTACAGACCAGAGGTTGGCAACCTTTTGCTATGTACCAACTTAGGGTTTTCAAATCATTCAGTGTGCCAACAGCATATGTATTTTTATACAAGTCAAGGTCAACATAACTGTTCTACAATATATTTTATATAGTAATATATAGTATATATACTTTAGTATATATTAAAATTGAAACAGCTAAATATACTAGTTTACCAGTACAGTAAAAAAATACTGACAATAAGTAATTTTACAATTACATTGGTTATATTTTTTTGCATGAATAATCTAGAATTTTGAACTAACTTTATAGTTGCATGAACAGAATAATTTTTATTTTAAATGAGGGGTTGGCAACCTTTAGCTAACTATGTGCCGAATTAGGGTTTTAAAATCATTCAGTGTGTCAACAGCATACATATTTTTATTCAAGTCAAGGTCAATATACCTGTTCTAAAATATATTTTATATAGTAATATATACAATAATATGTAAACCACATTAATTGAAATAAACTGTTTTTAAAAGTTTTTTCTTAAATTTTTATGGGAATCCATTGTGAGCAGTTTTGAAACAGCTAAATATCTTCTTTGCGTTGTAGTAGTTATTGGTTTGGACTTTGTGATGTCATTTGCGGTTGCGTGCCATTGGAAATTGCTTGGGATGCCACGTGTGGCATGGGTGCCGTAGGTTGCCAACCCGTGTTATAGGCAATGTACAGTGTTGTAAGTTGGAAAAATTCTCATTGCCTTGGTTATGACATGATCACCTCACAGCTCGAAACAAAAAGAAAATAAGGATGTTGTTACATTGGTCAACAATATTAAACTGTTACATGTATCGGGTTATCTCCTCCTCATTTCCTAACCCTTCAACAGCGGTCTCTCTCCCACGTGTATAAATACTTGTTCACCCTTCTCTCTTTCTCTTTTTCTCTGCTTACGCGCACGTGCGAGCAACTATCTCGACTTAGGCCGCGGGCCGCAACCTCGCGCGTGAGGCGAGGTATAAAACTTTCTCTTTTCCACTTACACCAATATGTGAACTCTCATACATACAGCGTTTCCCATATTCTGGGAACACACTAAAAACAAAATACACATCCGTACGGAAACACAACACACACACAACTTTCCATACAGACACTGTAACATTTTATTCATGTCTTCAATGTATTTGTAATTCGTGTATTAATCTATTTGTTATTAATATATATTTGTTGCATACATATACATCGGTCTTGTTTGTTTATTTATCTTCTTTGGACTCCATCAAAGTCCAACATTCCTATGTAGCGGGACCGGCCAGCAGGAAGTCTTAGTCCAGAGATTTTCATCCTCATATTCACCCCCTGGTCCTTTACACATGGATGCTGAAAGAGAAATCTATCAGACAAAAATGTATTAGGAAAGAAAAGAATTTTGCTAAGAATTCTCATAAAATAATTTGCATATATTTGCTAACTTCAGTGTGCTCTACAATAAGACTAAAAACATAATAACCACATTTTAAAGCCCCACCATTGTGTTATATACAACACTGTAACTTTATATATATATATATATATATATAGAGAGAGAGAGAGAGAGAGTTAAACCTAGAGAGCCAGACAAACCAGGTTTGTCTGGCTCTCTAGGTTTAACTAGGTCTGTTCTACTTACTGTATTGAGCACTTTTTTAGTTAGTTGCGTACTGGTATCGGGGTTTTTTCTTTGGGCTTTGGACCTGTATGCTGAACGATTGCTTTCGACAGGCGTTCATGTTCTCCGCTTCTCCTTCGATATTGATTTGATTTTTTGCAAATCAAGAAACCAAAGGTTTTCCGAAATGAGTGTAGTTACATATACTTATAAGATTACTACAACTACTAATATATATATATATATATATATATATATATATATATATATATTATCATAGATCTCCCCAAGATGTTGCCACCGCAGGGATAGATAACGCCTGATTAGGACCACTATATCCTGACACGATAATATTCCTTTTTATTTCTTTTATTAATGTATCGTTAAATACTCCTAGAATTAGGATTAGAGTTAGGATTGCTTCCCTTGCATTGAAGGATTATTGGCAGAATAGACAAAGATTTTATAAAGAAAAATAAATGTTTATTCTGCCGATAATCCTTCAATGCTCACCCTGATATTGAGAACATAAATTAAAATAGTCAAGATATAGTGAAGAGCTCATCCAAAGAATGACCACTGAAAGTATTTATAGAAAGGGTACAGAGAGGCAACCTTATGCCAATTGGAATGTGACTGAAGCCAAGCTGCCAGATCAGGACCAATAACTGATTCTTTAGATTTTATCAAGGAACTCAAGGTAAATAGCAGTGACACTGGACCATATGCAGTTAATCCTTTCCCAATACTTCAAGATCTTAGTAGAAAATCAATCAAGAGTGATTGTAATCTTTTTGACAGCCTTTGGTATTAAATTAGTAGTGACTTTTACGTTGGCATTTATTGTTTCTACTTATAATCTTTTGTCTTTCAAGAAAGTCTCCGGTCAAGAACCTGCTGCAATGTACAAAAGAACATACTAATAATCACATCCTGGTGAGTACACTATGACTATGCACTTGACTGTATTCAGAGACTGGCGACAGATGTTAATATCAATCAGATAAAAAACACCAATGCCCACTAAACATTACACCTCACTTGGTATTTGGTGCCAATGACAATAGTTAATATCTGGTACTGTAACAGATTGCTGGTGCATATTTGGTGCCATGACCAAGTGTATGTGTATAACTTGGAACCTGAATAACCCATAAATACAGTGTACCTTAAAATAAATAAAAATATATATATATATATATATATATATATCTTTAAGGCAAATGTTATTAAAGAAAACAGACATTTTGTGTTAATTAATTTTATTGATCAACTTTTCCAAATTATGAATAATCCTTCTCAGATAATGAGGAAGTCCTTAAAATGTATATAAAAAATAAACACACACACACACACACACACACACACACACACGTCACACCTCACCTACAAAACAACAATCATTGTCTACACCATTTGACTCACCAGTTCTATGAATCTCACCATTTGTCTCTACCGACCCTGATGATGACTTAAGAAAGTTGAAAGCTTGAAGCATATTTCTTCTGAAATGAACAATTTTTCACAGAATTTCTTCCTTATCTGAGAAGGATAATTCATAATTTGGAAAAGTTAATCAATACAATTAATTAACACAAAATGTCTGTTGTCTTTAATGACATTTACCTTACATAGAGAGAGTGAGAAATAGATAGATAGATATGAACAGACTGGGATAGATAGATAATGAACAGACAGAGATCAATCGATAGATAAATAGATATGAGCAGACTGCAAAAGATATATATCAACAGACTGAGATTGATAGAATGATAGATAGTAGCACTTCAGACTTGAAGTAAGAAAGAAAAAATAGAAATTAGAAGATCATTTGGTACACACCACCATTCAACCAATTGGTCAGTACTAAGTTAGGTCAGAAGTTTCTCTATTTAATTGATAAACATTTCCCTAAAAGTAACCCTCTTAGTAAAATATTTAACAGAAACACATTATAACTAAGTTATAATAATCTTGGGAAGATTATAAAGCTACATAATAATAAAATTTTAAACCAATTTATTCATCTGGATCATAATGCATACTCCAATATAAATATTATTAATGATACTAGCCAATGTAATTGTAGGAATTCTAACCAATGCCCATTACCAAACAAATGTTTAACTAAATCTTTTGTTTATCTAAGTATTATCTCTATAATAGAAAATCTGACGGTAGAAAAATTCTATATTGGTCGTACTAAGAATTCTTTTAAGATCAGCTTATCTTGTCCTTCACAAATAGTACTTATAGAAATACACCACTTTCTAAATTTAAAAGATGATAATAAAACTCCTAAGGTGAAATAGAAAATTTTAAAAATGGCAAGAACATGTAGATCTTCATATGAACCATGTTTTCTGTGTTTACATGAATAATTGAAAATTATCAGATTTATTTGATAAAAACTCCTTATTAAATCAAAGGAATGAATTAATGGTAAATTGTAGACATAGTCCACTTTTTACCTTACAATTTGGTTAAACTTTGGAATTTGATAACAGTTTTGCATTTTACCATATATAGCTTATTTTTCTATTTGTAAGATTAATTTGGGCTTAATATAGTTTTGTATTAATCTCCTGCTAATATTATTAACCTCTTATATGATGTATTGGTAGTATTTTTGACATTTTACATTGATTGGTTGGTATTATTAACATCTTATATGGATGATCTTTATTTGTTGCATATTAATTTACCAAATAATTCTATACGTTTGAACTATTTACTAGTTTCTTAAAAAGGCTTCTTATTTATCAACTACAAAAAAAAATTTCATGTAGGTAATTCACAAAGTATATAAAAAGTTTGCATTAGGTTAAATTACCTCTCTGCTTTTATTTCTTGGGAAAGTTGACTGTCTGACATGTATACCCTTTACATAACCTTCTGTATCAGATTTTAATTTAATGTCTGGCTGCTGTTAACAGATAACTCCTGGTCATGACCCATTTCTAAGAAACTTTTTTTTTTTTTCACTTAGTTTAAATCTAATGTAGGTCATATTCAATTGGTTGTAAAAATAAAATAATTAAGAATATTAATTCTCTTATGTGTTAAACTGTTTTACTAATGAATAAATATAACCAAATCCAATTTGGAATGATTAAAAATGAAGAAAGAATTTAATTTATAAAATAATTTTATACAATCCTTGTAAAGTGATGTTAAGCATTAAAATATACACCCTTGTGCAAATTAATTAAAACAACCGCTTTAGTTTCCTTTCTTTCGCTATACAATTGGTTTTCTACCCACTGGAGTGACAGGGTGTAATAGATTTCTATTTCTTCCTCAAATTAGGTCATTTGCAGTGGTGTGCAGTAATATAAATCTATTTTTGAGGTGTGTGATGAAATTTGTTTGGCCTTGAAAAATATTGTGTCATCCGTGATTACATCAGATTTTCATCACACCAGACACTATTGTCTCGACTGTTGATTAATTGTCCTATGGCCATTGTCTGCAACGGACCTTACTCCAAGGAAGTGTACAAAAATTGTAACACTGCACAAACACACTAGAAATCCTTACCAGTGAACACATCAAAGTACTATAGACTGACCCGGAAATTCTCCTGATTTAAATCCAATCGAGAATCTGTGGTCAATCTGCAAGGAATGACTTCGTGGAATGGTCATACGAAGTACTAATATGTGCACCGGGTCATGTTTCATTGGAAAAATACAAAAAAAGTAAATAATAAGGGAATGATTCTTTTTGCTTCAATTAATTTGTCCAAGGGTGTATAGGAATGATTCAAATTTGTTATTATGACCAATTTACTGTTAAATTTATTTCTTCTCTAGGGCAAATATTTTGGCACTGATTATTATCATTAATTGTATAAATAAAATAATTAAAAATATTAATTCTCTCTTATTTATTATCAATTCATGTCTTAAACTGTTTTACTAATGAATAAATATAACCAAATCCAATTTTGAATGATTAAAAATGAAGAAAGATCATCTATTGGTCAAATGTTTTTGCAACTAACCGCAGCTTGTGGTTGGTTCATCTCATCATATAAGTGCTGTAGTTTATTGATCTAGTGAAAACTAAATAAAAGCATTTCTGAAAATACAAAGTAGTAAGGCTTTTACAAGTATTCAAACATAGTGACATAATGGAAATTTTTCCTGCATCTTCCCTTTAAGTGTAAACAAGATCATATTTTACCCTTGGACTTTTGCCCCCAAAATACCTGGGTACTTTTATCAGGTTACAGACATCAGGGTACGCCACAGACCTTTCTCCTTTTAGTGTAGTAGAAAAGCAATGACAAATTCCTAATTATTTTTTGTTTGCTTTGAAGTCTGGATGCAAAGAACTGATGTAGTGGCAGTGATAGCCAAGATAAATATCAACAAAACACACACAAACAAGTTTAGTTTACTTGAAGCTAACATTTTATTTTTTGCTTTTTTCTAAACCTCAGGAAATGAAAGACATGATATTTTTTGATTGTGGAAGTTAGAAACCTTGCAAAATTATTGCTATGGATTTTAAAAGTGAGTGAATGTATAACAGGCTGAATCAGAATTGAGAAGTTGATATGAAAATCCATCAAAGATGTATTAAAATAACATGTTTTTTCTTCTCTTTAGGAATTGAGAAGATCTCAATATGCCTGTTGTACCTCTGGGGGATGAAAAATCATGCCTGTACCAGATTTCAATTCAATCCATTCAACCATATCAGTACCATAATGATTTTCACTGAGTGCTCCATATTTGTGGCCATGTTCCATACTAAGCTAAGACTAACAAATACCTATTGGATACCTCAGGGTGGTGCCAGAGTGAGCCAGTTTTACAGACCGTTACCACAATAGTAAATGTGATTCTCTTTTGGGCGCCTCACTTTGGGCCTTGTACCACACCAGGCTAAGCTTAGTAAATATTTATTAAACATTAAAATTATAAAAGCAGAGAAAAATATATGAAATCATAAGAAGGAATGTACAAGAGTTTTATATGAAGTAGCATGACAGGTGTTTTATAAATATATGACTGTTTTGATTAGATGGACATTTAAACAATTTACTCATTGTATTAAAAGTAACTTTGTCTTTTATCTGCGTGAATCACAATGATGATGCAGTAAAAAGAATTATCAAACATTTTATGAAAGCATTCATTAATCTTTCAAGAAGTTGCATGTTTTATTTATGTATCTAGAGGAATGTTTTATCTTACAAATATGGCCACAATGAGCTAATCGTATTTGGGAAATA